>OW121742.1:44553805-45136325 GCA_933228675.1 Stomorhina lunata | reverse complement strand
TTTGGTAAATTTTCAATTTAAATTATTGTTTGTTGTTTTCGGTTAAGTTTTACATACATATTTTTTTTTAATTTTGAAAATTTCTATGGATGGACAGACGAACCGCAGCCATATGGCAGATTATCGTCTAAAACACCGAATTCCATTTGTTGGATGAATGGATGAACTATTTATTTAAATTTCAACAAACGGGTCAACTCTATATAATGAATGCATCAGCAAGTTTAGGTTATGATGTGCGGTTAAAGCGCTATCAAATCCTAAATGTCAGGTTAAATAATTTTGTAACAGAAAATATTTAAAAGAATTTAATCTTTCTCAAAAATTTACTATTTTTAGAAAATTTTTCGAAAATGGACTATTTATAGGAAATTTTTTGAAAATTGACTATTTATAGGAAATTTTTCGAAAATTTTCAATAATTGACTATTTATAGGAAATTTTTTGAAAATTTACGATTTATAGGAAATTTTTTTAAAATTTACTATTTATAGGAAATTTTTCGAAATTGACTTTTTATATTAAATTTTTTCGAAAATTGACTTTTTATAAGAAATTTTTCGAAAATTGACTACTTATAGGAAATTTTCCTAAAATTGACTTTTTATAGGAAATTTTTCGAAAATTGACTATTTATAGGAAATTTTTCAAAAATTGACTATTTATAGGAAATTTTTCGAAAATTGACTATTTATAGGAAATTTTTCGAAAATTGACTATTTACAGGAAATTTTTCGAAAATTGACTATTTATAGGAAATTTTTCGAAAATTGACTATTTATAGGAAATTTTTCGAAAATTGACTATTTATAGGAAATTTTTCGAAAATTGACTATTTATAGGAAATTTTTCGAAAATTGACTATTTATAGGAAATTTTTCGAAAATTGACTATTATAGGAAATTTTTCGAAAATTGACTATTTATAGGAAATTTTTCGAAAATTGACTATTTATAGGAAATTTTTCGAAAATTGACTATTTATAGGAAATTTTTCGAAAATTGACTATTTATAGAAAATTTTTCGAAAATTGACTAATTATAAGAAATTTTTCAAAAATTGACTATTTATAGGAAATTTTTCGAAAATTGACTATTTGTAGGAAATTTTTCGACAATTGACTATTTATAGGAAATTTTTCGAAAATTGACTATTTATAGGGAATTTTTCAAAAATTGACTATTTATAGGAAATTTTTCGAAAATTTACTATTTATAGGAAATTTTTCGATAATTGACTATTTATAGGAAATTTTTCGAAAATCGACTATTTATAGGAAATTTTTCGAAATAGTAAATTATATTAAATTTTTCAAACATTTCTCATTTTGATAGAAAATTTTTTAAAAATGAACTATTTTTGTAGGAAATTTTTCCAAAATTTCTTATTTTTATAGGAAATTTTTCAAAAATTTTCTATTCGGAAAAAATGTTAAAGCTGAAAAATCATTTTATTCCTTTAGTTTTCTATTTCACCATCATTCATATTTATGGAAATTTATTCTTGTTGTTTTGATTAGTTATCGCTTTTTTATGTCATCAAATATTTAAAAATTCATTGTGTTCAAAAAATATTTTGTTTTCGTTTTCAGTTCCAACGTTTACAAAAATATTTGAAAATATTCTAAATATTTAATCACAACGATTTCTATGACAGGGAACCCACCACTTGTTGTTTAATGGGTTTAGAAAAATAAACACGTGTTTAAATTATGAATAATTTAGTGGTTCCGTGACCTTTACCTGTTATAAGTAGTCGAACACTTTATATAAGACAATAAATTTGGGTGGTCCGATTTCGATTGAAACTGAAATTTATAATTTTTGTTTTCGAAAATTTCCAATCATAGTTAATTTTTGAAAAATTTCCCATAAGTAGTCAATTTTTGAAAAATTTCCTATAAATAATCAATTTTCGAAAAATTTCCTATAAATAGTCAATTTTCGAAAAATTTCCTATTAATAGTCAATTTTCGAAAAATATCCTATTAATATTCAATTTTCGAATAATTTCCTATGAATAGTAAATTTTCGAAAAATTTCCTATTATTTCTCAATTTTCAAAAAAAATTCCTATAAATAGTAAATTTTCGAAAAATTTCCTATAAATAGTAAATTTTCGAAAAATTTCCTATAAATAGTAAATTTTCGAAAAATTTCCTATAAATAGTCAATTTTCGAAAAATTTCCTATAAATAGTCAATTTTCGAAAAATTTCCTATAAATAGTCAATTTTCGAAAAATTTCCTATAAATAGTCAATTTTCGAAAAATTTCCTATAAATAGTCAATTTTCGAAAAATTTCCTATAAATAGTCAATTTTCGAAAAATTTCCTATAAGTAGTCAATTTTCGAAAAATTTCCTATAAATAGTCAATTTTCGAAAAATTTCCTATAAATAGTCAATTTTCGAAAAATTTCCTATAAATAGTCAATTTTTAAAAAATTTCCTATAAATAGTCAATTTTCGAAAAATTTCCTATAAATAGTCAATTTTCGAAAAATTTCCTCTAAATAGTCAATTTTCGAAAAAGTTCCTATAGTTAGTCAATTTTCAAAAAAGTTCCTATAATTAGTCAATTTTCGAAAAATTTCCTATAAATAGTCAATTTTCGAAAAATTTCCTATAAATAGTCAATTTTCGAAAAATTTCCTATAAATAGTCAATTTTCGAAAAATTTCCTATAAATAGTCAATTTTCGAAAAATTTCCTATAAATAGTCAATTTTCAAAAAATTTCCTATAAATAGTTAATTTTCGAAAAATTTCCTATAAATAGTCAATTTTCGAAAAATTTTCTATAAATAGTCAATTTTCGAAAAATTTCCTATAAATAGTCAATTTTCGAAAAATTTCCCTTAAATAGTCAATTTTCGAAAAATTTCCTATAAATAGTCAATTTTCGAAAAATTTCCTATAAATAGTAAATTTTCGAAAAATTTCCTATAAATAGTCAATTTTCGAAAAATTTCCTATAAATAGTCAATTTTCGAAAAATTTCCTATGAATAGTCAATTTTCGAAAAATTTCCTATAAATAGTCAATTTTCGAAAAATTTCTTATGAATAGTAAATTCTTGAAAAATTTCCTATAAACAGTAAATTTTCGAAAAATTTCCTTTAAATAGTTAATTTTCAAAAAAATCTTTATAAATTTTAAATTTTCAAAAAATTTCTTCTAAAAACTCAAATCTTAAAAAATTTCCTTTAAAAATATATTTTTAAAAAACTTCCTTTAAATAGTAATTTTTCGAAAAATTTCCTTTAAATAGTAATTTTTCGAAAAATTTCCTTTAAATAGTGAATTTTCGAAAAATTTCCTATAAATAGTCAATTTTCGAAAAATTTCCTATAAATAGTCAATTTTCGAAAAATTTCCTATAAATAGTCAATTTTCGAAAAATTTCGTATAAATAGTAAATTTTTGAGAAATTTCCTATAAATAGGTAATTTGGGAAAAAATTCCTATAAATAATGAATTTTAAATTTCCCATATTTCTTCTTATAAGGAAATTTTGTTAAATTTAAAATTTAATTTGTGTCTTTCATTTCCAGAATTTCTTGAATTCTGTTTAATGAATTAAGGAAACAGGAAACCCACTACCTCATTTGTAAAATTGAAATTACAACAGAGATTCCTACTTTTAGTTGAGTAAAATCGACCACATTAACATCAAATACATCCATATTAGATACATTTCTAAGCATTTCTATGGCACGTTAACAATTTACTTAAGAGAGTGTGATTGGAATTGACCTCATTTCAAAGTGAAATTAATTTTCTCAATCTTTACATCTAGAATTATTTTCATCTGCTGCCCCCCCAAGTCATTCACTTGGTCTGTCTAGAGCTCATTGATACTTTTAGTTGCTCTTGTGCTAAAATACAAAAAAGTGACGATAAATAAATGAAGAAATGAAATGAATTTTTAATAAGACAAAGAACAAAAACGGATGTAATTTTCTTAACAATGATTTGTATTCCACAAAGATCCAAAGCGAAAGATTGTAGTTGTAATAGAAGTAATAGAAAATTATTCTTATTTCCTGCTGGGTTAAATAATTCAATACAACAGTTTTCAATCTTAAAACTCTAGACTCTAGAACATTATATCCCACAGATACCTATAATGAACAAACGGATGGATGGATGAATTGCCTGACCCCAAGCACTCCCCCTTTTTATTGTTGTATTTACCTTAAATAGTCTGAAAAAGTTGCTGATGACGAAGATGTTTGAGTTGAAGATGACGAAGTCAAAGAAGTTTATTTTATTGAAGTACCTTGGCCTCAACTGCTAAATAGATGGATGAATGGATCGTAGTATTTACTAATGGACTCGTGTTTAAATGTATAAATAGCTCATGATGATGACTGTTTGAAGAGTCGTATATAAATAGTAAAAGTTTTGTTTAATGTTTTTTCTCTTACTTCTATTTATTCAGCAAAATCACTACTTCATCATTTTACTTCACTTTTTGTGATGGAGCTGTGATTGTCCATTTCATCATCATCAAGATTTGAAGTGCGTGCCTTTTTTAAGAAAGTGCAAGTGTTTAAATTCATGTTTATTACATTTTGATTGTATTGTGTGTTTAGAATTTATAATAAAACTTTAGTATTTATGAACTGGGAGGAACAAACTGGGCACGAAAAAAAAAAACTATTTATAAGAAATTTTTCGAAAATTGACTATTTATAGGTTATTTTTCGAAAATTTACTATTTATAGGAAATTTTTCGAAAATTGACTATTTATAGGAAATTTTTCGAAAATTGACTATTTATAGGAAATTTTTCGAAAATTTTTCGAAATTGACCATCTATAATAAATTTTTCGAAAATTGACTATTTATAGGAAATTTTTTGAAAATTGACTCTTTATAGGAAGTTTTTCGAAAATTGACTCTTTATAGGAAATTTTTCGCAAATTGACTATTTATAGGAAATTTTTCGATAATTGATTATTTATAGGAAATTTTTCGAAAATTGACTATTTATAGGAAATTTTTCGAAGATTGACTACTTATAGGAAATTTTTCGAAAATTGACTATTTATAGGAAATTTTTCGAAAATTGACTATTTATAGGAAATTTTTCGAAAATTGATTATTTATAGGAAATTTTTCGAAAGTTGACTATTTATAGGAAATTTTTAGAAAATTTACTATTCATAGGAAAAGTTTTTGAAAATTGACTATTTATAAGAAATTTTTCGAAAATTGACTATTTATAGGAAATTTTTTGAAAATTGACTCTTAATAGGATGTTTTTCGAAAATTGACTCTTAATATTAAATTTTTTGCAAATTGACTTTTTATAGGAAATTTTTCGCAAATTGACTATTTATAGGAAAATTTTCGATAATTGACTATTTATAGGAAATTTTTCGAAAATTGACTATTTATAGGAAATTTTTCGAGGATTGACTATTTATAGGAAAATTTTCGAAAATTGTCTATTTATAGGAAATTTTTCGAAAATTGACTATTTATAGGAAATTTTTCGAAAATTGACTATATATAGGAAATTTTTCGAAAATTGACTATTTATAGGAAATTTTTCGAAAATTGATTATTTATAGGAAATTTTTCGAAAATTGGTTATTTATAGGAAATTTTTCGAAAATTGACTACATATTTATAGAAAATTTTTCGAATTTTGACTATTTATAGGAAATTTTTCGAAGATTGACTATTTATAGGAAAATTTTCGAAAATTGTCTATTTATAGGAAATTTTTCGAAAATTGACTATCTATAGAAAATTTTTCGAAAATTGGCTATTTATAGGAAATTTTTTTGAAAATTGACTTTTATATGAAATTTTTCGAAAATTGACTATTTATATAAAATTTTTCGAAAATTGACTATTTATAGGAAATTTTTCGAAAATTTACTATTTAAAGGAAATTTTTCGTAAATTTACTATTTATAAGAATTTTTTTGAAAATTGACTATTTAGAGGAAATTTTTCGAAAATTGACTATTTATAGAAAATTTTAGGAAAATTTACTATTTAAAGGAAATTTTAGAAAAATTTACTATTTATAGGGAGTTTTTCTAATATAACATCAATTCCATCACACTATCCCCCTCCCTGGCACACCCCTGCTACACAAGGTAAATAAATATCGAAGTAGCAATAAATATTATTATTACATTTTGTTACACTTCAAACAATAGTTCAATGTTGCACATAAAGAATCTATTCATAACCATCGATTCATTTTACAAGTTCAATTTGATCTTGAGTCCACACAGAAACGGCTCCAATACCGACAATGATGCTGCTGATGGCGATGACTACGACGACTACGACAACGACTTTGGTCTTTCACAAATCATTTCATCTTAAATTGCACATTTTGTTATTTTTAACCGTGTTATTATTATTATTATTGTGGTTGCAACGGGTTGCAGCTACTTGCAACACATGTTCAATTCTATTTGCTATATGAGGCATTTGATAGATAAACTCAGGGGTAGGAGGTAAGAGGGCGCGAGAAAACTAAAACAATAAGAAAACTCTTGGTAATAATAATAAATTTTCGTGAAGCATAAATCAAGCACAAATCAAGCATTAGACCAGACATTATGACTCATGTCAGACATCATGATTTGTGTGGACTTGTGGGGAGTTATTGCTAAAAGGTTAAAGCTTATTTGAATGTAAAAAGCACGGGCTAGAACATGCTAATATAAAATAGAAAATTTCCTATTAATAGTCAATTTTTGAAAAATTTCCTACAAATAGTCAATTTTTAAATAATTTTCCATAAATAGTCAATTTTCGAAAAATTTCCTATAAATAGTCAATTTTTTAAAAATTTCCTATTAATAGTCAGTTTTTGAAAAATTTCCTATAAATAGTAAAATTTTGGAAAATTTCCTATAAATAGTCAAATTTTGAAAAATTTCCTTTGAATAGTCAATTTTTGAAAAATTTCCTATAAATAGCCAATTTTCGAAAAATTTCCTATAATTAGTCAATTTTCGGAAAATTTTTTATGAATAGTCAATTTTTGAAAAATTTCCTATAAATAGTCAATTTTCGAAAAGTTTCATATAAATAATCAATTTTTTTTTGAAAAATTACCTATAAACAGTCAATTTTCAAAAAATTTACTGTAAATTGTCAATTTTCGAAAAATTTCCTATTAATAGTCAATTTTCGAAAAATTTCGTATAAATAGTCAATTTTCGAAAAATGTTCTATAAATAGTCAATTTTCGAAAAATTTCTTATAAATAGTCAGTTTTAGAAAATTTTTCTATAAATAGTCAATTTTCGAAAAATTTCGTATAAATTGTTGATTTTTGAAAAATTTCCTATAAATAGTCAATTTTCGAAAAATTTCTTTTATATAGTTAGTTCTCGAAAATTTGCCTTTAAATAGTCAATTTTCGAAAAATTTCTTATAAATAGTCAATTTTCGAAAAATTTTCTATAAATAGTCAATTTTAGAAAAATTTCGTATAAATTGTTGATTTTTGAAAAATTTCCTATAAATAATCAATTTTTGAAAAATTTCCTATAAATAGTCAATTTTCGAAAAATTTCCTATAAATAGTCAATTTTCGAAAAATTTCCTATAAATAGTCAATTTTCGAAAAATTTCCTATAAATAGTCAATTTTCGAAAAATTTCCTATAAATAGTCAATTTTCGAAAAATTTCCTATAAATAGTCAATTTTCGAAAAATTTCCTATAAATAGTCAATTTTCGAAAAATTTCCTATAAATAGTCAATTTCCAAAAAATTTCTTGTATATAGTCAATTTTCGAAAATTTTTCTATTAATAGTTATTTTCGAAAAATTTCCTATAAATAGTCAATTTCCGAAGAATTTCCTATAAATAGTCAATTTTCGAAAAATTTCCTATAAAAAGCCAATTTTTGAAAAATTTTCTATAAATAGTCAATTTTCGAAAAAATTTTTTTGGTGTACGAAAAATTTCCTATAAATAGTCAATTTTCTAAAAAATTCTTGTTAATAGTCACTTTCCGAAAATTTTCCTATAAATTGTTGATTTTCAAAAAATTTCCTATAAAAAGTCAATTGGCGAAAAATTTTTTATAAAGTGTCAATTTTCGAAAAATTTGCTATAAATAGTTAAAATTTACCGGTTCTTTATTAAATCCATGACAGCATAATTGGATTTAAGTTTATTTGAGACCATGCTCAAGGAGTGCTTGCATATAAATGACTACATACAAATGTTTATTATAAAGTCACACTCACTTCGAACACTTTGGAACCGTGTTAAGTTCAATGTATCGATCGATTCTTTGTTTTCATTCCTAGCAACGTTGGGTTGTGTGTGAATAGTAATGAATTTAATTAGATGTTCTATAGGTTGTGAAACATGTATGACGGGTGTTTTTAGCACCCATTGAATATTCATGGTATCATAAATGCAACAAATCGAATGCATGGGAGTTAATTGGATGCTTGTCAAGGAATATTAAATTGTAGAACATGGATGTGGAGCACATCTACAGGAGAATATGACAAGTTTTCCAATACTCATGTGTATATTGAAAGCAATTAAGTCGGCTTGCAGTTTTGCCAATAAGTTGAAGGCGTTTATGTTTAAAGAGATAAAATTGAAATTAAAAATTTTAAATGGAGTAAGAATTAAGACTCTGTCAAGGGAAATACTGTCCCATTTTCTATTTACAGTCCCCTCATAAACATTTTAATACCTTCTTGTCAACTTTACTAAAAATACCTGATGGTCGATTATGTTAAAATCTAATAAACTACAATAAAACTACAAATGCAGAAATACATACATACATAAATTCTCCACACCAGCCAAGAAAATCACGAAAGGAACCAACGCGAAAAGAAACCAGAAGAAATAACTCAAGAATCTGGTTTTACAACATGTTTTGCATAACTTAAAAGGAACAAGTCTTAAATCATGTTTGCCTCTTTCTTTCTTTTATTTTATTAAATTTTTCCCCCGGCTTTACCCTGCCTAACCATCCACTTCAATTTATACCGAAAATAACATATAAGAAACCTGGTGGAAATGTACACGAAAAAAAAGTAAAATAATTGTTGGAAAAAAAGTATTACTACACTTAACAATGACCCTCAGAATATACATAAATATATGTACACAATAAATTTAATGTACTTTTTTAAGTTTAAGTACAGTGGGTCATAGTGAGTGTTTAAGTGATAATAAGACATTATCTATGATAATTCCAAAATTCGATCTTAATTTATTTCCGATGTTGCGATGATCTAGGCGGATTTTAAAAAGATTTTATTTGGATATAGCAGAAGTGTTGGGAAACTTAAGTTTTGAACCTGAAAAGCCTTGAGCCCCCAAAGTAGGTCACTCGGACTCATAAATCAGTTAAAATGATATATAATTGTCATTTCTCAACCGATTTGGAAAATCATACTATATAACGAATTTATAGGTCAAGATCTACAAAATATATGTCTATGCTATCTCTTACGGTTTAAATGATATTCGACCTCAAAAAATAATTTATAATTTTTATCCCATAGCTTTACTATATAAAAAGTTATATGTGCTTAAAGTTATTATTTAAAAATTAAACCATTTTTCCCATTTTTTTGGGTAAAAAGTATTTTTAGAGTTTTTATCGAATATCTTTAAAACCGTAAGAGATTTTTTCGTAGATCTTGACCTATATATTCGTTATATAGTATGATTTTCTAAATCGGTTGAGAAATGACAGTTATATATAATTTTAAGTGATTTATGAGTGATTTTTAAGTGATTTTTTTCGAGGTGCCCTACTATGGACAATCTAGGCTTTCCACAGTACAATCTAGGCTCCCTTCTGCTATATTTACATAAATTTTAAGTCCGCCTAACGTTTTAGAAGTTACAGAATTATTTCCATTCTATTTTCCACTGTGCAATGGAGTATGCTGTGACAATTAATACATTATAACAAAAATTGACGCAGCCGTGGCTAAAGGACAATATTTGATTCCATAATCTAAAAAAATAATAAAAATCCTTTCGAACGACGCCAAATTTATTAATATCTGACAATGCGTTCAGGAGTTATGGAGTCGTCAGCGTAAAAAATACCCGAGACGTCCTACTTTTGGAGCCTATAGAATCTAAACGATTAAAATATGAAACTGGTTTTTACAACATAGAATCCGGAGCTAAAAGGAAAATATATATTTTGAGCTTAAACGTTTTTTTATCGTTACTACTTTTGTCGCTACTACTTTCGGATGCGAAACGGGAAAATTAGGACAACTAACGCGAGAAATGTCACGTTATAAAATTGATTTGTTGGCGGTGCTAGAAGCAAGATGGACAGGGCAAGGGGAGATACGGAGTGAAAATACTGTATTTCTTGACTCCAGCCGCCCGGAAGGCGATGAGCATAGTAGTGGGATTCCCAATATCGAAAAAAATAGCTAAATCCATGATAGCGTGATATCCTACCAATGAGAGGCCCATGGCAATAAAAATCAAAACTAAAGCTCGCATATGTTAATTATCAATGTCTACGCTCCGACTGAAATCCAATCTGAGAATGATAAGATTGAATGTATATATATAACTGTGATATTACTATGATACTTGGTAACTTTAACGCCAAGGTAGGTTCAAAAAATACCCGTTTGGAAAGTTATATTGGAGAACACGGTGTCGAAGTAAGAAACGATAATGGAGAAAGGCTGATCAAGCTATGCTGCGAAAAGAAGCTTGTTGTGGGTGGCACTATTCTCCCTCATAAATTACAGCATAAAATAACCTGGATTTCGCCGAATGGCATTACTAAGAATCAAATCGACCACATTTTAATAAACTCTAAGTGGCGATCATCTTTACTCGATGTACGCTCGAGGCGCGGAGCAGATCTAAATTGCGACCATCATTTAGTAATGTATAAAATTCGACTAAAGGTTGCGGCTCTGAGGTCTGATACGGCAATAGCAGATCGGAAAATAAATATAGGGAAACTGGAGTCCAAAAATCATTGGAATGCCTTTATTACTTCCATAAGGAATCGGCTTCCAGATGTAACAAACAACAACGGAGCTTGTATTAATGGAATTTCTAGGTGTGTCACATTTACGTACAAAGAAGTTGGTCAACAAACCCTAGGATTTAAAGATGAAAAAAGGAAAATTTGGATATAACAGGCAACATGGAACTTGGTAGAACAACGCAGAAGTATAAAAATACAATGTTAAATAAAAACGGAGATGAAGTCCTCAGTGCAATATATCCAATAAAATATAGAAGTCTGCAAGAAGGGACAAGAGAATGTGGATAGACAAGCAAGCAAGCCAAGCTTAATTAGCTGCTAGCAAAGGCGATATGAAGACCTTATATAATATGTCAAGGGGCGTTGTGTGACAAACCAACCTACACTTATAGTCCCATCTTGAGCAGTAGTGGCACACTCCTTTTAACTCCGGATGAACAACTAATACGCTGGATATAATACTTCAAGTCAACACTTAACACCACTGACTGAAGTGCGTAATGAAACCAACTATGACAGTTTATTCAGTGGTATTTCTGACAGTTCGCCAACAATACAAGAAGTCAAGAACGCTATAAAAAGCCTTAAACGCAACAAGGCCCCGGGCAATGACAACATCTCAGCGAAGATGCTTTTATGTGATGTTGAAGGTTTGTCGAGATTGTGGCAGCCATTTGTGCGTAAAATATGGGAACAAGAATCTCTGCCAACCTCCTGGAATGAAGGTATACTAATCAAAATATCAAAAAAAGAGTGACTCCAAATAACTACCCAGCAAAGTTGTGTAATTTTGAACAGCATATCTGACGCAGTTTCCTCTGCACTCCGCGAAAATCAGTTTGGGTTCAGAGAAAACCGTTCTTGTAGGAATAGTACTAGAGCAATGTAATGAATTCCGCACTCCCATTTACGTAGAGTTTATCGACTTTATAAAGACAGTGTCAAAAGAAGCTATCTATGGATAATTTTAAAAAATCGTAACATGCCAACGAAAATTCTCAACTTAATCCAGGCAATGTACGTTGATTTCAAATGTCGAGTCCTAAACAAGGGTAAATTATCAGATCCGTTCGATCTTAATACTGGAGTAAGACAAGGATGTATCTTATCACCTATACTTTTTATCCTCGTCATCTATGTTGTCGATGCTCACGGCTCTAAATGGTAGACAAGGTATCCAATGGACAACACCATTTAAACAACTTGAGGACTTAGAATATGCCGATGACGTATGTTTTCTAAGCCAAAGCTCAGGCCACCTTCAAGAGAATACTAATGCTATCACTGTTGAATCTCGTATAGCTGGTCTGGTAATTAATATTTCCAGGACAAAGGTTATTGCCGGAGGCTATGGCGCAAACCCGTTGACAACACATCAGTGTGGATAAAGAGGTTATTGGATGTGCAGATACCTTTAATTACCTGGGAAGTTTAGTAATTATAAAAGGTGGGGCAGACGAGAATATTAAATCGCGTATTACTTAGGCAAAATCTGAATCTGCATTTGGTATTCTCCGAGCTATTTGAAAATCTCGGCAAATATCAACAATAAATAAAGGCTCAAATGCCTTTGATAAGCCCCTACAAACCATTGCAACCAAATGCTTAATAAATTGTGGCCGAATCGTATAAGAAATGAAGATATACTAAACGCTACAAATCAAATCCCTGCTTCTATAGAGGTCTGTCAGTGGGAATGGCAGTGGATAGGTCACACACTTCGAAGGCCAAATGCCAATATTGCGTGGAGAAGATCGTTTAAAGTGGAGAAGGTCATTTAAAGCGGAGTTAGAAGCAGCAATCTATTCATGGAATGAAGTATGCCTAACATCTCGCAATAGAGTTCGATATAAATAGATGGTTAAGGCCCTATGCTCCACTGGAAGTCAAGGATGACAAAAGAAAAAGAAGAAGTTAGTTGGTAGCAAACCCGTTGACACACATCAATGTGGATAATTGGACGTGTAGATACCTTTAATTACCTGGGAAATTTAGTAACTACAAAAGGTGGCGCAGACGAGGATATTAAATCGCGTATTAATAAGGCAAAATCTACATTCGGCATTCTTCAAGCTATTTGGAAATCTCGGCAAATATTAACAACAACTAAGTTACGAATATACAACTCGAATATCAAGTCCATCCTGTATTACGGCTGCGAAACATGGAAACGCACAAATGGCATCGATAAACGACTGCAAACCTTTACAAACAAATGCTTAAGGCAAATTCTTAATATATGGTGGCCGAATCGCATAAGAAATGAAGATCTGCTAAACGCAACAAACCAAATCCCTGCTGCTATAGAGGTATGTCAACGGAAATGGCGGTGGATAGGCCACACACTTCGAAGGAAAAAATTACAACATTGTTCGACAAGAGCTTCGTGGGTATCCACAAGAAAGCGGCCGTCGTGTTAGTGCACCTGCTAAAACGTGGAGGAAGTCCATTGAAGTGGAGTTACAAGTAGCAAACTATTCATGAAATGACGTATGCCTAACATCTCGCAATAGAGTTCGTTATAAAAGAATGGTTAAGGCCCTATGCTCCACTGGGGGTCAAGGATAACAGAAGAAGAAGAAGTTAGTTGGTATCAAACATTCCCTACATCCCCCAACAATTGTAGTCCCACTGTACCCCCACCAAATCTCTCGAACACTTGTACACACACACAAACAATGCAATGGACTTGCAATACACTCGTAACTCTGCACTCCCAAAAACAAGCAATAAAACAAACCTAAACCTGATGATGGTGAGAAGGAAACAAGAAAATTCCAAACATTTAAACACAAAGCATCCGCTTAATGGATGAATGTTTGTTTGGTACCAGATACTCCTCCCGGCCCTCCTTCCCACTACCATTTCCCTTCCAGCTTTAAGTCAAACTAAAAAAAAAAGAAGAGCAAAATGTTAAACAGCAACAGAACTTTAAAATTTTAAAACTTCATTCTAAAAAGTTCTTAAATAAAATAAAAGAAATTAAGTTAAAGAAGAAAAAACAAAAAAAAGTTAAAAACTCCTTTGCTTAAGTTTTTTTTTTGTTTTTTTTTTTTTGTTAAACGTTGTTGCACTCCAACTTCTTGTTGTTCTACAGAGTTTGGAGAGTTTCTTTTCTTCTGTTTGTGTTGTTGTCGATTTTGTTTGCTCAAATGTATGAGATGAACTTAAGGAATGCGGTTTAACTACTTTGCGCCAACGTCGTCTTCCAACAAGCAACTCTTTCTTCTCCAACAACAAATACATCAGTTCATGTTGTTGTTGCTGTATGCCAAAGAACTGGTTGTGTGGACGGTTGGATAGATAGATGGATG
The DNA here is from genome assembly GCA_933228675.1 of Stomorhina lunata. NCBI lineage: Eukaryota > Metazoa > Arthropoda > Insecta > Diptera > Rhiniidae > Stomorhina > Stomorhina lunata. The sequence continues at coordinate 45,122,010 of OW121742.1, read as the reverse complement.
GATGGTTGGTTTGTTTGTTGGTTGCTGGCTTCGTTGCCTAGAAAGATAGGCCGACCAACAACAGGCAGTCGTCGTCATCGTTGTCAGGTATGCAGCCAGTTGCAGTTGTTAGTTTAGTTTAGGCTCATGAGTCTGGATAGAGTTGGATGATGTCAAGTTGACTGTTTGGCTGCCTCGGTTGTGAGTTTGTTTATTTGTTTGGTAGGCTGACTGGCTGCCATCTCTACTCCTATTGATGTTTCAAACTGCCGAGGTGGTAGCCTGTTTGGTTTGGTTGCTCATTGCTTGTTGGCTTACTTGCGTTTTGGTTCACCGAATAAAAAAAATACCACGAATATACAATTTTATGATTCATCGCCAAGTTCAAAATTTTTATGTCTTATTTTTCTTAGTCTTCTTTCTTAAACATTTTTTTTCTGTTTTTTTTTTTTTGCAAAAAGACTAAGAAAGCTAAAAAAAACCTAAGAAAGGTACTGAGAACCAAAAAAATTTGTGTACCTTTTGATCTACTAAAAGATATTTGCAAATAAATGTACGTATTTAAGGCAGAGACGTGGTTATGTCCGTTTTATTACTAAATCTGCTGAGGAGTCTGTGTCAATCTAGGATCTAGATTGTGTCAATGTCACAATCTCTCATCGAGATTGTGACATTTCCTGATTGTTCTATTTCCTGATCTAGATAATAGAAATCAATACCTTGAGGCTCAGGACATTGACGTCAGATAAAGGAACACGGAATTAGAACTCTTCAATGTCTATATTCCGCCTGTAACCGGTTGTGTAACTAGTCATCAGATCCCTTTTAGAAGGAGAAATACGGCTGGTTCTAAGGAACTTTAACGCTCGCCATTGTCTTTGGCACTCATTTCTTAGGGAGGACCAAAGAGGTGCCTCGATAAGGGAACATATTGAAGATTACACCTTCTGCACTTTAAATGCCCCCACTCGAATTATGGGTAATTGCGTCAGTTCTTCTGACATAACGATTGCAAATCCTGGTCTGATTAACTGCTTTAACTGGCTCGCAGTTGTGTCTCTAGCTTTAGAACACCTGTCCATAATCGTTAGACTGGAGCGACCAAACGATTGATTCGTCTCTAAACTAAGTACATACATAAACCAGAAAAAAAACAGACTAGAGCTGCTTCAGAGAATTCACCGACCGTCAGAGATTTCCAAACAGCCTCGAACTTGCACTACGCAGAGAAGAAAATTCATGTAACCATCAACGCTGCAGCCTCTCGCTTCATCCCTGCTGGTAGAATACCAGTAATGAGGCCACACTTGCCAGCAGAAGCAGTGAGTGCGAAGCAGTGCGATTAGCAGATGTGCGTGATGCAAGCCGCAATACCAGCCCTGATGATCCCAAGATCGCCCAGCTAAACCGTGATATCAGCAGGTTAGTAAATGAGGACAAGCGGAACCGTTAGGATACAGGTAATAACTGTATTCAATTCCAACTGGCACCTCCTCGTGGTACATCCTGGAAACCTGAGCAATCTAGTTGAAGATGAGGTAAACAACCTAAGTGGGATTCTAGATCAGCGCTAAAGTGTTATCTTGGAGCCATTCCGACGTATTTGGTCTACGGGTCTAAGATAATTGTACTTGGTAAAGTACGAAACTGTAGCGTCTGTTCAACATGTTAGTTGCGGCTGCAAGCGGGCGTCTGTCTCGGATCGAGCGGCTCGCTTTATAAACGTGGCTCTTGTCTTTGGACTCATTATCTATCGACTTACCACTTACGATGTTTTAAGCATGGAAATAAACAACATCACAGAATATACTACTCCAAGGGGTAACCAAGAGAAATCCCCCTGCTACGGCAGCTGGCACAAGGATTTTGGAGGTGCCTAATCTAATGAAACCAATTCTATCCACAGAAATCGGACTATAAAGCCTAATATAGGCATGAAAGAAAGTTTAAAGATTGCGACATGGAACGTACGCTCGTTATACGAAACTGGGAAACTAGAACAACTAAGACGTGAAATGTTGGGTTATAAAATTGATTTGCTAGCGTTGCAAGAAGCAAGATAGACAGGACAAGGGGAAGTTCGGAACGAAAATTCTGCGTTTCTTTACTCCGGTCGCCCGGAGGGCGATGAGCATAGTAGAGGTATGGGCTTTTTAATGACTAAAAAGATAGCTAAAGCCATGATAGCATGGTATTCCATCAATGAGAGGCTAATGGCAATAAAACTTAAGCTCCTACTGGAATTCAATCTGAAAACGACATTGACGAATTTTATGATGTATTAAGCAGTTGGAATAACAGCAATGTGAGGCCTCATGTTCCACTGGGAGTCAAGGATAACAGCAGAAGAAGAACCGTTGGCTAGATTACTTAAAGGACTGCATTCTTGACAGGGTAAACCATGACATCCTGCTGTCCATAATGCCAATAAATTTGAAGAGATGGATAGTAAATATCTGAGTAGTCGTCAGTCAAATAAGACTCAGTGTCTGTTTTTTGTTTTTAGTAACTCTATGCTACCTTCTTTGAAAAGGGGACAGTAGAAAGACGATCAAAAAACAGAGATAAAGCTTTAGATTATTTAGCACCGTAATTGCGCTTCATATCTGTTTTTAAAACATAAAGTTGTCTTATCTTTTACTAAGTACACTCACTATTGAATGCTTGCAACCAATTTTATGTAATTTACATCGACGGCGTGTTGGACGATGTTGATTCTCACTACCTAACGCAATGTACGTGTTGTGATATCAATATCATCGGCAAACGCGAGTAGCATGTGTATTCTGTTGAAAATTGTTCCATCTCGTAGAATTTTCTCTAACACAATATTAAAGAGATCGCATAATAAACTGTCGCCTTGCCTGAATCCCCGTTTAATTATGAAGTACTTTAGTAGTGAAAGCCTATACCCATTTAACTGATGACGTTTATATCCTAAGCTTAGCTTTAGTCTAAGCTTTGTCTTTGGGCTTTAATTTTGAGGTCGGCTTTATCAAATCTCTCAAGGAAGCACAGACACAATCGCCTTGGGTGATGTCTATGTGGGTGATATTGGATACCAAGCAACGGTTCTGATTGGTCTTAATTTGGTAAGCCCAGACTTATCTTGGTCTATCCCTCATCTCAACTGTGGACACTAACTCAAAACCCGTTAAAAAAGTGAGCTAACAAGTTCCGCGAGCTCTCCCATGAGAACTATAAAAATATGGGTTAGGATGTCGGGCTAAAAAAACCATTACTATGAAAAAGCTAAAATAAGAATAAAAACGGATATCTTAATGTAAGAAGCGGACGTCCGAAACTTTGATGGAAAGACCAAGTAGAAGATAACCTTTAAAGCTTGGCCAACGAAATTGGAGAATAGCGCAGAATATAGGCTATTTAAGTAAGTTAGTTTATGTCAATGTTTTGTGTTATGCTCCTACCATTTCATCATCCATCACCCGTCCCTGATTACCGTGTGCAAATATGTTGAAATTCATTTTGGTTGACTGAACATTTTTTGCCAAAGTTGCCTTTTTTTCACAGAATTTTTGCATGGAACATGGATTTTATGTATTTTTTTTTTTTTTTTTGTTCATATTCTGTTTTCCTTCTACCACGTTTTTACTTTTTATTCATCACTAGTAATTCGAATTTTTTTTTTATTCTTTATTTTTTGATTCCTTTGTGCCATTGTTTATTATGTGCATGATTTTGCTCGTCATTTTGGAATTTTTGTGTTTTTTTTTCTTGTCAAATTTTAAATCTCCTTTTGCCTCAGCGACCCGGTTCGAAAAGAAGAAGCTTTTTTTTTCCAACTTTTACTTATTGCAACTTTTGGAGCATGTTACGAGTATTCATGGCAAACCATTTTTCTTTACTACTTTTCTTTTTTTGGTTCTTTTTTGGGTTAAAAAAACATGAATTTTATTTTAGTACTTTTTTCATATTTGTACATTTATTCGTATTTGCGAGCAAAAGCCTTTAAATTTTTAAATTCTTAAGGTGTTGAATTATGGCTTAAATATTATTATGTATTGAACTTTATTTCTTATTTAGTTATTCTTAACATTTTTTCTTGAGATCCTTTTTATTTTGGTTTTGCTTTACTTTTTGAAAAAAAAACTCAAAATTTTTGTATGATTTTTTGTTATATCTCAACATTCCTTTTGAAGTATTTACACATATATTTTCTTCTTTGGTCTCCGGTTACCATTTGTTAGAGTTTTGTTGGTGTTAAAGATGTTTTCATTTTGTTTTGTTAAATTTTCTTTTTGGACCCATAATATTATAATTTTATGTTGTTAAATTTCATGCTAAATTTCCTTGCTAATGGTTTGTGGAAGCTGTATCTTTCATTATGTACAAGATGCTTGTGTCTTCAGCTGAATAGCCGTATATCCCCTACATAGATACAGATTATAACTGATTTAAATAAGTGAGTAAGTTAAATGACTGTAAAATTATGGGTAGAAAATGAAACGAGAAACATTAAACGAGAGTTTTAGGTTGACATATTTTAAAACAAATTTCGAAGTCTATATGTACCTAAATGACTAACATAGACTTATATAAATATTAAAGCATATGCTATGGAGATATACTAACAACTAGCCAAAGATATTGAATAAGGCACGGCATTCGGTTCTTCGTACCGGAATGACTAGGATATCATAGGATTCCGACCAAGGACTGCCACTTCTGCGGTTACAACAACAACAACAATAAAGCATATATTTACTAAGAGTTAGACAAAGACATGTACTAGTCCTTAGTAAGAAAATAAAGTATGGTAAACTATCATCTAGTCAAATATTTGGAGTCTAATAACCTACTAAACGACCGGCATTATGGATGGATCGTAGGGGCCGCTCTACGGGTGATGTATTAGCCTTTTTATCGGAAAAATGGTGCAGTTCTATTCACCGTTTTGGCGAAAGTAAAGTTATAGCTCTTGCTATTTCTAAGGCGTTTGTTGGAGTGTGGCATGGAGCGCTTATTGCTTTTGGTGTAGGTAACAATTTCTCTCGGTTTATATCGAGCTTTCTCAGAGATCGCACTATAAGAATTGTTATAGATGGGATATCGTCCGACGAGTTCAAGATTAATTCGGGGGTACCACCATTCTTTCTCCTACTCTTTTTCTTATTTTTCTAAATGACCTTCTATGTCAAACTTCCAATAGAATAAGACATTGTCTAAGGCATAGACTAAGACATAGACAAAGACCTAGACTAAGACATAGACTAAGACAAAGACTAAGACATAAACTAAGACATAGACTAAGACATAGACTAAGACATAAACTAAGACATAGACTAAGACATAGACCAAGACATAGACTAAGACATAGACTAAGACATAAACTAAGACATAGACTAAGACATAGACTAAGACATATACTAAGACATAGACTAAGACATAGACTAAGACATAGACTAAGACACAGACTAAAACATAGACTAAGACATAGACTAAGACATAGACTAAGACATAGACTAAGACATAGACTAAGACATAGACTAAGACATAGACTAAGACATAGACTAAGACATAGACTAAGATATAGACTAAGACATAGACTAAGACATAGACTAAGACATAGACTAAGACATAGACTAAGACATAGACTAAGACATAGACTAAGACATAGACTAAGACATAGACTAAGACATAGACTAAGACATAGACTAAGACATAGACTAAGACATAAACTAAGACATAGACTAAGACATAGACTAAGACATAGACTAAGACATAGACTAAGACATAGACTAAGACATAGACTAAGACATAGACTAAGACATAGACTAAGACATAGACTAAGACTAAGACATATACTAAGACATAGACTAAGACATAGACTAAGACTAAGACATATACTAAGACATAGACTAAGACATAGACTAAGACATATATTAAGACATAGACTAAGACATAGACTAAGACATAGACTAAGACATAGATTAAAACATAGACTAAGACATAGACTAAGACATAGACTAAGACATAGACTAAGACATTGACTAAGACATAGACTAAGACATAGACTAAGACATAGACTAAGACATAGACTAAGACATAGACTAAGACATAGACTAAGACATAGACTAAGACATAGACTAAGACATAGACTGGGACATAGTCTAAGACATAGACTAAGACATAGACTAAGACATAGACTACGACATAGACTAAGACATAGACTAAGACATAGACTAAGACATAGACTAAGACATAGACTAAGACATAGACTAAGACATAGACTAAGACATAGACTTAGACATAGACTAAGACATAGACTAAGACATAGACTAAGACATAGACTAAGACATAGACTAAGACATAGACTAAGACATAGACTAAGACATAGACTAAGACATAGACTAAGACATAGTCTTAGACATAGACTAAGACATAGACTAAGACATAGGCTAAGATATCGATCAACGATACCCATAAAAAAATGTGTCAATGTCATTTATCTTCAGAGCTAATAAATTTTGATTATAAATCTCGATTTTCAATTTGTTAGAATTAAAAAATATCCCTTACTATTTAATCAGGAAATTATTACATATCCTGTGGTCAAAGAACATAAACTTTTTAAAAAATAAATTTTGTTGTTTAGTAATTTTTTTGTATTCTTCCGCTTTGCTTCTTTGCCGGAAAGAGGGTCATAGATATAAACTTTTATGAAACACTTAAGTCGATAAAATAAATCTTGGCACTTTAACTGCTGACTTTATAAACATTAGTCAAACTTATATTTGCACAGACACTCAATCTAACCTACATGATTATTATATGAAATATATCCTGTATCTATAACATTAGGGTGGGTCATAACAATGTAGATTGGTCATAGACAATGATTATATTTTAAATGTGTTGGTAAGTTTGTTTGTTTATCAGTCAATTAGACATAAACGGGTTAACCGCTAATGATGTAATTTTTTACTAACCCTGTAAGTGTTGAGCCCCTTCCGAATTCCACCAGAAGTCCAATAAAGCAGTATTTGATGTTTATCATTTAATACTTGATAAACCTAATACATAGGTAAAATTGAATACTAATATTTTACACTAAATAAAAAGTATCGGAGCAGGGCAAGTTTCTCCCCCTGCAAAGTTAATTGCTATTATCGTGCATTTAACATCAAGTTATTGCTTTCAAACATTCTGCAATATAATTTTTGATCAAGGAAAGTAGTTTGTTCCAAATAAGTAACATCAGTGCAGGGGAATTTTCTCCCCTCATACAAATAAAATATTATCCGCTAGTTTCCTTTAAAATTTTTAAGGTTAAATCTTCGAACATTTAACAAAAACATAAGCACAGCTTGGTTATATATCATCAGGATCGGGGTAGGGGAATCTGAATAAGATTCCCTATCTAAGGTCATGTAGGTTTAACTTAATACTTGTGACAACAACCCACATAAAATTGCAACACCCCTAATGCCCCTTTACCTAAAAATCAAAGCACCAACATTTATACAAGTTGTTCTCTTCATGTGTTATTTGATTTGTATAAATATTATATTTTTGCTCTGGACCACCTTCGAACAACAGCAAAAAATCAAACTGCGAGAAGTTTTTTTCAAAAGTTTCTTCCGTTTTGATAAATATTTTTTTATATAAAATATTTCCTCAGCTCTTTTTTTTGCCAAAAAAAAAAAAACTTAAATAAACGTTTGTTTTTGGTAGTTGACAGCTTCTTTTTTTCTGTTGATGTAGCTCCATGGCATATGGAGCTATATAACATATATGTTCTGTTCGCATCGGTTGCGAGTTTTTCATTTTGGTTGCCTTAAAAGCTCTACATAGTGCTAAAGTTGTTAAAAAGAAAATAAATCTTTTGGCTCAACTACAAAGTATTTACTCTGAATGTATTGGAGCACAACACCCAACGAGGAAGCATAGACACTTGCTGGGAGCAGCAAAAGTTGAACAAGAAGAGGCAGTGGAAAAGGAGTAGGAAGATGAGAGTTAAAATGTAAAGAATTAAGGCAAGTAACTCCTATGGCGCCATAACAATCAATAAATCATTATCTGGCTTTTATTTAAGATTTTTTATAAGTATTTGTACAAGTACATGTGCTCATACATACATATGTATGTATAATCGTATACATGTGCATCTATAAATCAGGATATATTTACTTACATCGCCGAAATACATATATAAAGTTATACATTACATACAAAGTTTTCAACTCTATTTGGAATTGCAATTCAGCTAATGAACTTTTAACCTTTTGTTGGAAAAATTAAATTGTATCATTGCCATAAGGGGACAACGTCATTATTTGTATGTCATTTACAAATTGAGATGTTTTATTTTGGTGTCAGTAGAATGTTTGACTATTAGGCATTTTACAGAAGGAAATGGATAACTACCCAGCAAAACTTTGTTAATGGCAAGTACTCTGATAACTGGTTACCTTGTAACGACTACAACATACCACCCGAATAAATAATAAGTTATTACAGAAGTACTTATTTGTAATTAAGATGGTAATTTAAACTGATTTTCCCCGGTTCAAATCCCACCAAGGGCAACAATTTTTTTTAGCTTTTTTTATTAAGAGTCTTTTTAAATGATTTTTGAATTTTAAGAACTTAAATATTATCTTCTGTAAAAAAAAAATTGTAAAACTAACTCACGTTAATGAAAAAATACCATCATGAGTCAATTTTGATCATCTAGGGGATGTTGAATACCAAACACGATTCTAATTGGTCTTAACTTATCTGGGTCATTCTTAATCTCAACTGTGGACACACACCTCCCCATGGTATCACCCGGAGAGCTAGTTTAACACCCATTAATATTGTGAGTTAACACGTTCCTAGAGTTGTCCCATAAGATCGATAAAAATGGGTTAGGATTACGGGCTAGTAACCCTCTCTTGAAAAAAAACACAATGAAGAGGATAAAATTAGAATTGAAATGTCCCACTACCTAATGTTAGAGGAGGATGTCCGAAACTTCGATAGAATGACCAAGTAGAGGAACATTTTTCAAAGTTTGGCCTATAAAATTGGAGAATATTCGCACAAGATCGAAATTCATGGAATTCTAAGATATTCTCGGACTTTGACATTAACAGGTTGTAACATTTAAGTAAGTAAGAGTCAATCTTATGTAAAAACTTATACAAAAAAGAAGATTTAAATTGTTCAAGTTTTAAAATAATTTTCCAAAAATTACAACAAAGCAAAAAAAAGCAGGGAAAAACAAAGTTATTTTCACATGATTTTGGATCTAAAAATAAAAATTGTTTATATTAATTATAAGCTGCTAAGTTTTCAACATATGAAGTAGCTCAGTGGAAGAGTCTCTGCCTAGCAGTCGGAGGGTCTGGGTTCGAGCCCCCATGGGATCATAAAAAAAATTTTGTATTTCGTTTAAAAATATATCGTTACTTTAATATAGAAAAGCCCTAAGTCGTTTTTTATTCAAACAGCTTTTTAAAGCTTTATCTGATTTGATTTTATGAAAATCTTTTAATATTAAAAAACATAATTATAGCATTAAATTCTTCAGAGAATTTAGTAAAAAACAGCGTTTGCAAAATTTCTGTATCTTCAAAACTTAAGATTTTATTTAGGTTTTTTTCCCTTTCCTGTAATGTAAGAAAAATATTAGTTAGGGCTTTTCTATATTAAAGTAACGATATGTTTTTAATAAAACAACAACAAAAAAGTTGTTGTTGTTGTTGCTTTTAAATTGCTTACCCAAGTCATTAATTTTCTGCAATTGGTAAGTACTTGCCTCCAATGACATCCCCATGTTAATGTAATGACTTAAACAGCGAATGAGTAAGTAGTTCGTGTTCAATAGTTTAACTATTTAACTCATTATTTGGTAATGAAAAGTTTTACTGGGTACCCAGCAAAACTTTGTTAATGGCAAGTATTCTGGTAACTGGTTACCTTGTAATGACTACAACATACCCTCCGAATAACTAATAAGTTATTACAGAAGTACTTATTTGTAATTAAGATGGTAATTTAAACTGAATGACCCCGGTTCGAATCCCACCAAGACCAACATTTTTTTTTTTAATTTATTTTATTAAAAGAGTTTTTTAAATGATTTTTGAATTTTAAGAACTTAAATATTACCTTCTGTAAAAAAAATTTTGAAAAACTAACTCACGGTAATGAAAAAAAACCATCTTGAGTTAATTTTGATTATGTAGGGGATGTTGGATACGACGGGCTAGTAACCCTCTCTTGGAAAAAATAATTACTATGAAGGGGATGAAATTAGAATTAAAATATTCCACCACCTAAGGCTAGAAGAGGGCGTCCGAAACTTCCATGGAAAGACCAAGTAGAGGAACATTTTCCAAAGCTTGGCCTATAAAATTGGAGAATAGTCGGACAAGATCGAAGTCCATGGAATTCCAAAATATGCTCGGACTTTGACCTAAACAGGTTGTAACTATAGGCCATTTAAGTAAGTAAGAGTCAATGTTATATAAAAACTTACATAAAAAGGGAGATTTAAATTGTTTAAGTTTTAAAATTATTTAAAAAAAAAACTTTTTTAATGTTTATTAAATGCATTAAACATTTACAAAAAATCGTATAGAAATATTTTTTCCAAAAATTACAACAAAGCAAAAAAAGGAGAAAAAAACAAGGTTATTGTCACATGATTTTGGATCTAAAAATAAAAATTGTATATATTAATTATAAGCTGCTTAGTTTTCATCATATGAAGTAGCTCAGTGGAAGAGTCTCCGCCTAGCAGTCGTAGGGGCCTGGGTTCGAGCCCCCATGGGGTCATAAAAAAAAATTTGTATTTCGTTTAAAAATATATTTTTTTTAAATAAAGCAACAACAAAACATTTGTTGTTGTTATTTTCCAATTGCTTATCCAAGTCATTACTTTTCTGCAATTGATAAGTACTTGCCTCCAATGACATCCCCATGTTAAAGTAATGACTTAAACAGTGAATGTGTAAGTAGTTCGTGTTCAATAGTTTAGCTGTTTAACTCATTACTTGGTAATAAAAAGTTTTGCTGGGTAGCTTAAATACAAAATTAAAAATTGTATATTATTTTAGTTTTTTCTTATAAAGATTCTTAACATTTAGTATCTTAACATCCGTTACGATTTTCAGTAAAATGAACCGCCATGACATTGTTGCCAATATAACTCAAGAAAACGATAACGTTTATACTCTTTACCGAGAACCGTTACCGAATAAATTATTTTTTTAAAGTTTGAATTTGTGTGCGGCCAACCCCAGATTTGTTCGAAATGCTAAAAAAAATAATGAAAATTTGAGGTCAATCGGATGGGGGGAAAGCGTGCCCATGGCCCGCCCAAAATTGCAAACTACCTGATTTTTTTACTTTGATTGTAATAAACTTAATTAATACTTGAGAAAAATAAATTTCAAAGATATGATTTACAATTATTCTATGGCCTGTAGGTACTGAATAGATGAATTTCGTCAAAATTTTATCAAATTTACTTAGTTTTTTTCATATTAGAAAATTTTTCGTTTTTCTCAGGCCGGTTTCAAAAATCATTTTTTGATTTTTTGAAAATTTTGTTTCAGAAATATTACAAATTATAAATTATCGTTTCAGGTTCATAAAATAAACAAATAAGAGAATAAAGCACAGAAAAACAATAGTATCGATATCTTGAACGGTTTTGCCGTACCTACGATTTGAAATTTTAGTATTTCGCGAAAATGTAATTTTTCGGTCAACATCTGATTATATGCTTGTAAAATTGTATATAACTAAAATTTTAGTAAAAGTAATAATAAATATTTTTGCTCAGTCTGTTGAGAATGTATGCGGTAATGTCCGCAGATAATGTTTATAATTGACCACTAGTTTTTAAGGGATTATTTTTTAGCATTTCGAACAAATCTGGGGGTTGACCCGAAAAGTATACCTTCAGGAAAATTTTTCCATATACACTATTGCCACTCTATTTACTACCAAAGGCATACAGTCATATAAGACAATTTTAAGACACTATTAGCTGAGTAGGTGGGTTCGCTTATCCTCTTTACCGAGAACCTAATATAAAAATATGATACCGAATTAATTTAAAAATCTAGTGTGCTCGTTTTTCCATTGGATAATACCGAAGGCCAAGGTACTTGTACTTTTACTCATTAAGTTTTGTAGTCTCATGATTACTACCAAAGGCCTTATAAAAGATTACTGAGACTGGAGGTGTACATCGTTGAAGCTTTCATCTCACGAAACTCAAGCCCACAAATCACGAGAAATATGTTATTGTTGATAGAATACAAATTATATATGAAAGCATCTCGTCTAAGTACAAAAGAGATTGAAAGCTCTCATCGGTGACTCTAGACATTCAACTCTTTTGATTCATGTGGATTGTGTCACGCTGTTCTATCGTGTTCTCTTACGAACAAAGCTCATTTCTCGGTGGTATATTGGTCAATTGATCGAAATCATACAAAGAAAAAATTCATTCTATAGCAGTACAGCAAATGTGAGGAATTCGGTCATATATAGGTCAATATAGGAAAGCTCTTCTCATATCGTTATTACCTAGTTCCAATGCAATTCATTTGGTTTCATTCATCAGGATGTTCTTGCATAGATTAGGCACCTCCAAAATCCTTGTGCCAGCTGCTGTAGCAGGAGGATTTCTCGCATGATTACCCCTTGGAGTAGTATATTCTGTAATGTTGTTTCTTTCCATGCTTAAAATATCGTAAGTGCTAAGTCGATGGATGGATGGAGCCCAAAGACAAGAGCCATGCTTGTAAAGCGAGCCCCTCGATGTTGAACAGACGCTAAAGTTTCGTACTTTATCAAGTACAATTATCTTAGACCCTTAGACCAAACACGTCGGAATGGCTCCAAGATAACTCTCTCTCACGTTAGCGCTGATCCTACTCGGGTTGTTTACCGCATCTTCAACTATTTAGGTTTCCAGGTTGTACCACGAGGAGGTGCGAGTAGAAATTGAATACAGTTATTACCTGTTAGCAGCAAACCCAGGCAACAACTGCATCCCATTTACATCCCACATGGGGCCCTATGTTCCATTGGGAGTCAAGGATAACATAAAAAGAAGAATGCATTCCATTGTAGGGGTCATCGTCTCATTGGTGGTTTTGAATATAATATATAACCGCTTAAATGGCCATAACCGCAAAAAGGGCTTAAGCGCGATAATGGACGATTTTCATTTTATTATTAAAATTTATTATTCATGATCATCTGCATCATCTCACAAAATATCAGGGCAGTAGACATTACCGTTACGATTTTACAGCAAAAACAATAAAGACTTAAGTACAATTCACTGTCCAAAGATATTTTTAAAAAATGCTTCTATTGCAAATTTTAGTTTTTGGCGCTTGAGTCTTTTTGTCGGTTAGGGCTCGATATATACAGCGGATGAAAATGCTAGTGCTATGAACTTGGTTTGCATCCGTGTTACCTCAATTGACTCAATAGTATAAGGGAATCCGATTACTAGATTGTCACACTTATATAAACATTAAAATTATGCGGCGAATGATGTTGTCAGCTCCTGCATATGTTTGTTCAATTGATGAATGCAAAAGTCAGTCCATTGACTATAACGTTCTGACCGGCTGATTAATAATTCCACCAGCCTATAAAGAGCACCAAACAGCCAGTTTTTATTGATGTCACGATGGCTCAACATACATTTTATCACTCTTAAAATTTTTATTTTTTTTTTGACGTATTTCGGTTATGGAAATCAGAGTCAATGTACATTTGGTTTTGGACCCGTTTAATAGTTCAGTTCACAACGTCTTTGTATAATAGCTAATTCTACCTAGTAATAATAAAACTTTGGGCTCATTCTAAAACAGCTGAGTCATCCTAAACCTACTGATTCATCTTTAAACTGCTGGCTCATCCTTAAACTGCTGAATCATCCTAATGCTTCTGAAACATTCTAAAACAGCTGAGTCATCTCCAAAATGTTGAGTCGTTCTAAAACTGCAGACTTCTCCTAAAACTTCTGAGTCATCCTAAAACTGCCGATTCATCCTAGCATAGCTAACTAATCCCAAAACTGCTGAATCATTCTAAAACTGCTTAGTCATCCCAAAACTGTTAAATCATTCTAAAACTGGTTACTCATGCTAAACTGCTAACTTAACCTAAAGCTACTGAGTCATCTGAAAGTGCTGAGTCATCACGAAATGCTAAGTCATCTCGAATTCCTAAGTCATTACGGACTGTTGACAGTAGGCACTGATATATACACATGTCTGACAAGTCAGCAATGAGCGATATATACATCAAGTTTGAGCCATCAACTAAAACAAGTAAGAAAGTGCTATAGCTGGTCAAGACCGACCACTAAGGCCAAAGGTGTAATTTTTCCTGTATAAAGACAAATATTTGCTAAATTTTGCCATCATACAAAGCTTTTCACAAAACTCATATATTTAAGTTGTTTCCGTCGTTTGGACTTATATGAGAGCTAGGGTCAAATGTGGACCGTTTATCTCGAAACAGTTTTTACAAATATTGTGTACGTAAAAAATAAACTCAAAATTCTCATTATCTTTAGATTTATGAGCGTTTTAGTGATTTTTGTCTCATTTAGTGCGTTTCGACAGAAGAGTTTGTATGGGAGCTATGTTCAAATGTGGACCGATTTCAACGAAATTTGGTACAGTGATTTTGGTTTACATAAGTAGTATTTGTTTTATACTTCATGAAAAAATATTGATGTTTGTAGACAAATCAATTCCGGGAAGTGTGACCCATGGGAGGTACCATAAATAGTGGACCGATATTGACGGATTTCAATAGCCATGGTCCCATTATCAAGAAAATGATCTGAGCCAAATTTCAAAAATCATTATCTTTAGAATTGCGACCTGTACTTTGAATACAAGGTTTACATGGGTGGTCCAGCCAGCCAGACGGACGGACTGACATCGCTAAAGTGATTCTAAGCCTATTGGTATACTAAAAGGTGGATCTAAAACAAATATTTCTAGCGCCAAACTTATAATACCCTTTCCACCTATGGTGGTGAAGGGTATAATAAAAAAATCTAAAATTCTGTGGAATTTTGACATAACATCTTCTCTCGAAATAAGACAATTTTCCAAGATTTTTATAGTAAATATGGAATTTTAATACCCGTCTTTTGGTCTAATCCCCGTATTTCTACGACCTTTGGATCGGAAGATATGTAGTCGACTAAACGACCTCTTTCAGATTTTTCCCCAATTTCAATTTGACAAAACGACTTCTTTCAGAGAATTCAGATTAATTTGAAAATTCATACAAAAAAACTGACAAAAATAGTTTGACAAAACAGCTTGTCTTCATTTAGTTTTAGCAATTTTTACTGAATTATTTTGGACAGAACAGCTTCTTTCGAAAGAAGACGTTTCGTGAAAAGCAAATTTTGAAAAATTACCGCTTGTCTCAAACAAGTTGATGTTTTGATCAATTGGTCGCCAGGATTACTTGCGACAAAACGTCTTGTATCAAAAGAAATTAGTTTAAAAAAACGAAAGTCTTAAAAATTTTAAGTCTTATCTCAACACAAGTGTTTTTAGAAAAACGAAAAAGAAAAAAAGAAGTTATTTATTTAAGAATAAATCAAAAATCGTGTAAATTGATCAAAGACAAAAAAGTAAAACTATGGCCGATTTTGAAGCAGGTAACGAGGCTAAGAGCCTTGAAAATGTCGAAAGTGATGAAGACGTTTTTTACGAAACCGATTTTGATGATTCTAATTATATTCCATCAGAAGGTTCGCATCTGGATACAACATCGGAGAGCGTTAGAGATATGGCTGCTTTATTAGAATCTAATCTTAGCCAGTCAGACTTGCCACAATCTAGCAAAAAACAACGTATCAATATACCTACAACATCAAAGGCCTTGAATAAATTAAACAAAAATTTAGGAAAAGAATACTATACATCTCGGAATAAAAAAGTACCCAAAAAGACATTTGATCCAATAGGACAGTGCAAGAAAATGTGTCACAACAAAATTAATGCTCAGCAGCAAGAAGAGATATTTAAAGAATACTGGAATCTGGGTGATTATAATAAGCGTCGTCATTACATTTCGAACATGATTGAGATCCAAACGAAGAAAACCGAGACTTTAGTGAAAGCATCCAGTCCTTGGAATCGGCAATATGTTTATTTGTACCATTTTGAGATGTGCGGACAGAAAAATCGCGTGTGCAAAAGATGCTTCTTAAAAATATTTGGAGAAACGGATTCGAGCATCAAAACCATAAATGGGTATAAAATAAATCAATTATTTGGTGCGCTCATACCGGATGACCAACGTGGCCGACACGAGGCACACCACAAGCTGCCGATGCAAAAGTATAATGAAGTAATTGAACACATCAATACCCAGGTGAAAAATTCGTGTGGAAAGAGGTTTGTTGGATTCGATACAAGAAAAACAAACTTGGAATTCTACAGTACAAGACATCACTATACCCAGAAGAAGATTTTTAGCAGCTAGACATTAATTCTTGTCGTCAAAAGGTCCCAGCTCCACAATTGATCGCAAGTTACATGATTTATTGGATATGCTGCCACTGATTAGTACTCATATACATAGTTTTTATGAAAACATAAAGGCCGAAGGAGAACGTTCTTTTGAAATTGATCCGGATCTTGAAGAAGAAGAAACTCCACAATAAACTAAGTGTAAAAAGCACACAATATGGATTTTTACTGTTTCCTTGAATTATTTTATTCTTTTATTTGAAAGTGAATTTTAATGTTTTAATTAAATTTAATGAGAAATGTATTATTTTTAACCATGTTTTTGTATAATTTCCATATTGTAACGAAAAAGTGAATAATTTTTTCTAAATAAAACCGAAATATTTTTTCCAGATCAACTTCTTTCAACTTTATTTTCATATTCCATTTTAACAAAATAACTTCTCTATACTTAAGCGATTAAAAACATTTTATAATTTAATCAAAAAAATGTTGACAAAACGACTTGTAAAGGGTGTTTTTTTAGAGGTATAGAACTTCGAATTAAAATAAAACACAAGAAAATCGTTTTAATGTCCATCAATTTGGCTTTATTGGAAGGATAATTTTATGCCATTAATGTTTAAATATGATTTCAGGCATGTGGCCGCCGCAGCTGGCTCGAATAAAGCCAATTCTACAGGTCCAATTTTCAACTACTTTTTTGAGCATATGGGGCCGTATGTTGGCAATAACGCCACGAATGTTGGCTTCCAAGTCCCCTAACGTTTCTGGTTTGTTGGCGTAGACGAGCGACTTCACATATCCCCAAAGAAAATAATCCAGTGGTGTCAAATCGCACGATCTTGGTGGCCAATTGACAGGTCCATTCCGCGAAATTATGCGCTCATCGAATGTTTCCTTCAATAAATCAATTGTGACGTGCGCTGTGTGGCATGTAGCGCCGTCTTGTTGGAACCACAAATCATCCACATTCATGCCATCCAATTGGGGAACAAAATAGTCGGTTATCATGGCTCTATACCGGTCTCCATTTATGGTAACTGACTCTCCAGCATTATTTCGGAAGAAGTATGGCCCAATGACTCCACCAGCCCATAGAGCACACCAAACAGTCAGTTTTTGTGGATGTAATGGCGTCTCAAGGATCTCATGTGGATTGACATAGCCATTCAACCAAAAATGAGCCTCATCTCTGAACAAAATTTTGCGATGAAAATCAGCATCGAGATCAATCTCATTTTCGGCCCATACACCAAAATCACGACGCATTGCATGGTCTCGCGGCTTTAATTCTTGCACAAGCTGGATCTTGTAAGGTCGCATGCAATCTTTTGCGCAAAATCTTCCATAAAGTTGATGGACAAAGCTCCAATTGCTGTGCACGGTGGCGAATCGATTCATTCGGGTCCTCTTCAACACTTTGCTCTACAGCGGCAATTGTTTCTTCGGTGCGCACTGTTCGACGTCGCTGGGATGCGTATTATCACATAGAGTAAACGTAGTGCGAAAACGATCCATGGTTAACCGAATTAATTGCTCTGATGGACGATTATGTCGACCATAAAATGGACGGAGCTTGCGGTAAACTTCGCGAACTGAACCATTATTTTCGAAATAAATTTGCACGATTTGCAAGCGTTGTTCTTTTGTCAACCTGTTCATGATGAAATGGCAAACCAAACTAAATATTAATCACTTGACAGCTGACAAAATGGCCGCCAGTTAAAAAAGTGATTCCAACTTAAAGTTCTATACCTCAATAAAAAACACCCGATATGATAGAAGCTATTTTTTTTTTTTTTTTATTAAAATCCATTTGACAAAACCTTTTAATTTTAATTCTTGTCGTTTTAAAGAAAACGATTGCTTTTAGAAGGAAAAAAAAGGGTCGCATATTGTTTATTGAGTATTTGTGTATAATATCCAAGTTCGAAATTTCTTTAACTTTCTTAGCAATAACTTCTATTAGTCTTTTAAACTGTTTTTTCGCTCTACTGAAAAGTTGTGGATTTAGAAAGAAGACGTTTTGTCAAAAGTCCACAGAATTGTTTTATATTAGATTTTATTTCTGTTTTGAAAAATATTCCCAATATTAACAAAAAACATTCCCAATATTTACAAAAATAATAGTGTCGTGGCAACAATGCTGGAGAGTGTATTTCTTTGTTCTCCCAAACCATATGTTTTGTTACTGTAAATTGAATTTTGATTTGTTTTATGCCTATTTTGTTTTTGTCTTTTCCTTAAAAAAGTGGCACCAACCAACTCTGTTAATATCCAAACTTCAACTGAATGATTTTGATACTCATTTTCACGAGTTTTATTAATGATTGTGGTATTTACGAAAATTAAAAAAAATCATCGGCTACTGGTGGTATGGGCTGCCTACTCCTGTTCATAAGTCTCGGTATAGCCAAATACAACTCTTTAACTTATCCGCCATTCCATTGTGCTACATAAATTTCTAAGCCAACAACTTAATTAATTGCTAATTAAAAAACTATTTAAAAATTATAATTTTTATTACTTCAAAATAGTTTTTTTTTGTTATCACACAACTTCCTTACAATTCCATAGATTCTTAACTAATAAAGAGACTGAGTATCTCAAGATCTATTGAAATAAAATTAATGAAATAGTAATAAACCAGGTACAAAGTCTGAAGTATTGTTTTATTCATACAATAAAAAGCAAAGATATATTAAAAAAAAAAGATTTAAAAATCATTTTATTTTGTTTAACTAGACATTTGATCAATGTTAACAAGACTATAATGATTTGATGAAGATGATGCCAATGATGAGTTCGAGCCAGAGACTCTGGTTCCACTCAAACTCAATTGAATTGAATTGAAATTGTACACTATTAAATCTGAAGCGATGAAGTCAATGACGACGACGACGACGAGGACGTCGATAATGATGATGATGGTGATGACTTTACCTCAAGTATCTTTTCTAAAGTCAAAAACAATGAACGAACGAATATAGTAGTAGTAGATTTTTGTAAAGCGTCTAAGGCTGGTTAAAGGAAAGAATGAACAAAACAATTTGATCAATCAATGAATGAATCACTTAACGTTTGAATGAATCAAGTTAATAAATAGAGGGTTTGTGAATGAAATTCAAACTTGCTACTCAGTTGTATTCTTATACCCTTCACCACCATAGCTGGAAAGGGTATATTGGGTTTGTGCTGATGTTTGTAACGCATAGAAATATTGGTCTGAGACCCACCTTTTAGTATGCCAGTATGACTTCGAATCACTTTCTGAGTTATTTTAACGATGTCCCTCCGGCTGGCTGGCCGGTTATCTATATAAGCTTGTTAGCATTCTACAGGTCGTAACTTTAAAAATAATTTGATGAAATTTGCCACAGGCTCATATTTTGGTCCAAGGACGATCCCTATACTTTTTGGCCGAAATCGGATTACTATTTCGGGTACCTCCCATAGGGATGCCTTCCCGGAATAGAGTTTTTTGTCCTTTACAGCCACAAATTTAGCTGTATTTCAATAATATTCAGCACAAATATTTCTTATCATAACCTAAATCAGTGCACCTATTTTTGTAGAAATCGGCCCATATTTGACCATACCTCCCATACAAGACACATTCTCAAAAGACGTTTGTAGACACATAAATGCACAAAAACGTTAAAAACTCTAAAGATAAAAGCATTTTATTACTTAAACTTTGCACAGATAAATATTTTGTATATATAAACAGGGACCGTAACTGTTATAACATTTTTCGTAAAAGTCAGAAAATAAAAGTTATTTTTTGACTTTTATTTTTTCGATAAAAAATAACAGTTATTTTTTACTTTCATTTTTTCGAGCAGAAATTAAAGTTATTTTTTGACTTTTATTTTTTCGAGCAAAAATAAAAGTTATTTATTAACTTTTATTTTTTCGAGCAGAAATAAAAGTTGTTTTTTAACTTCTATTTTTTCGAGCAAAAATTACAGTCATTTTTGACATTTATTATTTCGAGCATAAATAAAAGTTATTTTTTGAGTTTTATTTTTTCGAGCAGAAATAAAAGTTATTTTTTGACTTTTATTTTTTCGAGCAGAAAAAAAAGTTATTTTTGTTTAAATTCATGATAAATTCATAAAAAAAAATTTTTTAAAGAACGATAATTTTTCATTGAAAATAATTTGCATATGCTCAAAAATTAATGAAGTTAAGTTTTGCAATCATAATTACGGTTGAAAACACAAAAATAACATTTATTTCTGCTCGAAAAATAAAAGTCAAAAAATAACTTTTATTTTTGCTCGAAAAAATAAAAGTCAAAAAATAACTTTTATTTATGCTCAAAATAATAAAAGTAAGAAATAACTGTTATTTTTGCTCGAAAAAATAAATGTTAAAAATAACTGTTATTTTTGCTCAATCAAATAAAAATCGAAAAATAACTGTTATTTTTTTCCAAAAAAATAAAGATCAGATTTTTAAAAAATCGCATTTTTGAAAATTTGTTTCAAAACTATCCAAAGGGTATACTTAGTTTTATTCTCCGACATTTCCTTGAGGTTGCTTTTTTTAATCAAAAATTCAAAAATAACAGTTGGTCCCTGAATATAAACCAATAACCAAAATTTGGTAACAATCGGTGCACATTTGACCCTAGCTCCCATATCAGGCCCTTAGCCGGAAATTTGGTTAAATTTCAAGGGCCGATGTTGATTTTGAATAAAACACAAACTATTTAAGAAATTATTGTAATTTTAATTTATTATGATATATTGGTATTACTCAATTATGTATGGAACAAATTATCGGCCAAATGGTCGCCGCAACCACGGCGGCACACCTTCATCCGATGGTCCAAATTTTCTATGAACCTGAGGCATAATGGAGGTTCTATGCCGTTAATGTGCCGAATTATCTCATCCTTTAGCTCTTGAATTGTTGCTCGAATTTTCCCACGATTTTTGCGATTGTACGCACATTTGGACTATCAAATTGACCAAAAAAATCACGAAGTGCACGATATGCATTTTGATTTGAACGCCCATTTTCATAATAAGTCTGGATAACTTTAACACGTTGTTGGATTGTCTATCTCTCCATGGCTCAAATTGAGTAAGTCTGAAATAGAGTAGTGTTAAATAAAATTCGGAAAAAAACTTGGCGTTTAGGTGTGGTTCACATTCAACATCGGCCCTTACAATTTAACCACCCGAAATATGTATGTATGTCTCTAAGACTTAAGGAAAACTCCTTAATTGTTTGTACATATTTGACCTTTGTAGTGAAGGGTATGATATAGTCGGGCCTGGCCGACTATGGCTTTTCTTACTTGTTTTATTTTCTTTTTTTGCCTGATAGTGCCAACTATCTTTAAACTAGAATCTTTTAAAAAAAGGTTTACAACTTTTTTCTTTGTACTTTCATTAAGAAAATCTTTAATATTTGTAATAAATGAAAATGAATGTAACATAAGTATGAACACAATCAATGAAAAATCAATAAAAATCTAAAATAGAACAAGAATTTCATCATTTAGAGAATAAAGCAAAAAAAAAAAAAAGAACACGTCAATGGCATTAACAACATCAATAAAACATACTCATATATATCTCCAACCAAGTCATGCCAAGCCATTCCATCTATTCATACATCCTTTCCTCGTTAACATCATCTTCTTAGTTCTACCTGTATCAGTAACATTTAATCTGAACTTCATCGATACGATACATTACGTTTACATAAATAAATGTATGATTGAACGTGCGAACCTGAAGATACGAGTATCTATGTACTTCCAACTAACGATACAAACATGTTTAGGTGTTTAGATACAAGTAATTTTGTATGTATGAATTTATGTTCAACTAAGTTCAATAGTTACCCATTTACTCTTGAATATAGATTCGACTCAATAGTCTCTGGTACATACCTTTATCCATTTTCAATTTCATCTCCTCCTTCTTTTTTCCAACAATTTGAAGTGTTATAGAAGTGTCTTTATTCATGTTGCTTCATCACCAGTATGAGCTGTTCTACGTGATGTGTGTTGGAGAAACGTAGCCTTCACTTTATATACACAACGCACCCAATCATGAAGATAGCTTTGCTTGAGTTTTTTGTGTTGTATCAAAATGAAAATGAAAGAGTTCCATCTCGTTGGCGCTAGGAAAAGTGTTTGTTGTCAAAGTCACTGTCTGTCTGTCCTGCATTAATCATTTTTTTCTGGCTCTGATTTCAAAATCTGTGAAGACACTTTTCCTTTTATGAGTATTTGGGGGAAAATGTGTATTAGACAGATTGATGGACGGATTACAAAATGACAGTTCGAAGTTGAAAATAGGGTTAAGTGTAATGTAATTACTTGATTCCTAGGATCCAAGTTCGACTTTTCAGTGAAGGTAATAATCTAAGGAAATCCAAGAGCACTTAAGGTTTACCTCAATATTTGCATGACTTAATGTTGTCTACTCTTGTTTTCCCTTGAATATGTTCAAAGATTTTATATAAATAGTAAATTTTCGAAGAATATTCTATAAAAAGTCAATTTTCGAAAAGTTTCAAAAATTTACTACTTATGGGAAATTTTTTAAAAATTGACTATTTATAGGAAATTTTTCGAAAATTGAATATTTATAGGAAATTTTTCGAAAATTTACTATTTATTGGAAATTTTTCCAAAATGGACTTTTTAAAGGAAATTTTTCGAAAATTGACTATTTATAGGAAATTTTTCGAAAATTGACTATTTATAGGAAATTTTTCGAAAATTGACTATTTATAGGAAATTTTTCGAAAATTGACTATTTATAGGAAATTTTTCGAAAATTGACTATTTATAGGAAATTTTTCGAAAATTGACTATTTATAGGAAATTTTTCGAAAATTGACTATTTACAGGAAATATTTCGAAAATTGATTTTTAAAGGGAAATTTTTCGAAAATTGATTTTTTAAAGGAAATTTTTCGAAAAGTGATTTTTTAAAGGAAAGTTTTCGAACAATTTTTTTAAAGGAAATTTTTCGAAAGTTGATTTTAAAGGAAATTTTTCGAAAATTGACTATTTAAAGGAAATTTTTCGAAAATTGGCTATTTAAAGGAATTTTCAAAAATTCACTTTTTATAGGAAATTTTTCGAAGATTTACTTTTTATAGGAATTTTTTTTTGAAAATTTACTAATTAAAGGAAAATTTTCAAAAATTGACTATTTATAGGAAATTTTTAAAAAATTTATTATTTATAGGAAATTTTTCGAAAATTTACTATTTATAGGAAATTTTACGAAAATTAACTATTTATTAGATATTTTTCGAAAATTGACAATTAATAGGAAATTTTTAAAAAATTTACTATTTATAGCAAATTTTTCCAAAATTGACAATAGGAAATTTTCGAAAACTGACAATAGGAAATTTTTAAATTTCCTATAAATAGTCAATTTTCGAAAAATTATAAATAGAGAATTTTTGAAAAATTTCCTATAAATAGACAATTTTTAAAAATTTCCCACAAAAAATAGTAAATTTTTGAAAAATTTCCTATAGATTTTTCTAGATTTCCTACAGATAGACATTTTTAAAAATTTGCTATAAATAGTAAATTTTCGAAAATTTTCCTATAAATAGTAAATTTTCGAAAATTTCCTATAAATAGTCAATTTTCGAAAAATTTCTTATAAATAGAGCATTTTTAAAAAATTTCCTATAAATAGTAATTTTTTGAAAAATTTCCTATAAATAGACATTTTTAAAAAATTTCCTATAAATAGTAAATTTTCGAAAAATTTCCTGTAAATAGTCAATTTTCGAAAAATTTCCTATAAATAGAGAATTTTTGAAAAATTTTCTATAAATAGACAATTTTTTAAAAATTTCCCACAAAAAATAGTAAATTTTTGAAAAATTTCCTATAAATAGTCAATTTTCGAAAAATTTCTTATAAATAGAGAATTTTTAAAAAAATTCCTATTAATAGACAATTTTTTAAAAATTTCTTACAAAAAATAGTAAATTTTTAAAAAATTTCCTATAAATAGTAAATTTTCGAAAAATTTACTATAAATAGTCAGTTTTCGAAAAATTTCCTATAAATAGTAAATTTTCGTAAAATTTCCTATAAATAGTCAATTTTCGAAAAATTTCCTATAAATAGTCAGTTTTCGAAAAATTTCCTATAAATAGTAAATTTTCGAAAAATTTCCTATAAATAGTCAGTTTTCGAAAAATTTGCTATAAATAGTAAATTTTCGAAAAATTTCTTATAAATAGAGAATTTTTGAAAAATTTCCTATAAATAGACAATTTTTTAAAAATTTCCCACAAAAAATAGTAAATTTTTGAAAAATTTCCTATAGACAGACATTTTTAAAAAATGTCCTATAAATAGTAAATTTTTGAAAAATTTCCGATAAATAGTCAATTTTCGAAAAATTTCTTATAAATAGAGAATTTTTAAAAAATTTCCTATTAATAGACAATTTTTTAAAAATTTCCTACAAAAAATAGTAAATTTTTAAAAAATTTCCTATAAATAGTAAATTTTCGAAAAATTTACTATAAATAGTCAGTTTTCGAAAAATTTCCTATAAATAGTAAATTTTCGTAAAACTTCCTATAAATAGTCAATTTTCGAAAAATTTCCTATAAATAGTCAGTTTTCGAAAAATTTCCTATAAATAGTAAATTTTCGAAAAATTTCCTATAAATAGTCAATTTTCGAAAAATTTCCTATAAATAGTCAGTTTTCGGAAAATTTCTTATAAATAGAGAATTTTTTAAAAATTTCCTATAAATAGACAATTTTTTAAAAATTTTCTACAAAAAATAGTAAATTTTTGAAAAATTTCCTATAAATAGTAAATTTTCGAAAAATTTCTTAAAAATAGAGAATTTTTAAAAAATTTCCTATTAATAGACAATTTTTTAAAAATTTCCTACAAAAAATAGTAAATTTTTAAAAAATTTCCTATAAATAGTAAATTTTCGAAAAATTTACTATAAATAGTAAATTTTCGAAAAATTTACTATAAATAGTCAGTTTTCGAAAAATTTCCTATAAATAGTAAATTTTCGTAAAATTTCCTATAAATAGTAAATTTTCGTAAAATTTCCTATAAATAGTCAATTTTCGAAAAATTTCCTATAAATAGTAAATTTTCGAAAAATTTCCTATAAATAGTCAATTTTCGAAAAATTTCCTATAAATAGTCAGTTTTCGGAAAATTTCTTATAAATAGAGAATTTTTTAAAAATTACCTATAAATAGACAATTTTTTAACAATTTTCTACAAAAAATAGTAAATTTTTGAAAAATTTCCTATAAATAGTCAATTTTCGAAAATTTTCTTATAAATAGAAAATTTTCGAAAAATTTCCTATAACTAGTCAATTTTCGAAAAATTTCATAGAAAAAGTCAATTTGGAAAAACCTTGCGTTTAGTAATAAATATTAAACTTTTATTATAATTTTTAATAAGACTATCCCGTCCGTTAGCCTTAAGTAATAACAATTACTCCAAATCTCTTAGGATACGTGATATTAATGAAACACGTACAAAACATTACCGGTAACATTGTGCAAATTATACTTTTTTATTTCAATTAATGGCCCAAACAGTAATTGATTGAAAATCCTTAACAATTCCTCGCACTCACTCACTCGCTCTGCCAATTGTCTCCACTATCCTCCTGTTGCACAGTGGTTTACGGACGCTTTTTTTTGGAAATAATTCTGTAACTTTTGAACGACTGGAGATATTTGAATGAAATTTGACATGGTGGTAGTCAAGGAGTATTTGAGTTGGTTTTTAAAAGCACTGGTCCATGAGGGGTCGGGAGAGTGATTGATGGACCTTCAAAGTTTGTCACCTCGGGTGTTCGATTTTTTTAAAAATTCGCCAAAAATCCATTTATGTATGGATTGAAAAGAAATTTTAAACTTAAGTTGTCCTTGAGAAGATCTACAAAAAATATGCTTAAATGTGTAGGTTATCTCCTTTGGATTTCGAGATATTTGGGTAAAAAGGAATTTTTAGGTTGATTTTTTACCTCTTTTTTTAAGCTTTTTTTGATCTGGTGGACGCATCTGAGGACCAAAAATTTTTTAAGAATATTCTTTAAATTTGTAATAAAATTCTGAATAATTTTTGTGCAAGTTAGTTATAGAAATCTTCTTTTGTTTAAAAGTTAAAAATATTCAAAGTTGAAACTTACAAAAAATTTCGCTTTTTTTTAGTTTTTCCCCAAAAGATAGCTATATTTTTTCACTAATAAAAAAATATTTTCTTAAGAAACATAAAAAGATTTTTAAAGTTTTTAAAAGAAAACATAATGAGAATGCGTATAAAACAAATTTCTTGCTAATTGGACTTTTGGTCCTCGCACATGTCCTCTCCAAAAAATGGCAATTTGTAAAAAAAAAAATTAGTTTAAACAAAAATTTCTCAAAAGGCAAAGCACCGATTTGAAAAAAATTATAATGTTCATATTTTCCAATATATCTGTTATTGATTAGAAAAGTTTTTTCTGAAACGCGCTGCAAATAGAGACAGTGTTGCCATATTTGTAAAAAAACTCATTTTTTGAAACACCTTTTTCCCCAGTTGGGAATTGGGGAATTTTTAAGTTAAAATTGGGAATTTTTTTTAGTCTATTGCTTTTACATCTTATTGGTCTACATTACTACAAAATTTCATTGTAATATCTTTATCCATGTCATTTCCACAGAATATCAAAGATTAAAAATATTTTCCTTAAAAAAGCAGAAAAACAATTTTTTTTTGTTTTACGATACAAAGTGTAAAAAAAGTAACGCACTTAGTGCTAATCTCCTAGTCTTTCCCGATCTAATGATACTAAACATGTATATAAAGCATTAATACCGAGTCTTAAAAAACTCTGAAAACTTTGGCCCCCGTAGCATTTTTACACTGTTTATTTAAATATAAGTGATGAATTTGTGCATATAAAATTAATAATCATACTCAAATATTTCACTATAAGATGACAATGATCCTTCGATAACAAACAAATATTTTTTTATTTTTTTAAAGAAAATATCATGAGGATTTATGAAATATCAAAATGTAAATAATTTGTACTTATATTAAAAGGTGAAATACATTTTATTGAAGTATTTGTAGTTAAAGTTTAAACTTACAGTTTTTATTACATATTTATATAAAAGTAGTTATTTACTTAATTTTTATTTTCAGTAAAATAATCAGTACAATCTATTATATCAAGAACCTCTTCCAGGTGTTCGTTTTCAGAAGTTTTTGTATAACTGCTCCACCATTTCTTTCTTATCGTTGATAGAGCAGGATCAGAAGACAACAAGAGATAATTTATTAGATCCTGATTTTGCGATTTTCTTGAGCATTTTCTGGTATTAAATAGTTGGATATACTTGAAATCTGAATTCCGCGCTTCCTGGGCCTCTTCTGTCAGTTCACCAAGTGGGAGAAGATTTGATTCAATTATTTCACGACCATGTTGAAGGACTTTATGAACTGTTGGTGTAATTTCTTTCCAGTGATACAAATGTCGTATACGAGTTAACGCGTTGAGGGCATAGCAATGAAATTTTTCAGCATTTATTTGATATTTGCTATTTATTGCCGATAATATTACGTAACATTTACGAAGAACTTCCTCATCAATTCCAGTAATCTTTGAAGTTGTTTCATAATTTTCAAAGAATCGCCTGGCCGTATTACCATCGTTTGTACTGCCATATCCTACAAGTGGTTTGTCTATGTTTAGACCCGTCATAGTTTTGAATTCTTCCTGAATCCTTTTTTTTTCACTGGATCTCATTTCAATCAGTTCCTTATAATTTCTCACGGATTTTAGCTGATTATCAGGTATATTCCTATATTTCAGATCATATGCTATATGTAGCATAAATTCTAAAAATCGGATACGTGCATGTAGGGGCGATATACCAAATTCCAGAACCTCTTGATTAATTGCAGTACTAGCTGATGCATCTTCTGAAGTTTGTAGAAATTCCGATTTCTTCTTTCCGCATAATGAGCATTTCCAAGTTGAATGGGTTTCCGTTATAGCGTTGCTTACTTTTCCATCTATCATTGTCAATTGAAGCTCAAAATTTACATTAATCAAATATCCATGTATGTCTATGCAGACTGGACTCAAATTGTCTATTGAATATTTGATATCATCAACCCAATTTTTTGTGCTTGCTGCATTTTCTTTTAAATATTCGAATCTGATCGGTCTGCAAAATGCCTTTGATCCTGGAGATGTGTTAACCCACACATATTCAGTACGCTCTTTTGATGTGGATGGTTCAGAACGATTCTTTCTTAATCTTAGTGGTACTAGGGATGCCATAAAAACGCTTCTGTAGTCATTTGTGTTCTGATGAGATGTTGATTGTTTGTATTCCGGTAATCCAGATAAACCGTCACATCCCCATTTACATATTAAAGTTAAGTCCTTGTTGTCAAGTTTCTTGGCTTCTTCTTCAGACAATGTAGTAGATATCAGCCTTGATGCCGTATTTTCCAATAATTTTGATAAATCCACAGATGCACTTTCGTCTCCTATCACGTTTGTTGGTATTAAGTTTTTTTTGGTTTTTAATAACGCATTATATCCTGGTAAAATTGAGTGTCCTTTGTCTCGTAATGCCTTACAGAGTTTAATATATTTATTTTTACTCAATTTCAACTCGAGCATAAGAGCAAGTGCTTCTTCCTCCGAAAATTCTGATTGAGAAGAAGGAGTTGGTATACTCTTAATAATTCGCTTAAGACGTTTAGGAGAAGCCTCTGGGAGAACATCTGCTATTTGTTTAGCTTCAGCTGGTTGATTATTTCGTTTGAGCACTTCCTTAAAGGAATCTTTGATTTCAGTATCCGAATGAGTAGAAAGAACTTCGGATAATCGCATCTTTTTAGATCTTTCTCCGAGATCATCATATTTTTTTAGAGGGGCTCCAGCACCAGAAGTTTTAAGCTCAATTGAGTCCTTCAGCCAGTCTTTAAATTTAGATTCAAATCTTTTTAAACAGTAATTAACCGACTTAATTTTAAGTTCAAATAACTTTACAAATTTTACGACTTTGTCTTCCTCACTATTGAGAATCATGGAGTTAGTTTGACTTTTAGCATATCGCATGATTATTTTAATTTTTTCTGCTCTCGAACTGCTTGGTTGTTCAAAAAGAATATCGCACAACACTTTAAATTCCAATGTTATAGCCATGATGTTTTAACTGTTAATAGCAGTTACATTTAAAACTTTCTTTTTTATATTAAAAAAAAACATTTTTTATATATACCTGTATCCAAAGAATAATAAAGAAATCAATGAATTAATGTATTTTTTACCTCTAAAAATAGGTGCATATATAACTCAACCAATATGTGCGTCTCGTAAAACCTACCTGTATGGAGGTGAGTAACCATATCCTTTCTGACCATTATGAAAAACCCAAGTTGTAACAATTTTTACCTATTGCATTAACTTTCACATTAAAAAAACATTTTATAACCTTAACATAATTTTGCAATTTTTTCAAATACACCAATTTTAAATACCGGAAAAATGCCTTTAAATCTTATTTTAAATAAATTGTCACACTGTTACTATAAAAGTACTCTTCTAATTAAACTTTTGCTACAAATTATGGATATATTATCTTTACACTGTTATCAAAATCGGTGCCTTACTCGTACTTACTTATTAGAATCTTTTACTAAAATTTTATTTTTTAGCTTGGAACAAAAGGCAAAATCGAATAAAATTTTTTTAAGTCATTCTTATAATGTTTTCTTTAAAAAAATAAAAAACTATTTATATCTTTTTGAAGAAAATATTTGTTTATTAGCGAAGGATCATTGTCATCTTAAAAATAGTGAAATATTTGAGTATGATAATTAACTTTATATGCACAAATTCATCACTTATATTTAAATAAACAGTGTAAAAATGCTACGGGGGCCAAAGTTTTCAGAGTTTTTTAAGACTCGGTATTAATGCTTTATATACATGTTTAGTATCATTAGATCGGGAAAGACTAGGAGATTAGCACTAAGTAAAAGTTTTTTTTAAGTGCGTTACTTTTTTTACACTTTGTATCGTAAAACAAAAAAAAATTGTTTTTCTGCTTTTTTAAGGAAAATATTTTTAATCTTTGATATTCTGTGGAAATGACATGGATAAAGATATTACAATGAAATTTTGTAGTAATGTAGACCAATAAGATGTAAAAGCAATAGACTAAAAAAAATTCCCAATTTTAACTTAAAAATTCCCCAATTCCCAACTGGGGAAAAAGGTGTTTCAAAAAATGAGTTTTTTTACAAATATGGCAACACTGTCTCTATTTGCAGCGCGTTTCAGAAAAAACTTTTCTAATCAATAGCAGATATATTGGAAAATATGAACATTATAATTTTTTTCAAATCGGTGCTTTGCCTTTTGAGAAATTTTTGTTTAAACTAATTTTTTTTTTACAAATTGCCATTTTTTGGAGAGGACATGTGCGAGGACCAAAAGTCCAATTAGCAAGAAATTTGTTTTATACGCATTCTCATTATGTTTTCTTTTAAAAACTTTAAAAATCTTTTTATGTTTCTTAAGAAAATATTTTTTTATTAGTGAAAAAATATAGCTATCTTTTGGGGAAAAACTAAAAAAAAAAGCGAAATTTTTTGTAAGTTTCAACTTTGAATATTTTTAACTTTTAAACAAAAGAAGATTTCTATAACTAACTTGCACAAAAATTATTCAGAATTTTATTACAAATTTAAAGAATATTCTTAAAAAATTTTTGGTCCTCAGATGCGTCCACCAGATCAAAAAAAGCTTAAAAAAAGAGGTAAAAAATCAACCTAAAAATTCCTTTTTACCCAAATATCTCGAAATCCAAAGGAGATAACCTACACATTTAAGCATATTTTTTGTAGATCTTCTCAAGGACAACTTAAGTTTAAAATTTCTTTTCAATCCATACATAAATGGATTTTTGGCGAATTTTTAAAAAAATCGAACACCCGAGGTGACCAACTTTGAAGGTCCATCAATCACTCTCCCGACCCCTCATGGACCAGTGCTTTTAAAAACCAACTCAAATACTCCTTGACTACCACCATGTCAAATTTCATTCAAATATCTCCAGTCGTTCAAAAGTTACAGAATTATTTCCAAAAAAAAGCGTCCGTAAACCACTGTGTGTTGTTTTAAGCCAAAGTACGAATAATAAGTAAACCAGTTCCCATTTCTGGTCAACAAAAGGAATGTTGCCCAAAAGCCTGAATATGACTTTGGATAGCCATGATGTCATGTCATCATGCATGAATGCCTGCTGCTGCCGCTGCCGCTTGCCTACTACTTACTGCTCGATGTTGTTGCTTGGCTGATTTAAAGTTTAACGACGCTTTTTGTTGTTGTGACCATCTCCTATAATCATAAAGATGATGATGATGATGACGTTGAGGACGTTGAAATCGAGCGGGAGGCTTTAACTGTTGGCTAAATACAGTTTTTTTTTTTTAACAGCGAAAAGTTGGCTGGAGTTTGTGTTCGTAACTCTTTTTTTTATTGTTGTCTGTTGCTGCTCTTATTGTTGGTGGCATTAGTGATGTTGCAGGGCCACATTATGTTTTGTGTTGCTGTTGTAGGTTGTGTATTATTGAGATTGAGGCGATGATGGTGGTGGCGGTTACTTAGCGGCATTTTTTCGGTTAAACAATGAACTTAACATACAAAAAATATCGAACTACTTCTCCTTCTTTAAATGTACAAATGAACAGTGGATCATTCCATAAAAATATGGAACTAAATATAGATTAAATTCCGTCTAACTTATAAAATAGTCGATAAAGCTTTTGAATCGGAAATTCTTAACAGAATCTTTATGTTTTCTATCTTCAAGATTGATGAATCTTTAAATATAAAATTCTTATATGACTGACTCATACATTATCACTCAGCCCAAACGACTTAAGCTTGAGAGCTGAAATTTCGAAATTGGGTTCCTGTTTTGACCTACTTTTCAACTACGGCTCCGAGCGGCAAATGCATTAGTTAGAGAAGTTTTACATAGCCTAGTACTCAACAACCAGTGGCTAGCTGAGCTATGAGGTGAACCGCCACTTTTTTTAAATATTTTCTTTTTAAGTAGGTCTGGCCAGGGATCGAACTTGGGAACTCTGGTGTGCTAGGCGGATGACTAACCTGCGATTTACATACGTGTTTGGTATCTATTGGAAAATAGGCCAAATAGGGGGTAAAAGGGTACTTTTGGTACTTTTTTAACCCATTTGTTTCTTTTGAATCAATAAACATAGAAACATTAGAAAAACATGAACAAAATATAAAGTTTGGTACTTTTTCGATTTAGAGGGGGAAAAGGGGTAAAGTGGTAAAAACAAATCTCAGAGTAGGTTTTAGGTTTCCTATCTTATATATCACTTGAACCAATAAAGTTAGAAAAAACTTTTAGGAAATTCGATTGTCAGAAATAAAATATCAAGCCTATATTTGGTACTTTTTTTAAATTTAGAGGGTAAAAAAGGGAATAATCGGTAACATTATATCTTTTTAATCAAAAGAAATATAAAAAAAGAAAAAGAAACAAAATTTGCAGTTAAAATTAAAGGACTTGTGTTTGGTACTTTTTGCAAATTCCGCCCCCAAGGGGGTAAAAAGGGTAGAAAAGGGAAAAGTAGTTGTTGTATATCTCTGAAACTAACAGTGATACAAAAAATTTAAAATTAAATTTAAATCTGCTACGAAAAAAATGGGACACATATTTGGTCTTTTTTCGAAATTGAACTATTAGGGTGAAAAGAAAAAAAATATTTTTTGGTACTTTATTTTAATCCATACGTATCATTTGAACCAATAAAAACAGAGATATAATTAATACCATAATCTTTAAGTATTTTAAAACTATTAAACACGTGGTACTTTGGTACTTTCGCGATTAATTGGGTAAAAAGGGTAAATACGGAAAAATATTAATTATGTATTTTTAAATTTTTTCATATCACCTAAAAAATGAAGCTAGAAATATAATTTAGAGATGAGTCGATTGAAATTGAATAAATAAAGACACTTGTTTAGTACTTTTTTCAATTTTTTGAATAAAAAAGGGAAAACTTGTTATTAAGTCATCGAAAGCGATAGAAACGAATTTGGTCTTAGATCAGCAGTAAAAATTAGATGGCATGTATTTGGTACTTTTTGCAAATTCCGCTCCTAACAGGTTAGATGAGTCGATTGAAATTGAAGAAATAAGGACATGTGTTCAGTAATTACTTTTTACTTATTGAATAAAAAAGGGAAAAACTGGTTATATTATATCACCGAAAGCGATAGAAACGAATTTGGCCTTAGACCAGCAGTAAAAATTAGATGACACGTATTTGGTACTTTTTGCTAATTCCGAAAAACAAGTTATAAAAGGGAAAAAATAGTAACGTCATATCTTCCAAACTATCATCGAACGAAATGTGAAAAATTGGGTGTAAAAAAAGGTAAAAACGAAATTTTGGTACTTATTTTAAACCTTACATAAATTTTTAACTAATTATTAAAAAAAATAAAATATATACCGCAATGGATGAACACCAAAAAACCAAAAACAATCAAGTACGTGTTTGGTACTTTTTCGACTAATGGGGTAAAAAGGGCAAAAACGGGTAAACAATTTAAGAAACAATTTAAGGGGGTAAAAAATAGAAAATTCGGTAATATAACAAACGGAATAAATGCCAATAAAAAAAATTGCGCTAAGATCAGCAATACAAATAAAGGAACACGTATTCGGCAATTTTTATGAAATTTTTCCGGAGGTATAAACGGGTGAAAAAGGGAAAATTTGATATATTCAAAATCAAGAGCACTCGGAACAAAATTTATATTGAGTAAAGATCAGCTATAAAAATAAGGGGACACGTATTTGGTACTTTTTCGAAAATGGCACAAATATGGGGTAAACAGGCTTAAAAATAAAATTTTGGTACTTTTTTTAACCATATGTTACATTTTGACCAATTAATATAGGAACAAATTTTATAAGGCAATGGATTAATATCAAGAAATAACAAATACGTATTTGGTACTTTTTCAATTTATTTGGTATAAAGGGAAATAATTCAGGTGTAGTTTCTTTGTTTTTAAACTTTACATATCTTTAATGTCAATGAAGCCAGAAATATAGAATAATGAGAGGTTCATTGTCGTTGAAGAAGTATCAAATAATTGTTTGGTACTTTTTAAATTTAGGGGGAAAATCATTTAAATTATATTTTCTAAACGGAAAGGGATATATAAAGATAGTAAACTAAGAACTAGTAAACTAAGAACTAGTGAACCGCCGTGGTATAGCAGGTTAGTCATCCGCCTAGCATACCAGAGGCCCAAGTTCGATCCCTGGCCAGACTCACTTGAAAAAATAAATTTTCAAAAAGCGACGGTTCACCTCATAACTCAGCTAGCCACTGGTTATTGAGTATTAGGCTATGAAAAACTTCTCTAACGTAGGTCCCTTTCAATGAGTCTAAAAATAGAATCGGATGCAGCTCATTGTCTGAGAGAAGTACCCCTTGTTCCAATTGGAATGTTGTCGGGGAATTATATATAAACTAAGAACCTACTCTTAGATTTGCTTTCCCGATTTTACCCCTTCTCACTAAATCGAAAAAGTGCTAAGCTTTATATTTTGTTCATGTTTATCAATTGTTTCTATGTTTATTGATTCAAAAGAAAATAATGGGTTAAAATAGTACCAAAAGTACACTTTTTACTCTCTAAGGGATATAAACAAATATAAAAATGCGTTAAGATTTCAGTACTTTTTAGAAATTCGTTTTTTCCGTGGGTAAAACAAACCAAAACCAAAAGCGATAGAAATAAAAGAGAAATTGGGTTTGGATTAGCCGTGAAAATAAAGGAGGCGTGTTTAGTACTTTTTTGAAAATGGCACCAAAAAAGGGTAAAAAAGAGCAAAAATTATTTTTTTGACACGTTTATCGTGGTTACGCTTTGGTTACCCCAATGCTAATCTGCATTTGCTAACTCTGGACATAATTGACATAGAAAGTTCTGCTTCTGCGAAAATCAGCTTAAAAGTGATATCTCAATGGTTGAACAATTGTAACGATCTTACAGTTATCTGGGAACTGTTGGAAAGCTTCGAGATAGTTGAAAAGCTACGTCTTAAAGCGTCACATTTTTAAAATGACATCAATATGATCAAGATGATTATATATTAATTCCTCAGTAGCTCTTATAAGTCCTAAGATAACCACAGCCTAAAGATTATATAAGAATTGATATGATTCGATTTGATCGAATGTTTCTTAACTCCTTAAAAATAACTTTTGTCTAAAATATTATCCCATCATAAAATATATCACATTTTTATATCTGCCTATCATACAAAGTTGCCTACGATTTCCCCCAATTGAAACTTCCATCATTCCATTCTTTAAATATTGTAGCAACTTTGCCCTAGCTAGTGGCGCTATTTTGGTATTTCCATAAGTTATGATAAGGACTTATAGCACATGATGACGACGCTAGCTTCAATGTTAATCATACTTCGGGGCAGAGTTAAACTCTAGGCATTAAAAAGGAAATCGTGGGACTACTGCAGGCAGAGAACATCGTGATTCAATATCATTCATACTCGTACTCATGCACTCACTCATTCGATTTCAATAAGTGACGAAATTATTTTTGTTCCTTTTATTTTGGGAAAACTCAAATAAATTCTGAAAGCCACGTTAACAGCAGCAGCAGCATCAGTTTGTTGTTGCACTATAAATTTTTAAATATACCCAGGATATGTAATACGAATATGTGGCATATTGGCCTGTTAGGCTTCCTTGATGCTGATGGTAACTGGTTGACTGGCTGGCGGCTGTAGTTGCTATTTTAGCTCCATACTTGCCTGCATGCCTGACTGTCTGCCAGACAGCCCGTATTTCGGTCAGTTCGATAGTTGGTATAAAAAACAAGAGTGGCTGGTATGATGTTGCTCCTTTGTGTTGCTGCAACACATCACATTCTCGGTTCGTTGTAGCTTCTCGTTCTCTGCTGTAGCCCTCGACATGTAAAGTTCATACGTTGAGGAATTTCTGTACAAATGCCAGCCATTTATTGTTTAGTCGAGATGATAAATGCAGTGCAAGGTTTTAACTGTGCCCCTCACTGGAACTCAAATGAATTTGTTTTAGTTTTCTGTCCTTATTTTTGTTTTTTTTTTTTTTTTTTGGAGCATGATGCTGCATGTTCCTCTTTTCCAGAGTATGAGTGTGTGTAAATTTTCCTTCTTACTGCCTTTTTCGATGTTGTAATCAAAAACCTTTTACTTTTATTCGAATATGCAAGAATTTCTGAGATTGTGTTTCATTCGTACGATTTTTTGTTGCTTTGGTTTTTCTTTGTATTATCCGCTTTTTCGTTTGTAGTTTTTTATATAAATTTAAGTTTCTTGTTCATACATTTTTTACGGTGTGGCACAGTGGTACGAAGCGGTCAAAAGTTTGAAATATGTTAAGTCACATACTTAGACATAGACTAAGCTATAGCTTAAGACATAGACTAAGACATATACTAATATATAGACTAAGACATAGACTAAGACATAGACTAAGACATAGACTAAGACATAGACTAAGACATAGACTAAGACATAGACTAAGACATAGACTAAGACATAGACTAAGACATAGACTAAGACATAGACTAAGACATAGACTAAGACATAGACTAAGACATAGACTAAGACATAGACTAAGACATACACTAAGACATAGACTAAGACATAGACTAAGACATAGACTAAGACATAGACTAAGACATACACTAAGACATACACTAAGACATAGACTAAGACATAGGCTAAGACATAGACTAAGACATAGACTAAGAGATAGACTAAGATATAAACTAAGACATAGACTAAGGCATAGACTAAGACATAGACCAAGGCATAGACTAAGACATAGACTAAGACATAGACTAAGACATAGACTATGACATAGACTAAGACATAGACTAAGACATAGACATAGACTTAGACATAGACTAAAACATAGACTAAGACATAGACTAAGACATAGACTAAGGCATAGACTAGGACATAGACCAAGGCATAGACTAAGACATAGACTAAGACATAGACTAAGACATAGACTAAGACATAGACTAAGACATAGACTAAGACATAGACTAAGACATAGACTAAGACATAGACTAAGACATAGACTAAGACATAGACTAAGACATAGACTAAGACATAGACTAAGACATAGACTAAGACATAGACTAAGACATAGACTAAGACATAGACTAAGACATAGACATGGACTTAGACATAGACTAAAACATAGACTAAGACATAGACTAAGACATAGACTAAGACATATACTATGACATAGACTAAGACATAGACTAAGACATAGACTAAGACATAGACTAAGACATAGACAAAGACATAGACTAACACATAGACTAAGACATAGACTAAAGCATAGACTAAGACATAGACTAAGACATAGACTAAGACATAGACTAACACATAAACTAAGACATAGACTAAGACATAGACTAAGACATAGACTAAGACATAGACTAAGACATAGACTAAGACATAGACTAAGACATAGACTAAGACATAGACTAAGACATAGACTAAGACATAGACTAAGACATTGACTAAGACATAGACTAAGACATAGACTAAGACATAGACTAAGACATAGACTAAGACATAGACTAAGACATAGACTAAGACATAGACTAAGACATAGACTAAGACATAGACTAAGACATAGACTAAGACATAGACTAAGACATAGACTAAGACATAGAATAAGACATAGACTAAGACATAGACTAAGACATAGACTAAGACATAGACTAAAACATAGTCAGGTACTGAGGTATTTCTTTGAGTGAGCTCATCCATTTCTCCCAAACTTTTAATGCTAGAACATCTTTTTTATGGGACTTTTCAAAACGACCATATGGTAAATCAATGTATTGATGTGCAATATCTTTAAATTATAGAATTTTTGCTATAAACTTCAGAGCAAAGTTCCATAGAAGGGAATATACAACTAGTCCTCATGGTGTTTCCCTACCAAGAACTCCAAATTGGCCCTTAAACGTATCTTTGCAATCACTAATATCGTTATACTGATTACCAATTCATTAATATACATTCTAATCAATAAGTATCTCTAATGCCCTCAAGAGAAGCGACAATAGTATAATAA
Organism: Stomorhina lunata; assembly: GCA_933228675.1. Taxonomy (NCBI): domain Eukaryota; kingdom Metazoa; phylum Arthropoda; class Insecta; order Diptera; family Rhiniidae; genus Stomorhina; species Stomorhina lunata. The sequence continues at coordinate 45,083,291 of OW121742.1, read as the reverse complement.
ATACAAGATCTTTTGGTCCAAAATTTTATGGTTTTTCCTCTATGAAAATATAGACTACCTTTGTCGTCCGTAAGATAGGCACATATTATAAATATATTACTCTAGTTCAACCAGTGAAATCAAGTGATTTGAAAAGCTTTAAGCTTCTTATAGCTTTTTAAATTATAATTTATTTTGCAAAAGCCGGAACTCTATAGATGTGGTCTTCAATATGACTCTGCTTCTGTAACTTTATATGGAACCATTTTTGAATTTCGTCACCACTGTTCCACGACCTCGACTTTACCGTATACAGAGCATGATGTCGAATACGTGTATATTCATTCCTATATGAATATACATCCATGAATGTATGTCTATATGTGGTCTCCTTTTTGTTTTGAGGTTTATGTATTTCCTTTTAAGCACATCTCGGTATACCGGGGTACAAAACCTTTTCGTAAATTTTTGCATTTGTAATGGATTTTTGTGTGTTAAACTCGTCGTATATCTTTGAGTTCGAGTGAGTGTGTTTGTGTGTGTGTGAGTTTATTTGATGTTTTTGGTGTAGCTCTGGTTGTGATTCTCCCCATTTTCATCTTCTTTCAAAAACTTTTGACTGTTTATTATTGAATGAGCTTTTATAAGCACTGAACTCTTTATTTCTTTTTTTCATACATTTGTCCCGATATACATTCATACTCGTACAATTGTACATTTCTGGCGATGGTTCCATAACCGTATCTTTGTGTGTGTGTGTGTGTGTAAGTGTGCAACAGTACTTGCAACAGCATCATTGAATTCATTTGATTCGGCTCCAAAAAAAAAAAAAAAAACAAATCGAAAACCCAAACTTAAAATGTATAAAAGAAAAATGAATGCATGCATCATCAGTATCATAAAGAGGAAACCTAAATTGTGTGTGAGATGTTATAAGATCACAAGATTTCTCAGAATTTATACAGAATCGCACACACAAACTCGGCATTCTTTTTGGGATGGACTTTAAAAATATATTCATACGAAGAATACAATGTACAATTCATACAATACTCCTCGTATTCGTACGAGTATCAACAACTATTCTCCATTGGCATATTCTTAGTACCTTCAAAATGAATCCATCCGTATTCGTATGGGGAAGAAGGTTTTTGTTTTGCTGCTGAGTTGGATGAAAGACTTTTTAATAACATCACAAATCCACAAAAGGTAGTTCGATGTTACACGTTCCTACGTGTTTGATCACATCCTCTTGGGTATATTTAGATTTATGAGAAACTCTTACGATGTTTTCATTCTTTACTTTTATTTTTATGCCCACCATCAAAATAATTCTACAAAGGTATTTTGGGAGGTATATTGATTTGTACATTGAGTTTGTAACACATAAAAAAAAAATATTGTAATAAGAAAATTTAAAAAAAATTCTTATAAAAATAAGAAATTTGTTAAAAAATTTTTATAAAAATAAAAAATCTTTAAAAAATTTCTTATAAAAATAAGAAAATTTTGAAAATATTCTGATAAAAATAAGATATTTTGAAAAATTTCTTATAAAAATAAAAAATTTTTGACAAATTTCTTACAAAAATAAAAAAAATTTTGAAAAATTTCTTATAAAAATAAGAAATTTTTGAAAAATTTCTTATAAAAATAAGAAATTTTTGAAAAATTTCTTATAAAAATAAGAAATTTTTGAAAAATTTCTTATAAAAATAAGAAATTTTTGAAAAATTTCTTATACAAATAAGAAATTTTTGAAAAATTTCTTATAAAAATAAAAAATTTTTGAAAAATTTCTTATAAAAATAAAAAATTTTTCACAAATTTCTTACAAAAATAAAAAAATTTTGAAAAATTTCTTATAAAAATAAGAAATTTTTGAAAAATTTCTTATAAAAATAAGAAATTTTTGAAAAATTTCTTATAAAAATAAGAAATTTTTGAAAAATTTCTTATAAAAATAAGAAATTTTTGAAAAATTTCTTATAAAAATAAGAAATTTTTGAAAAATTTCTTATAAAAATAAGAAATTTTTGAAAAATTTCTTATAAAAATAAGAAATTTTTGAAAAATTTTTTATAAAAATAAGAAATTTTTGAAAAATTTTTTATAAAAATAAGAAATTTTTGAAAAATTTCTTATAAAAATAAGAAATTTTTGCAAAATTTCTTATAAAAATAAGAAATTTTTGAAAAATTTCTTATAAAAATAAGACATTTTTAAAAAATTTCTTATAAAAATAAGAAATTTTTGAAAAAATTCTTATAAAAATAAGAAATTTTTGAAAAATTTCTTATAAAAATAAGAAATTTTTGAAAAATTTCTAATAAAAATAAGAAATTTTTGAAAAATTTCTTATACAAATAAGAAATTTTTGAAAAATTTCTTATAAAAATAAGAAATTTTTGAAAAATTTCTTATAAAAATAAGAAATTTTTGAAAAATTTCTAATAAAAATAAGAAATTTTTGAAAAATTTCTTATACAAATAAGAAATTTTTGAAAAATTTCTTATAAAAATAAAAAAAATTTTTAAAAATTTCTTATAAAAACAAGAAATTTTTGAAAAATTTCTTATAAAAATAAGAAATTTTTGAAAAATTTCTTATAAAAATAAGAAATTTTTGAAAAATTTCTTATAAAAATAAGAAGTTTTTGAAAAATTTCTTATAAAAATAAGAAATCTTTGAAAAATTTCTTATAAAAATAAAAATTTTTTTTAAAAATTTCTTATAAAAATAAGAAATTTTTGAAAAATTTCTTATAAAAATAAGAAATCTTTGAAAAATTTCTTAAAAAAAAATAAGAAATTTTTGATAAATTTCTTAAAAAAAATAAGAAATTTTTGAAAAATTTCTTAAAAAATAAGACATTTTTGAAAAATTTCTTAAAAAAATAAGAATTTTTTGAAAAAATTCTTAAAAAAATAAGAAATTTTTGAAAAATTCCTTAAAAACATAAGAAATTTTTGAAAAATTTCTTATAAAAATAAGAGGTTTTTGAAAAATTTCTTATATAAATAAGAAATTTTTAAAAAATTTCTTATAAAAATTTTTAAAAAATTTCTTATAAAAATAAGAAATTTTTGAAAAATTTCTTATAAAAATAAGAAATTTTTGAAAAATTTCTTATAAAAATAAGAAATTTTTGAAAAATTTCTTATAAAAATAAGAAATTTTTGAAAAATTTCTTATAAAAATAAGAAATTTTTGAAAAATTTCTTATAAAAATAAGAAATTTTTAAAAAATTTCTTACAAAAATAGGAAATTTTTGAAAAATTTCTTGTAAAAATAAGCAATTTTGGAAAAATTTCTTATAAAAATAAGAAATTTTGGAAAAATTTCTTGTAAAAATAAGAAATTTTGGAAAAATTTCTTATAAAAATAAGATATTTTGGAAAAATTTCTTGTAAAAATAAGAAATTTTGGAAAAATTTCTTATAAAAATAAAAAATTTTTCATAAAAACAAGAATTTTTTGAATAATTTCTTTTAAAAAAAGAGATTTTTGAAAAATTTTCTTTAAAAATAAGAAATTTTTATAGAAATATTTTCAAAAATTTCCTGTAAAAAATAGGAAATTATTGAAAAATTTCCTATAAAAATAGGAAATTTTGCTATGCAATCGATATCATATGTTCGGACATGACCAACTGCATTTACTGAATATATTTATACGTGTATATATTCATTGTTTTCAATTGTTTTTCTTCATTTTTTTTCTGGCTCTGTTCAGTTCTTATCATTATTATTTTGTGGTAAGAAAATCAATTATTTTATTAAAAACTTAAAATATGAAAATTCCTTTATCAATACAAAGTGCCAAATTAAGAAATTAACTAATTAATTAAAAAAAAAACTTAAATCGAAAAAATTTTAAATTCAAACTCTATAATAAATTATTTCGATATATTCAGAAATTTTATATAAAAGATATGTAGCTTTTCTTTTTGGCTTCCTATATCATATACGATTATATCCCATTGATAATTTTACGACTAGTATTTCTAATTGGAATTTCCTTTCATTCATCAAACAAAAATTCCATCATCTATAACGTCATCATCGGCCTTTAACGTGCCAACAATTTTAAATCCGTTCTAAATACTCGAACATTAAAAAACCCATTTAAATATCGATCGATTTTTTTTTTTTGTTTTTGGTGCTAAAAAGGGTCTAGTTTAAATGTCATTTGAACAATATTATGGAAATAATTTATAGCTGAACAGTTATATAACATAAGCCACTGACAGAGATGTATTTTATATGATAAAACCTACGAGAAATGAGTCAATGGATAAAGGCAAAGCGTTTATAACGTACATTTAAACACTGAGAGAAAAAAATTTCTAATCTCCTTCGACGACATGACTGACATTTTTGTTATCAAGTTATCAGGTCCCAACAGTCAAAAAACTGATAATGATATAATATGACCTTAACTAAATTGATGTAGGGTTTTCTTTCAGTGTAGAATGTTTGTTTGTATTTTTGATATAATTTAAAGTCTGATGAGTATGTAGAAGTAATTAAAATTTTATATGAAAATGTTTTTAAATTTCTAACTAAATTCTACATTTAACTACGGAAATCATAAATCAGCAAAAATACATATAAAAATATAAATAAGTACCTATGCATATGCAAACAAGGTAATAAATGTATGTATGTGAAAAATACCTGTAAATTCCTGAGTGGATAAAGTCTACAAACACACATACATACACACTTAGTAATACATTTACCTTTAGGATATATCTATATAAAAGTAATATATAAATAAATTAACAATATTTTAATAATTAAATTAGTAAACTAGTTCACTTAAATCGATTAAATAGAAAATGAGGGGTTAAGGCCCTTTAGCTAAAAAGATATGGGTAGGTCCATAAAAAATTTTTTCTAAGAAAATTCTAAATTTTCAGATAATTTTCGAAAACTTACCATTAAATAGTTAATTTTTAAAAATTTCCTACAAATAGCCAATTTTCGAAAAATTTTCTATAAATAAAAAATTTTATATGAAAAATTGCTATTAAAAATTGAAAATTTTTAAAAAATTTCCTATAAAAATAAGAAATTTTTGAATAACTTCCTATAAAAATAAGAAATTTTTGAATAATTTCCTATAGAAATAAGAAAATTTTTTAAAAACTTCCTATAAAAATAAGAAATTAAAAAAAAAAATTTCTATAAAAATAAAAAATGTTTTAAAAATTTTTTATAAAAATGAGAAAATTTTAAAATGTTCACATAAAAATAAGAAATTTTTTTAAAATTTTTGCGAAACTTCCTATAAAAAAGTAAATTTTTAAATAATATCCTATAGAAATAATTTTTTTTCCTATAAAAGTAAAAAATGTTTTAAAAAATTCCTATAAAATAAAGAAATTTTTGAAAAATTTTCCTTAAAAATAAGAAATTTTCTAAATTAACAAATTACGTAATTTTTGAAAATTTTTCTATAAAACAGGAAATTTTTTTTAAATTTTTCAAAAATTTGCTGTTTTTATATGAAATTTTCAAAAAAATTACTATCTTTATATGAAATTTTTCAAAAATTTACTATTTTTATGTGAAATTTTTCAAAAATTTACTATTTGATAAGAAATTTTTCAAAAATGTACTATTTTTATATGAAAATTTTCAAAAATTTACTATTTTTTTATAAAATTTTTCAAAAATTTACTATTTTTATATAAAATTTTTCAAAAATTTCCTATTTTTGTAGGAAACTTTTCAAAAATTTCCTATTTTTATAGGAAACTTTTCAAAAATTTCCTATTTTTATAGGAAAATTTTTAAAAATTTACTATTTTTATAGGAAATTTTTCAAAAATTTACTATTTTTATAGGAAATTTTTCAAAAATTTACTATTTTTATAGGAAATTTTTCAAAAATTTACTATTTTTATAGGAAATTTTTCAAAAATTTCCTATTTTTATAGGAAATTTTTCAAAAATTTCCTATTTTTATAGGAAATTATTCAAAAATTTACTATTTTTATAGGAAATTTTTCAAACATTTACTATTTTTATAGAAAATTTTTCAAAAATTTACTATTTTTATAGGAAATTTTTCAAAAATTTACTATTTTTATAGAAAATTTTTCAAAAATTTACTATTTTTATAGGAAATTTTTCAAAAATTTACTATTTTTATAGGAAATTTTTCAAAAATTTACTATTTTTATAGGAAATTTTTCAAAAATTTACTATTTTTATAGGAAATTTTTCAAAAATTTACTATTTTTATAGGAAATTTTTCAAAAATTTACTATTTTTATAGGAAATTATTCAAAAATTTACTATTTTTATAGGAAATTATTCAAAAATGAACTATTTTTATAGGAAATTTTTCAAAAATTTACTATTTTTATAGGAAATTTTTCAAAAATGAACTATTTTTATAGGAAATTTTTCAAAAATTTACTATTTTTATAGGAAATTTTTCAAAAATTTACTATTTTTATAGGAAATTTTTCAAAAATTTACTATTTTTATAGGAAATTTTTCAAAAATTTACTATTTTTATAGGAAATTTTTCAAAACTTTACTATTTTTATAGGAAATTTTTCAAAACTTTACTATTTTTATAGGAAATTTTTCAAAAATTTACTATTTTTATAGGAAATTTTTCAAAAATTTACTATTTTTATAGGAAATTTTTCAAAAATTTACTATTTTTATAGGAAATTTTTCAAAAATTTACTATTTTTATAGGAAATTTTTCAAAAATTTACTATTTTTATAGGAAATTTTTCAAAAATTTACTATTTTTATAGGAAATTTTTCAAAAATTTACTATTTTTATAGGAAATTTTTCAAAAATTTACTATTTTTATAGGAAATTTTTCAAAAATTTACTATTTTTATAGGAAATTTTTCAAAAATTTACAATTTTTATAGGAAATTTTTCAAAAATTTACTATTTTTATAGGAAATTTTTCAAAAATTTACTGTTTTTATAGGAAATTTTTCAAAAATTTACTATTTTTATAGGAAATTTTTCAAAAATTTACTATTTTTATAGGAAATTTTTTAAAAATTTACTATTTTTATAGGAAATTTTTCAAAAATTTACTATTTTTAAAGGAAATTTTTCAAAAATTTACCATTTTTATAGGAAATTTTTCAAAAATTTACTATTTTTATAGGAAATTTTTCAAAAATTTACTATTTTTATAGGAAATTTTTCAAAAATTTACTATTTTTATAGGGAATTTTCCAAAAATTTACTATTTTTATAGGGAATTTTCCAAAAATTTACTATTTTTATAGGAAATTTTTCAAAAATTTACTATTTTTATAGGAAATTTTTAACAAAATTTTCTTTTTTTATAGGAAATTTTTCAAAAATTTACTATTTTTATAGGAAATTTTTCAAAAATTTACTATTTTTATAGGAAATTTTTCAAAAATTTACTATTTTTATAGGAAATTTTTCAAAAATTTACTATTTTTATAGGAAATTTTTCAAAAATTTACTATTTTTATAGGAAATTTTTCAAAAATTTACTTTTTTTATAGGAAATTTTTTAAAAATTTCCTATTTTATAGGAAAATTTTCAAAAAATTACTATTTCTATAGGAAATTTTTCAAAAATTTACTATTTTTATAGGAAATTTTTCAAAAATTTACTATTTTTATAGGAAATTTTTCAAAAATTTACTATTTTTACAATTTACATAGGATAGGAAAGTTTTCAAAAATTTACTATTTTTATAGGATTTTTTTTAATTTATTGTTTTTATAGGAAATGTTTTTAAAATTTACTATTTTTGTAGGAAATATTTTAAAAATTTAATATTTTGATAGGAAATTTTTCAAAAATTTACTATTTTTATAGGAAAATTTTCAAAAATTTACTATTTTTATAGGAAATTTTTCAAAAATTTACTGTTTTTATAGGAAATTTTTCAAAAATTTACTATTTTTATAGGAAATTTTTCAAAAATTCACTATTTTTATAGGAAATTTTTCAAAAATTTACTATTTTTATAGGAAATTTTTCAAAAATTTCCTATTTTTATAGGAAATTTTTCAAAAATTTCCTATTTTTATAGGAAATTTTTCAAAAATTTCCTATTTTTATAGGAAATTTTTCAAAAATTTCCTATTTTTATAGGAAATTTTTCAAAAATTTCCTATTTTTATAGGAAATTTTTCAAAAATTTCCTATTTTTATAGGAAATTTTTCAAAAATTTCCTATTTTTATAGGTTTTTATTTAATTTATTGTTTTTATAGGAAATGTTTTTAAAATTTACTATTTTTATAGGAAATATTTCAAAAATTTACTATCTTTATAGGAAATTTTTCAAAAATTTACTATTTTTATAGGAAATTTTTCAAAAATTTACTTTTTTTATAGGAAATTTTTTAAAAATTTCCTATTTTATAGGAAAATTTTCAAAAATTTACTATTTCTATAGGAAATTTTTCAGAAATTTACTATTTTTATAGGAAATTTTTCAAAAATTTACTATTTTTACAATTTACATAGGATAGGAAAGTTTTCAAAAATTTACTATTTTTATAGGATTTTTTTTTAATTTATTGTTTTTATAGGAAATGTTTTTAAAATTTACTATTTTTGTAGGAAATATTTCAAAAATTTAATATTTTTATAGGAAATTTTTCAAAAACTTACTATTTTTATAGGAAATTTTTCAAAAATGTTTTATTTTTTATAGGAAATTTTTCAAAATTTTACGATTTTTATAGAAAAATTTTCCAATAAAAATAATAATTTTTGAAAATTTTCCTATAAAGATAGTAAATTTTTGGCAAAATTTTATAAAAATAGTAATTTTTGAAAAATTTTCTATAAAAAAAAAATGAAAAATTTCCTACAAAAATAAGAATTTTTTTAAAACACTTTAAAAAGTCATTTAAAATGAAACAGTCTTATAAGATTTTAAATTAAATTTAAATATCCAGCCAAATCTAATGTATTTCAAAACCAGAATCTCTCTACTAAAACACCTCAATCCGCTTCGTGTTCAAAGTGTTAGTGTCACACAAAAAAATATATATAATTTAGGATCAAATTAAAACCCTGGCACATCATTAAGATAAAAACACAAACAAAATAATTTATATCTGCAAATTCCTTAACGATGTTAAGGAAATGTCGTTCTTTTTGTTGTGGTTTCGAAACCACTGATTTCATTTATTATGAATATTATTCTCAATCATTGATGAAGGTAAATTACGAAACTGTGTCTGAGAACTTAATCATCAGTATGCCGGTGGTTTGGGGGCAAAATTGAAATGTTTGTTAAGAAAAAAAAGTTAATTTATGAGGTTATTTTTCAGGTAATATCTTCCCATGTTCTGTTAAATGCCCTATATATAAATATCTGTCTTATAAACTTTAATCTGACTTAGTTCCAAAATCAAGTTTTTTTTCAATACAAAGATTGTCTTTTATACAGATAGTCCACAATATTTATATAAAGATATATGTATTCTATATCATTGTTATCTTCAGACTATAGTCTGGAAACTTCCCAAATTAATACAACAAATTTACTTAATCGATTTCATTTATTTTCCAAAAACAAACTAAAACTGTTCGTTAAAATATTTAACAGCAATTAACAACAAGTTCTCACAAACTTAATGTTCGGGTTTGGGCAAATGAGCACCTTCGGGTTGGAAACCGTTTTCATCGGCAACATAGTTGACGGTGAATTTTTCGCCAGTCTTTTCATCGACCCAGGAGAAAGAACCGTGAACAACGATGGCTTCGTGTTCAGTACCGACATCCTTCAATTGACCGGCTTCGTCTTTCTTGGTACCATCGGAGGTTTCCAATTCGAATTTGTAGCTTTCGGGTTGAACATCAGATTCAAGACGAAGGATTTCGACGTTGTGTTCAGCGGGAGCAGCCAAAGCTACGGCGAAGAGGGCAGCGAAAACAATGAAGAATTTCATTTTGTTAATTTGTATTATTCCGTTTGTAGTTAGAAACTGAATGACGCTCTAATCCCAGTCTAATGCAGTTTTTATACTTTTTCTATTAAGTTTATAATTAACACATTTTTTTTGCCTATTTCTTTAAGGAAAATGTTAAAGTTCATTAATTTGGGGAAGTTCTTCTTTAATAAATTCTATAAGTTAAAGCAAAAACTGGATTTGATGCGATATTAATTAACATAAAATGAATGCATAAATGAAATTCGTAAATAAACAAAAAGCAAAATTAAAAAAAAATTAAGGAAACTAGTTTATCCAAATTTATAATTTATTCCAAAATATTTTCAGAATTTGAATAACAGTTCTTTAATATACAGAATATGATCATACTAGACACTTTCGCTTTATCTTCGGTGACTTGTGCTATATAAAAAAATTCCCACAAAAATACCCAGCAAAACTTTGGTAATGGCAAGTACTCTGATAACTGGTTACCTTGTAACGACTACAACATACCATCCGGATAAATAATAAGTTATTACAGAAGTACTTATTTGTAATTAAGATGGTAATTTAAACTGAATGGCCCCGGTTCAAATCCCACCAAGGGCAACAATTTTTTTTAGTTTTTTTTTTTTTTTTATTAAAATAGTCTTTTTAAATGATTTTTGAATTTTAAGAACTTAAATATTATAAAACTAACTCACGTTAATGAAAAAATACCATCATGAGACAATTTTAATTATGTAGGGGATGTTGAATACCAAACACTATTCTAATTGGTCTTAACTTGGTAAGCCCAACTTATCTGGGTCATCCTTCATCTCAACTGTGGACACACACCTCCTCATGGTATAACCCGGGGATATAGTTTAACAACCATTAATATTGTGAGTTAACCTGTTCCGAGAGTTGTCCCATAAGATCGATAAAAATGGGTTAGGATTACGGGCTAGTAACCCTGTCTTGAAAAAAAAAAGTACAATGAAGAGGATAAAATTAGAATTGAAATGTCCCACTACCTAATGTTAGAGGAGGATGTCCGAAACTTCGATAGAAAGACCAAGTAGAGAAACATTTTTCAAAGCTTGGCGTATAAAATTGGAGAATATTCGCACAAGATCGAAATCCATGGAATTCTAAAATATGCTCGGACTTTGACCTTTACAGGTTGTAACATTTAGTATGTAAGAGTCAATCTTATGTAAAAACTTATACAAAAAAGAAGATTTAAATTGTTTAAGTTTTAAAATAATTTTAAAAAAGTTTTAAAATAATTACAAAAAATCGTATAAAAATATTTTTCCAAAAATTACAACAAAGCAGGGAAAAACAATGTTATTTTCACATGATTTTGGATCTAAAAATAAAAATTGTTTAAATTAATTATAAGCTGCTAAGTTTTCAACATATGAAGTAGCTCAGTGGAAGAGTCTCTGCCTAGCAGTCGGAGGGTCTGGGTTCGAGCCCCCATGGGATCATGAAAAAAATTTTGTATTTCGTTTAAAAATATATGTTTTTAATAAAACAACAACAAAAAAGTTATTGCTGTTGTTGTTGCTTTCAAATTGCTTACCCAAGTCATTACTTTTCTGCAATTGGTAAGTACTTGCCTCCAATGACATCCCCATGTTAATGTAATGACTTAAACAGCGAATGAGTAAGTAGTTCGTGTTTAATAGTTTAACTGTTTAACTCATTATTTGGTAATGAAAAGTTTTACTGGGTAGTAATTATTCCAAAAATTTTCTTATAAAAATACTAAAATTTTAAAAAATTTCCTACAAAAAAAAACAATTTTTAAAAAATTTCCTACAAAAAAAAAACAATTTTTGAAAAATTTCCAACAAAAAAAAAACCATTTTTGAAAAATTTCCTATAAAAATAGGAAATTTTTGAAAAATTTCCTATAAAAAAAGGAAATTTTTGAAAAATTTCCTATAAAAATAGGAAATTTTTGAAAAATTTCCTATAAAAATAGAAAATTTTTGAAAAATTTCCTATAAAAATAGGAAATTTTTGAAAAATTTCCTATAAAAATAGGAAATTTTTGAAAAATTTCCTATAAAAATAGGAAATTTTTGAAAAATTTCCTATAAAAATAGGAAATTTTTGAAAAATTTCCTATAAAAATAGGAAATTTTTGAAAAATTTCCTATAAAAATAGGAAATTTTTGAAAAATTTCCTATAAAAATAGGAAATTTTTGAAAAATTTCCTATAAAAATAGGAAATTTTTGAAAAATTTCCTATAAAAATAGGAAATTTTTGAAAAATTTCCTATAAAAATAGGAAATTTTTGAAAAATTTCCTATAAAAATAGGAAATTTTTGAAAAATTTCCTATAAAAATAGGAAATTTTTGAAAAATTTCCTATAAAAATAGGAAATTTTTGAAAAATTTCCTATAAAAATAGGAAATTTTTGAAAAATTTCCTATAAAAATAGGAAATTTTTGAAAAATTTCCTATAAAAATAGGAAATTTTTGAAAAATTTCCTATAAAAATAGGAAATTTTTGAAAAATTTCCTATAAAAATAGGAAATTTTTGAAAAATTTCCTTTAAAAATAGGAAATTTTTGAAAAATTTCCTATAAAAATAGGAAATTTTTGAAAAATTTCCTATAAAAATAGGAAATTTTTGAAAAATTTCCTATAAAAATAGGAAATTTTTGAAAAATTTCCTATAAAAATAGGAAATTTTTGAAAAATTTCCTATAAAAATAGTAAATTTTTGAAAAATTTCCTATAAAAATAGTAAATTTTTGAAAAATTTCCTATAAAAATAGTAAATTTTTGAAAAATTTCCTATAAAAATAGTCAATTTTTTTTAAATTTCCTATAAAAATAGTAAATTTTTGAAAAATTTCCTATAAAAATAGTGAATTTTTGAAAAATTTCCTATAAAAATAGTGAATTTTTGAAAAATTTCCTATAAAAATAGGAAATTTTTGAAAAATTTCCTATAAAAATAGTAAATTTTTGAAAAATTTCCTATAAAAATAGGAAATTTTTGAAAAATTTCCTATAAAAATAGGAAATTTTTGAAAAATTTCCTATAAAAATAGGAAATTTTTGAAAAATTTCCTATAAAAATAGGAAATTTTTGAAAAATTTCCTATAAAAATAGGAAATTTTTGAAAAATTTCCTATAAAAATAGTAAATTTTTGAAAAATTTCCTATAAAAATAGTAAATTTTTGAAAAATTTCCTATAAAAATAGTAAATTTTTGAAAAATTTCCTATAAAAATAGTAAATTTTTGAAAAATTTCCTATAAAAATAGTAAATTTTTGAAAAATTTCCTATAAAAATAGTAAATTTTTGAAAAATTTCCTATAAAAATAGTAAATTTTTGAAAAATTTCCTATAAAAATAGTAAATTTTTGAAAAATTTCCTATAAAAATAGTAAATTTTTGAAAAATTTCCTATAAAAATAGTAAATTTTTGAAAAATTTCCTATAAAAATAGTAAATTTTTGAAAAATTTCCTATAAAAATAGGAAATTTTTGAAAAATTTCCTATAAAAATAGGGAATTTTTAAAAATTTTCCTATAAAAACAGGAAATTTTTGAAAAATTTCCTATAAAAATAAATTTTTGAAAAATTTCCTATAAAAATAGTAAATTTTTGATAAATTTCCTATAAAAATAGAAAATTTTTGAAAAATTTCCTATAAAGATAGAAATTTTTGAAAAATTTCCTATAAAGATAGAAATTTTTGAAAAATTTCCTATAAAAGTAGTAAATTTTTGAAAAATTTCCTATAAAAATAGTAAATTTTTGAAAAATTTCCTATAAAAATAGTAAATTTTTTTTAAATTTCCTATAAAAATAGTAAATTTTTTTTAAATTTCCTATAAAAATAGTAAATTTTTGAAAAATTTCCTATAAAAATAGTGAATTTTTGAAAAATTTCCTATAAAAATAGTGAATTTTTGAAAAATTTCCTATAAAAATAGTAAATTTTTGAAAAATTTCCTATAAAAATAGTAAATTTTTGAAAAATTTCCTATAAAAATAGTAAATTTTTGAAAAATTTCCTATAAAAGTAGTAAATTTTTTTTAAATTTCCTATAAAAATAGTAAATTTTTGAAAAATTTCCTATAAAAATAGTGAATTTTTGAAAAATTTCCTATAAAAATAGTAAATTTTTGAAAAATTTCCTATAAAAATAGTAAATTTTTGAAAAATTTCCTATAAAAATAGTAAATTTTTGAAAAATTTCCTATAAAAATAGTAAATTTTTGAAAAATTTCCTATAAAAATAGTAAATTTTTTTTTAAATTTCCTATAAAAATAGTAAATTTTTGAAAAATTTCCTATAAAAATAGTGAATTTTTGAAAAATTTCCTATAAAAATAGTGAATTTTTGAAAAATGTCCTATAAAAATAGTGAATTTTTGAAAAATTTCCTATAAAAATAGGAAATTTTTGAAAAATTTCCTATAAAAATAGGAAATTTTTGAAAAATTTCCTATAAAAATAGGAAATTTTTGAAAAATTTCCTATAAAAATAGGAAATTTTTGAAAAATTTCCTATAAAAATAGTAAATTTTTGAAAAATTTCCTATAAAAATAGTAAATTTTTGAAAAATTTCCTATAAAAATAGTAAATTTTTGAAAAATTTCCTATAAAAATAGTAAATTTTTGAAAAATTTCCTATAAAAATAGTAATTTTTTGAAAAATTTCCTATAAAAATAGTAAATTTTTGAAAAATTTCCTATAAAAATAGTAAATTTTTGAAAAATTTCCTATAAAAATAGTAAATTTTTGAAAAATTTCCTATAAAAATAGTAAATTTTTGAAAAATTTCCTATAAAAATAGTAAATTTTTGAAAAATTTCCTATAAAAATAGTAAATTTTTGAAAAATTTCCTATAAAAATAGTAAATTTTTGAAAAATTTCCTATAAAAATAGTAAATTTTTGAAAAATTTCCTATAAAAATAGGAAATTTTTGAAAAATTTCCGATAAAAATAGGAAATTTTTGAAAAATTTCCGATAAAAATAGTAAATTTTTGGAAAATTTCCTATAAAAATAGTAAATTTTTGAAAAATTTCCTATAAAAATAGTAAATTTTTGAAAAATTTCCTATAAAAATAGTAAATTTTTGAAAAATTTCCTATAAAAATAGTAAATTTTTGAAAAATTTCTTACAAAAATAGTAAATTTTTGAAAAATTTCCTATAAAAATAGTAAATTTTTGAAAAATTTTTTATAAAAAAGTAAATTTTTCAAAAATTTCCTACAAAAAAGTAAATATTTTGAAAACATTCCTATATAATCGTGTCACTGTGTCAGTCTCTAGATTTTAAGATAAAAGTAAAAGTATAACATTTCATATGTCTAAAAGAACCAAATGTCAAACGTTCTTCTTTTATTGTTTTTTTTTTTATTTCAAAATCAAATTTCTAGTGATTACTTAATAAAACGTGTTAAAAATTAATTAAAATTCGATTCTTTATTTTTTTTTTAATTTAAAACAAATATTTCAAGAGTAACGGCTTAACACCATCGCACATGTTTGACATTTACGCCAATTATTGTCTTTAAACAAACAAACTAAAAAAATAAAATAAATTAATAAATTGATAAATATTTAAACATGTTTTTTTTAGCAAACAAATGCATCAGACTGGGGCTATTTTGTTGCTATAGCAAATCAGTTTTAGATTTTTTTATTTATTTATTTTTAATAAAACAAACAAAACATAAAATTTAAATATTTATTCATTTGCGTCGAACTATAAAACCGGCTTAAATTATGTGAAATTAAGAAAATAAAACAAAAGAAAATAACAAAAAAAATTGAGGTATTTATTAAAGGAACTTAACTGAAGCTGGTTTCAAAATTTAGCCGGTTTTTTATGAAGCAGATTCTTCATTTACTGACGAATTTTTTTCTTCTATGTTATTTTCTAAGAAGGTCTTAAATGTACTTTTTATTATGCCAATAACACAGTTTTGTACAATTTTTTGTCAAATTTTCTCTATGGAAAATTTTTGGTTAAATTTTTATACGGAAATTTTCAATTCAATTTTTTAAATTTTTTGTCAAATTTTTAATGTAAAAAAAATTTTAGTCAAATTTTTAAAATAGACAATTTTCTGAAACATTTTTTATATCGAAAATTTTTGGTTATATTTTCTCTTAAGAAAATTTTTGGTCAATTTTTTTCTTAAGAAAATTTTTGATCAAAATTTATTCTTAAGAAAATTTTTGATCAAAGTTTTTCTTAAACAAATTTTAGTCAAATTTTTTCTTAAGAAAATTTTTGATCAAATTTTTTCTTAAGAAAATTTTTGATCAAAGTTTTTCTTAAACAAATTTTTGGCCAAATTGTTTCTTAAGAAAATTTTTGGTCAAATTTTTTCTTAAGAAAATTTTTGGTCAAATTTTTTCTTAAGAAAATTTATGGTCAAATTTTATCTTAAGAAAATTTTTGGTCAAATTTTTTCTTAAGAAAATTTTTGGTCAAATTTTTTCTTAAGAAAATTTTTGGTCAAATTTTTTCTTAAGAAAATTTTTGGTCAAATTTTTTCTTAAGAAAATTTTTGGTCAAATTTTTTCTTAAGAAAATTTTTGGTCAAATTTTTTCTTAAGAAAATTTTTGGTCAAATTTTTTCTTAAGAAAATTTTTGGTCAAATTTTTTCTTAAGAAAATTTTTGGTCAAACTTTGATCAAATATTTTGTATAGAAAATTTTCGGTCAAATTTTCTATATAGACAATTTTGGGTAAAATTTTCTCTCAAGAAAATTTTTGCTCAAAATTTATAAAATTTTTAGACAAATTTTCTATACAGATAATTTTTGGTCAAATTTTCTATATAGAAGATTTTTGGTCAAGTTTTCTATATAGAAGAATTTTGGTCAAATTTTCTATATAGAAGATTTTTGGTAAAATTTTCTATATAGAAGATTTTTGGTCAAATTTTCTATACAGAAAATTTTTGGTCAAATTTTCTATATAGAAGATTTATGTCCAAATTTTCTATATAGAAGAATTTTGGTCAAATTTTCTATATAGAAGAATTTTGGTCAAATTTTCTATATAGAAGAATTTTGGTCAAATTTTCTATATAGAAAATTTTTGGTCAAATTTTCTATATAGAAAATTTTTGGTCAAATTTTCTATATAGAAAATTTTTGGTCAAATTTTCTATATAGAAAATTTTTGGTCAAATTTTCTATATAGAAAATTTTTGGTAAAATTTTCTATATAGAAAATTTTTGGTAAAATTTTCTATATAGAAAATTTTTGGTCAAATTTTCTGTATAGAAAATTTTTGGTCAAATTTTCTATATAGAAAATTTTTGGTCAAATTTTCTATATAGAAAATTTTTGGCCAAATTTTCTATATAGAAAATTTTTGGTCAAATTTTCTATATAGAAAATTTTTGGTCAAATTTTCTATATAGAAAATTTTTGGTCAAATTTTCTATATAGAAAATTTTTGGTCAAATTGTCTTTATAGAAAATTTTTGGTCAAATTTTCTATATAGAAAATTTTTGGTCAAATTTTCGATATAGAAAATTTTTGGTCAAATTTTCGATATAGAAAATTTTTGGTCAAATTTTCGATATAGAAAATTTTTGGTCAAATTTTCGATATAGAAAATTTTTGGTCAAATTTTCGATATAGAAAATTTTTGGTCAAATTTTCGATATAGAAAATTTTTGGTCAAATTTTCGATATAGAAAATTTTTGGTCAAATTTTCTACATAGAAAATTTTTGGTCAAATTTTCTATATAGAAAATTTTTGGTCAAATTTTCTATATAGAAAATTTTTGGTCAAATTTTCTATATAGAAAATTTTTGGTCAAATTTTCTATATAGAAAATTTTTGGTCAAATTTTCTATATAGAAAATTTATGGTTAAATTTCCTATATAGAAAATTTATGGTTAAATTTCCTATATTGACAATTCTTGGTCAAATTTCCAAATTTTCAAATTTCAAGTTTGCCCTTAAGCAAATGTATAGGTAGTGTATTCTAATTTTAATTAAGACTTAACGATCGTTCTTCATTTAAACTAAAAATCTGGAGATTAAAGATTTTAAACTTGTTTTTGATTTAATTCGACTTATTTGAAATATCGTCTTACCATCATTTTTTTTTCTGCATCCAAAAAACAATAGCATTGGAATATTTCATAGAAATATCTTCGCAAAACTGACAGACAACATTAAACTCATCTAATTCTATTACTTGTTTTATGACTTAAAGTAATTAACAAAAATATAAAAAATTTAAAATGCTTAATTTTTTTGCATTAAAATCATCCAGTTTTCTATTTGCTAAAAACCACTAAAATTTGCATAATTCTGTCATCATTTTGGTTAGATCTTTGTTGCTGGTTTTTTCGTTTTAATGGAATCATATAAAAACTGCAATAATTTGGGATAAGATCATCATTCAGTTTCTAAAGACAAACCGAATAAGTCAAAAAAATTCATACAAAATGAAATTCTTCATCGTCTTCGCTGCCCTCTTCGCCGTAGCTTTGGCTGCTCCCGCTGATCATAACGTAGAAATCGTTCGTCTTGAATCTGATGTTCAACCTGAAAGCTACAAATTCGCCTTGGAAACCTCTGATGGTACCAAGAAAGACGAAGCCGGTCAATTGAAGGATGTCGGTACTGAACACGAAGCCATCGTTGTCCACGGTTCTTTCTCCTGGGTCGATGAGAAGACTGGCGAACACTTCACCGTCAACTATGTTGCCGATGAAAACGGTTTCCAACCCGAAGGCGCTCATTTGCCCAAGTCGGCTTAAGTTCGTGGATATGTTTTCGGGAAATAAATAGAATAATTTTATAGAATTCAAGATGTGTTTAAATATCATAATTTTTCGTTTTAGAGGACATTTTTCGATATGGAAAATTTATGAAAATTTTCCTATTTAAAACAATTTGAGGAAATACATTATTGTGTAAATATATATGTTTGTATGTAAATAAAGCAAAGATTTATATAAAATCTATAAAAATAATTAAAACATTACTATCTTAGTTTTACGATTAGTTTGATTTTATATCCAAAAAATCTTTTTGGTACAATTTTTTTTATATAAAAATATTTGGTTCAAATGTTTTATATAGAAAATTTTTGTTCAAATTTTTTATATACATAATTTTGGTTAAAATTTTTTTATAGAAAATTTTTACATAGGAAATTTTAAGTCAAATTTTCTAAAAATTTCCAAAAATTTTCTATTTAGAAAATTTTTGGTCAAACCTTCTTATTGAAAATTTTTGGTCAAATTTTCTATATAGAAAATTGTTGGTCAAATTTTGTATCCAGCAAATTTTTGTATCCAGAAAATTTTTGGTCAAATTTTTATTCAAATTTTCTATATAGAAAATTTTTGGTGAAATTTTCTATATAGAAAATATTTGGTCAAATTTTCTACATAGAAAATTTTTGGTCAAATTTTCTATATAGAAAGTTCTTGGTCAAATTTTCTATAAAGAAAATTTTTGGTCAAATTTTATATAAAGAAAATTTTTGGTCAAATTTTCTATATAGAAAATTGTTGGTCAAATTTTCTATATAGAAAATTTTTGGTCAAATTTTCTATATAGAAACTTTTTGGTCAGATTTTCTATATGGAAAATTTTTGGTCAAATTTTCTATATAGAAAATTTTTGGTCAAATTTTCTATATAGAAAATTGTTGGTCAAATTTTCTATATAGAAAATTTTTGGTCAAATTTCCTATATAGAAAATTTTTGGTCAAATTTTCTGTATAGAAAATTTTTGGTCAAATTTTCTATATAGAAAATTTTTGGCCAAATTTTGTATATAGAAAATTTTTGCTCAAATTTTCTATATAGAAAATTTTTCGTAAATCTTGTATATAGAACATTTTTGGTCAAATATTCTATATAGAAAATCTTTGGTTCAAATTTCTTATATAGAAAGTTTTTCCTCAAGTTTTCTATAAAGAACATTTTTGGTCAAATTTCTATATAGAAAATTTTTGGTCAAATTTTCTATATAGAAAAATTTTGGTCAAATTTTCTATATAGAAAATTTTTGGTCAAATTTTCTATATAGAAAATTTTTGGCCAAATTTTCTATATAGAAAATTTTTGGTCAAATTTTTTATATAGAAAATTTTTGGTCAAATTTTCTATATAGAAAATTTTTGGTCAAATTTTCTATATAGAAAATTTTTGGTGAAATTTTATATACAGAAAATTTTTGATCTAATTTTCTATATAGAAAATTTTTGATCAAACTTTCTTTATAGAAAATTTTTGGTCAAATTTTCTACATATAAAAGTTGTAGGTCAAATTTTCTACATAGAAAATTTTTGGTTCAAATTTTGTATATAAAATATTTTTGATTAAAATGTTTCTTTATAAAAAATATTTTGTTAATTTTTCTATATAGAAATTTTTTGGTTCAAATTTTCTATATAAAAAGTTTTTGTTTCAAATTTTTTATTAAGAAAAATTTTAGTTCAATTATTTATATATAGAAAAACTTCAGTTTAAATATTTCTATGTAGAAAATTTTTTGTAAAAATTTTTTATACAGAAAATTTCTGATTTAAATTTTCTATATATATTTTTTCAAACCAACAGCCACCACTTTATATTTTTTGTCCCAATCAGTTTTTCCAACACCAAAGTTTTACTCTATTTTCGCAGAGTATACTCCTCTTCGCTGAAAAAAACTAAACAAATAAAAGTATTAATAGAAAAATTTACTTAATCGATTTCATTTATTTCTAAAAACAAACTAATAATTTCGTAAAAATATTTTACAGCTGATCAACAAGTCCTTTTAAATTTAAAGTTGGGGTTTGGGCAAATGAGCACCTTCGGGTTGGAAACCGTTTTCATCAGCAACATAAGTGACGGTGAATTTTTCGCCAGTCTTTTCATCGACCCAGGAGTAAGAACCGTGAACAACGATGGCTTCGTGTTCAGTACCGACATCCTTCAATTGACCAGCTTCGTCTTTCTTGGTACCATCGGAGGTTTCCAATTCGAATTTGTAGCTTTCGGGTTCAACAACGGAATCTTGACGAACGATTTCGACGTTGTGTTCAGCGGGAGCAGCCAAAGCTACGGCGAAGAGGGCAGCGAAGACAATGAAGAATTTCATTTTGTTGATTTGTATTATTCCGTTTGTAGTTAGAAACTGAATGATATTGATATCTCAGATTTTGGGGTATTTATATGAATCTGATTCTTCAATAGCAAAATGTCAAAGTTTATTGATTTTAGAGAAATTACTTCTAATTGAGAATGCAAATTTGGTTTCATAATTAAACTGGATATTTTACTTGATAATTTCATTTTAAATTGTTGCTAGGGTATAACAAGTCTAAATGTGGTTAGTTTTAGAACTGAATACTTATGTTTATTATTAAAGACATTTTTAAAAATTTCTTTAGGAAATTTGAAATGCGTACATCAAATTTGTAATGCATTAAATGCTTTTTAGAAAGCAGACTTGATTAATTTAAGGATAAACCTTATTTTAAATTAAAATAACAAATAACAGCAATAAAACATTCTATAAAAAAAATTATATCAAAAATTTGTTATATAGAAAATTAGACCAACAATTTTCTATATAGAAAATTTGACCAAAAATTTTCTATATAGAAAATTTGACCAAAAATTTTCTATATAGAAAATTTAACCAAAAATTTTCTATATAGAAAATTTGACCAAAAATTTTCTATATAGAAAATTTGACCAACAATTTTCTATATAGAAAATTTGACCAAAAATTTTCTTTATAGAAAATTTGACCAAAAATTTTCTATATAGAAAATTTGACCAAAAATTTTCTATATAGAAAATTTGACCAAAAATTTTCTATATAGAAAATTTGACCAAAAATTTTCTATATAGAAAATTTGACCAAAAATTTTCTATATAGAAAATTTGACCAAAATTTTTCTATATAGAAAATTTGACCAAAAATTTTCTATATAGAAAATTTGACCAAAAATTTTCTATATAGGAGATTTGACCAAAAATTTTCTGTATAGAAAATTTGACCAAAAATTTTATAAGTAAAAAATTTGACCAAAAATTTTATAAGTAAAAAATTTGACCAACAGTTTTCTAAAAAAATTTTCTATATAGAAAATTTGACCAAAAATTTTCTATATAGAAAATTTGACCAAAAATTTTCTATGTACAAAATTCTATTAAGAAATTTAGACCAAAAATTTTCTATATAGAAAATCTGACCAACAATCTTCTATATAAAAAATTTGATTAAATATTTTCTATATAGAAAATTTGACCAAAAATTTTATAAGTAAAAAATTTGACCAACAGTTTTCTAAAAAAATTTTCTATATAGAAAATTTGACCAAAAATTTTCTATATAGAAAATTTGACCAAAAATTTTCTATATAGAAAATTTGACCAAAAATTTTCTATATAGAAAATTTGACCAACAATTTTCTATATAGAAAATTTGACCAAAAATTTTCTTTATAGAAAATTTGAC
This sequence comes from Stomorhina lunata, assembly GCA_933228675.1. Classification (NCBI taxonomy): domain Eukaryota; kingdom Metazoa; phylum Arthropoda; class Insecta; order Diptera; family Rhiniidae; genus Stomorhina; species Stomorhina lunata. The sequence goes on along the minus strand of OW121742.1, from coordinate 45,060,890 downwards.
CAAAAATTTTCTATATAGAAAATTTGACCAAAAATTTTCTATATAGAAAATTTGACCAAAAATTTTCTATATAGAAAATTTGACCAAAAATTTTCTATATAGAAAATTTGACCAAAAATTTTCTATATAGAAAATTTGACCAAAATTTTTCTATATAGAAAATTTGACCAAAAATTTTCTATATAGAAAATTTGACCAAAAATTTTCTATATAGGAGATTTGACCAAAAATTTTCTGTATAGAAAATTTGACCAAAAATTTTATAAGTAAAAAATTTGACCAACAGTTTTCTAAAAAAATTTTCTATATAGAAAATTTGACCAAAAATTTTCTATATAGAAAATTTGACCAAAAATTTTCTATATAGAAAATTTGACCAAAAATTTTCTATGTACAAAATTCTATTAAGAAATTTAGACCAAAAATTTTCTATATAGAAAATCTGACCAACAATCTTCTATATAAAAAATTTGATTAAATATTTTCTATATAGAAAATTTGACCAAAAATTTTATAAGTAAAAAATTTGACCAACAGTTTTCTAAAAAAATTTTCTATATAGAAAATTTGACCAAAAATTTTCTATATAGAAAATTTGACCAAAAATTTTCTATATAGAAAATTTGACCAAAAATTTTCTATATAGAAAATTTGACCAAAAATTTTCTATATAGAAAATTTGACCAAAAATTTTCTATATAGAAAATTTGACCAAAAATTTTCTATATAGAAAATTTGACCAAAAATTTTCTATATAGAAAATTTGACCAAAAATTTTCTATATAGAAAATTTGACCAAAAATTTTCTATATAGAAAATTTGACCAAAAATTTTCTATATAGAAAATTTGACCAAAAATCTTCTATATAGAAAATTTGACCAAAAATTTTCTATATAGAAAATTTGACCAAAAATTTTCTATGAACAAAATTCTATTAAGAAAATTAGACCAAAAATTATCTCTACAGAAAATTTGACTAAAAATTTCTATATAGAAAATTATATAAAAAATTAACTTTTTGAAATTCAATGTTACACTAAAGAAATTTTTATTAAATCTCCCTCCATAAACAATTTTTTAAACAATAGAAGTTTTGTGACTTATCACATTAATACTTGTTATACCCTCAACAACTAAATATTAAAAGTTTAATCATAAAATAAAAAATCCAGTTTTATAGAAATCAAATTTGCATTCTCAATTAGAGTTAATTTCACTTAAACAGAAACTTCAAACTATGTATAACATTTTGCTATCGAATAAAATCGTATTCATATAAAAACTTCTCAAATTTGAGATATCAACATCATTCAGATTCTAACTACAAACGGAATAATACAAATCAACATGAAATTCTTCATTGTCTTCGCTGCCCTCTTCGCCGTAGCTTTGGCTGCTCCCGCTGAACACAACGTCGAAATCGTTCGTCAAGATTCTGTTGTTGAACCCGAAAGCTACAAATTCGCCTTGGAAACCTCAGATGGTACTAAGAAAGACGAAGCCGGTCAATTGAAGGATATCGGTACTGAACACGAAGCCATCGTTGTTCATGGTTCTTACTCCTGGGTTGATGAAAAGACTGGCGAACACTTCACCGTCAACTATGTTGCCGATGAAAACGGTTTCCAACCCGAAGGTGCTCATTTGCCCAAACCCCAATAAGTTTAAGAGGACTTGTTGATTAGCTGTAAAATATTTTTACGTGATTATAAGTTTGTTCTTAGAAAATAAATGAAATATAATAAGTAAATTTTTTGTGTTATTTATGAAAACTATATTTTTTTAAAGCAAAATTTTCTATTAAAAATATTACAAAAAAAGTTTTCTTTGTAGAAATTTTGATACAAAACTTTTCTATATAGAAAACTTGACCATTTTAAATAAAAAATAGTTTAACTGAAAAATTAGAACCGACAATTTGTCTATCTTTAATATGGCTCTCCATAACAAAACCAGTTTTACCCTTAGGTCCCTCTCTATTTGCTCACAAAATACCCTTAGGTCCCTTTCCCTATGCGCTATCATATATAGACAATTTTTGTTCGCATTTTTTATATAGAAATTTCTCTATATAGAACATTTTTGGTCAAATTTTCTATATAGAAAATTTTTGGTCAAATTTTCTATATAGAAAATTTTTGGTCGAATTTTCTATATAGAAAATTTTTGGTCAAATTTTCTATATAGAAAATTTTTGGTCAAATTTTCTATATAGAAAATTTTTGGTCAAATTTTCTATATAGAAAATTTTTGGTCAAATTTTCTATATAGAAAATTTTTGGTCAAATTTTCTATATAGAAAATTTTTGGTCAAATTTTCTATATAGAAAATTTTTGGTCAAATTTTCTATATAGAAAATTTTTGGTCAAATTTTCTATATAGAAAATTTTTGGTCAAATTTTCTATATAGAAAATTTTTGGTCAAATTTTCTATATAGAAAATTTTTGGTCAAATTTTCTATATAGAAAATTTTTGGTCAAATTTTCTATATAGAAAATTTTTGGTCAAATTTTCTATATAGAAAATTTTTGGTCAAATTTTCTATATAGAAAATTTTTGGTCAAATTTTCTATATAGAAAATTTTTGGTCAAATTTTCTATATAGAAAATTTTTGGTCAAATTTTCTATATAGAAAATTTTTGGTCAAATTTTCTATATAGAAAATTTTTGGTCAAATTTTCTATATAGAAAATTTTTGGTCAAATTTTCTATATAGAAAATTTTTGGTCAAATTTTCTATATAGAAAATTTTTGGTCAAATTTTCTATATAGAAAATTTTTGGTCAAATTTTCTATATAGAAAATTTTTGGTCAAATTTTCTATATAGAAAATTTTTGGTCAAATTTTCTATATAGAAAATTTTTGGTCAAATTTTCTATATAGAAAATTTTTGGTCAAATTTTCTATATAGAAAATTTTTGGTCAAATTTTCTATATAGAAAATTTTTGGTCAAATTTTCTATATAGAAAATTTTTGGTCAAATTTTCTATATAGAAAATTTTTGGTCAAATTTTCTATATAGAAAATTTTTGGTCAAATTTTCTATATAGAAAATTTTTGGTCAAATTTTCTATATAGAAAATTTTTGGTCAAATTTTCTATATAGAAAATTTTTGGTCAAATTTTCTATATAGAAAATTTTTGGTCAAATTTTCTATATAGAAAATTTTTGGTCAAATTTTCTATATAGAAAATTTTTGGTCAAATTTTCTATATAGAAAATTTTTGGTCAAATTTTCTATATAGAAAATTTTTGGTCAAATTTTCTATATAGAAAATTTTTGGTCATATTTTCTAATAGAAAATTTTTGGTCAAATTTTCTATATAGAAAATTTTTGGTCAAATTTTCTATATAGAAAATTTTTGGTCAAATTTTCTGTATAGAAAATTTTTGGTCAAATTTTCTATATAGAAAATTTTTGGTCAAATTTTCTATATAGAAAGTTTTTGGTCAAATTTTCTATATAGAAAGTTTTTGGTCAAATTTTCTATAAAGAAAATTTTTGGTCAAATTTTCTATAAAGAAAATTTTTGGTCAAATTTTCTATATAGAAAATTTTTCGTCTAATTTTCTATATAGAAAATTGTTGGTCAAATTTTCTATATAGAAAATTTTTTGAGAAAACTGTTGGTCAAATTTTTTACTTATAAAATTTTTGGTCAAATTTTCTATATAGAAAATATTTGGTCAAATTTTTTATATAGAAGATTGTTGGTCAAATTTTCTATATAGAAAATTTTTGGGCTTATTTTCTATATAGAAAATTCTCGGTCAAATTTTCTATATAGAAAAATTTTGTTCTAATTTTCTTTATAAACAATTTTTGATAAAATTTTTTATTTAAAAATTTTTTGGTCAAATTTTTTATATAGAAAATTTTTGGAAAAAATTTTTATATAGTAGATTTTTGAGTTTAATCTTTCAGGCAGTAATAATTTCTTTAGACATATAAAATTTTCAATATTAATACTTCAATTTACTTATTCGATTTCATTTATTTTCTAAAAACAAACTAACAATTTTGTAAAAATATTTTACAGCTAATCAACAAGTCCTTTTGAATTTAAAGTTGGGGTTTGGGCAAATGAGCACCTTCGGGTTGGAAACCGTTTTCATCAGCAACATAAGTGACGGTGAATTTTTCACCAGTCTTTTCATCGACCCAGGAGTAAGAACCGTGAACAACGATGGCTTCGTGTTCAGTACCGACATCCTTCAATTGACCAGCTTCGTCTTTCTTGGTACCATCGGAGGTTTCCAATTCGAATTTGTAGCTTTCGGGTTCAACAACAGAATCTTGACGAACGATTTCGACGTTGTGTTCAGCGGGAGCAGCCAAAGCTACGGCGAAGAGGGCAGCGAAGAGGGCAGCGAAGACAATGAAGAATTGCATGTTGATTTGTATTATTCCGTTTGCAGTTAGAAACTGAATGATGTTGATATCTTAAATTTTGGGAGTTTTTATATGAATGCGAATGTTCAATAGCTAAATTTTTAAATTTGTATTTTTTGTTTTTGGAGAAATTTACTCTAATTGAAAATCCAAATTTAGTTTTAATATTAAACTGGATATATAATTAAATGTTTCAACTTGAAATTGTTGCTGAGGGTATAACAAGTATCAAAGTTAGTAGATCAAGAACATAAACAAATTTCTTTTATTGAAGAAATTCGAACCGGTATTGGGGCTTAGGTCGAGTTTAATTTAAAAGTGTTTTTTAATAAGCATCAAAAACAGTTAAATTCCTTATGCATATTTAATTTTTTTAATATCAGACTTAATTAATGACTGACTAATTCTTTTGAATTTGTAATAAAAACAACAATTATGGGCCTAGGAAATAAATCTATTGCACTGTTCGATACGCAAGACGAATTTTATCGTACACAACTATTGTGAGCACTTTCGTACAATCGCATGTGTTCTATTTCTAATGACGAATTTTTGTTGCGAAGACAATTGTCGTACGTCCCAACTGTGTTCATATTTTTAATCATGCAATTTATAAGCCTAATTTTCTTTAAAGAAATAAACTTTTAATTCAAAAGTAAATATTCCAAATATTGAAATTTTTTTAGATTCCAATTGAGAATTACTTTTTGATTATTATCTCCAACGACAAAGTCGTTAAAAGCGGTATTCTTTAACCTGTTCAAGACAATTGACCTTTAAAAAAAATTCAATTAATTGTTTAAAACTGTTCAAAAATTGATTCCAAATTGTTCTTAGTTTGAAGACTATTAAAAAGAAAATAAGATGCTTTATGCCTTTTAATGTCATCTAGAAAAAAATTTTCCTTTTTTAAGATTATGTGTAATATAATGTATTATATTTCGTAATAATGCATTTAACTTTCATATTTAATAAGTCAACTCTAACAAGAGGAAAAAATGCATTTCAAATTTGATGGTTTTAATACCTCAAATAAGAAATAAAAATATTTTTTATTAAACTCGACCCAATTATTAAATTTAAATATTTATTAAAATATCCAGTTTAATATTGAAACCAAATTTGCATTAAAAATTAAACATATTCATATAAAAACTCCCCAAATCTGAGATATCAATATCATTCAGTTTTCAACTCCAAACAGAATAATACAAATCACCATGAAATTCTTCATTGTTTTCGCTGCCCTCTTCGCCATGGCTTTGGCTTCCGATGTCACCATTGTTCACCAAGACTCTGATGTTCAACCTGAAAACTTTAAATCTGTACTTGAAACCTCCGATGGTACCAAGATCGACCAAGCTGGTCAATTGAAGGATGTCGGTACCGATCACGAAGCCATCGTTGTTCACGGTTCTTACTCCTGGACTGATGAGAAGACTGGCGAAAAATTCACCGTCAACTATGTTGCCGATGAAAACGGTTACCAACCCGAAGGTGCTCATTTGCCCAAACCCCAACATTAAGTTTAAGGATTAAAAGTGAAAAATAAATAAAATAATTAAAATTAATACCTTCGATTTTTGTTGTAAAAAATAATTAAATTTAATACCTTCAATTTTTGTTGTTGAAATGTTCAGTTGGTAGTTTGTGGTGCATATTTTTATACCCACCATCAAAAAGAATGGGGGCTATATTGAGATTGTCATTCCGTTTGTAATTTCCTTAATATTGGCTCAAAAACCAAAATACAGTGGAATCGCAATAGAGTGAACTAATTCGTGCAAGGCCTGTTCACTCTATTGAAAAAGTTCACTCTAAAGAGTCTATAAAAAAACACTTTTTTATACAAAAAACATCTATATTTATTAAATATTCCCAGTAAAACTTTTCATTACCAAATAATGAGTTAAACAGTTAAACTATTGAACACGAACTACTTACTCATTCGCTGTTTAAGTCATTACGTTAACACGGGGATGTCATTGGAGGCAAGTACTTACCAATTGCAGAAAAGTAATGACTTGGGTAAGCAATTTGAAAGCAACAACAACAACAGCAACAAATTTTTTGTTGTTGTTTTATTAAAAACATATATTTTTAAACGAAATACAAAATTTTTTTTATGATCCCATGGGGGCTCGAACCCAGACCCTCCGACTGCTAGTCAGAGACTCTTCCACTGAGCTACTTCATATGTTGAAAACTTAGCAGCTTATAATTAATATAAACAATTTTTATTTTTAGATCCAAAATCATGTGAAAATAACTTTGTTTTTCCCTGTTTTTTTTGCTTTGTTGTAATTTTTGGAAAAATATTTTTATACGATTTTTTGTAATTATTTTAAAACTTTTTAAAATTATTTTAAAACTTAAACAATTTAAATCTTCTTTTTTGTATAAGTTTTTACATAAGATTGACTCTTACTTAAATGTTACAACCTGTTAAGGTCAAAGTCCGAGCATATTTTAGAATTCCATGGATTTCGATCTTGTGCGAATATTCTCCAATTTTATAGCCAAGCTTTGAAAAATGTTCCTCTACTTGGTCTTCTATCGAAGTTTCGGACATCCTCCTCTAACATTAGGTAGTGGGACATTTCAATTCTAATTTTATCCTCTTCATTGTATTTTTTTTCAAGAGAGGGTTACTAGCCCGTAATCCTAACCCATTTTTATCGATCTTATGGGACAACTCTCGGAACATGTTAACTCACAATATTAATGGGTGTTAAACTAGCTCCCCGGGTGATACCATGAGGAGGTGTGTGTCCACAGTTGAGATGAAGGATGACCCAGATAAGTTGGGCTTACCAAGTTAAGACCAATTAGAATCGTGTTTGGTATTCAACATCCCCTACATAATCAAAATTGACTCATGATGGTATTTTTTCATTAACGTGAGTTAGTTTTACAATTTTTTTTACAGAAGATAATATTTAAGTTCTTAAAATTCAAAAATCATTAAAAAAAAACTCTTTTAATAAAAAAAAAATTGTTGCCCTTGGTGGGATTTGAACCGGGGCCATTCAGTTTAAATTACCATCTTAATTACAAATAAGTACTTCTGTAATAACTTATTATTTATTCGGATGGTATGTTGTAGTCGTTACAAGGTAACCAGTTATCAGAGTACTTGCCATTACCAAAGTTTTGCTGGGTTATTATATAATTACAAAGGAGTAAAGTCATTTTCAAGAGTTTTTTGCTTTGTACAAGCATTTTTTGCTTTTGCACCGCTAAATCGCGGAATTTATGCAAAACTAAAATATTTTCGTAATTGTTTTTGTTATTTTCTGCCCAGTCAATAGCTTTTTTAAAAATCTGTACGGCCTGCGCTGCTGTAATGTCTGGTTTGGCTACTGCTACTTCCTGGATGTCAGTGTTAGTCTCAGAAATGGCATCGGAAACGCCTTCAGCAGAAATTGGAAATGAACTTTCAGCATTGTTCCATTCTATAATGTCATCAATGGTAAAAACTTCATGCGAATAATAAATTTAATACATATACGTTTAGTTCTTCCAGATGTTGTTGCCGAAGTGACCTGTGCAATATGTTTAACGGTATATTTTCCTCGTCGTCGTCACTATCTTCTTCTATCTGCACAGAGTCACCCAAAAGACTTGACCAGCATTTTTTATAATGTTCGGTTCCAACTCATGCCAAGTTAGCATTAGAATACAAATGACGTCTTTGAGTGTTAATTGTTTAAAAAACTCGTTTAAATTGTCCTTTTTAATGGCCCGTTGAAGAAGATGTTTTCTATAATTGAGTTTGTTCAATTATGTATAAGAAAAACAAAAGTTCACTCTATTGAGTTGGGTACTGTTCACTCTATAAAGTAACTAATGGAAAAAATCGGGAGTTCGTAGTATCAAATAGTTCAAATTGCCAAGTGTTCACTCTATTGCGATTGCACTGTATATTCTAAATCCTTATGAAATTCTAAGGCGTTAGAGCGATGTCCGCCTGTCTTTCCGTCTGTTTAAATTACGATAACGCCTAAATAAAAAGAGGTAGGTCACAGAAACTGGCAAAAATTTTCTTCAATTCTGGCAAAATTTTGGTACAAATTGTTCAAAATTGGTTCACATTTGACCATAGCTCCCATATAATCTCGTCTAGGCTAATTGCTTATTTGCTAATAAGTAACAAATTTTTATAGTTGTGATGATAAAATTTGGCATATAGAAGTTGTACATAAGCACTAGAAGTTCTACATAAGCATCGGTTCACATTTAACCATAGCTTTCAGACAAAACACTTATAGGAACAGCCTAAATTCCACCTTAAATACACTTGAATTTTAATATATAATAGTTATGGCCACTAAATTTAGCACAAGAAAGCAGCGTTGCAAATGCTGCCTGAATATTAGCAAAAGCACAAAAATTCAGCTTTTGCTTTCATTTTATTTAGCTAAATAAAAAATGTGTTTTCAATGTTTGCTGATATAATTTCATACACACACAGCAAAAGGCAAAAGTAGAAGCCAACAAACGAAATGAGTTCGTTTGTTCTGGCTGTCGGCTTCTGTAGTTTCTGCTTGTGCAGCACAGTCAGCGTTACCGCTGACAAATTTGAAAAAGTCGCAAAAAAGTCAGGTATGTGATGGAAATCGATCGTTTTCAAATCGTTCGATTTCAGATATCGTTCGATTTCAGGTATATATAATTTTCCGTTATTTTTCCAAAAAAAATGAAACAAAATGAAAGAAAAGATATCAGTCGAAAGGATTTAATATTTTATCTTTCATTTGGTTTGAATTTTTTGGAAAAATAACCTAAAATTACCTCAAAAATATATCTGAAATCGAACGATTTGAAAACGATAGATATCCATCACATACCTGTATAAAACAATTCATACTTGAAAAGATATTCAGTTATGTGATGGAAAACGATTCTTTTCAATTCGATCGATTTCGGATATATTTTTGAGATAATCAGGTATGTGATGGAAAACGATCGTTTTCAAATCGATCGATTTCAGATATATTCTTGAGATAATTTTCGATTATTTTGCCAAAAAATTCAAACCAAATGAAAGATAAAATATCATTCAAAAGGATTGAAGCCAAAATTTTCATTTTTTTGGGGGAAATAACCGAAAATTAGCTAAAAAATATGTCTGAAATCGATCGATTTGAAAACGAAAAATGTCCATCACATACCTGAATTTTCGGTTATTTTCCCAAAAAAAATTAAAATTTGCGATTAAGTTCTTTTGACTGATACTTTATCTTTCATTCGGTTTAAATTTTTTGGGGAAATAACTGAAACTTATCTCAAAAATATCGATCGATTTGAAAACGAACGTTTTCCATCACATACCTAATTATATATAGGCAAAAATCAAACAGTTTTAATTCCTGTAAAACCGACTTTCAACTCGAATAATTTTTGTACACTTAAGTGTTCGGAAAATCTAATTACAGATTTGAACTCCTAAGTCTACAGGTATATTGAACACAAAATTTAGTGGCGCAAGTTTGCACTTCTTAGCGTAATTGGCATGCATATTTCAAAAACGTAAAAAATCGAATGAAGCATTTACGTTTTTTCATATTTCGTCTTCTTTTTTCGTTTCATTTGGACCCAGTCGTTATTTTATGAAATAGACACCATACTTGGGGGATGAATCCATTGCCCTTTAAATTTTAATTTCGTCACTTCAAATACTACTTAAGGGCTGCCAAAATTTAAGCACGTTTTCTCCACTTTTAAAATTTTTTTCGCATATTTTTCGGCCCCCTCAATGAATTCCTAAAAAATGGATAAGGATTGGTAGATCAGTTGTGCATCGTTTGATATATATCTCATTTATGTGCTCCATATTGGTATAACATACGACAAATATGTATAAAAATTCCAAACTACCTCGTAAACTGAGTTTTTGCCATTTTAACACCTAAAAGCAAAAGCGCACCAAAAAATCATTTTTTGCTATTATGAAGATTTTGAAAATCGTGCAAAAAATTATATATTGCTTTTAATGGTTTTAGATAGCAAACTGAGACCAAAGTGATGGGATTTATACTTAAGGTACAATCATTTTAGGGAATTTTAGGAAATATTGAATATGGGATAAAAATACAAATTTTAAATAATTTTCTAAAAAGGTGTCAAAAGTCGCACAAAACTCGAAAAAGTAGCAAAAAAGGGCCATGGAAGAAAAGTCGCAGGTTGCGTCGCAGGCCACCTAAATAGTCGCAAATTGCGACTTTAGTCGCATAACGGTAACGCTGAGCACAGTCAAAGAAATTTACTTGTATTTGCTTTTGCTGAAAGCAGCTAGTTTTTCATTTTCAAGTTGTTTTTATTTAATTTGCTGTTTACTTGAATATTCAGGGCTGCCAGATTTGGGGTTTTGGCCCCAAAGTTGGGGATATTCAATCTCAAAAAAGGCGAACAAATTTGGTTTGGGGCTTGGGGATTTTGTTGGGGATTCACTCAAATTTGTTGGGGATTTTTTGGGGAAATTTAACTTGTAAATTTAAAAGGAAATTATTTTGTAATAATGGATGATTCGTTTCTTGATATAAAAATGCATCCGATTATGGGTAAGAATTCGAAAAAGAACTACCAACTGTAATCTGTCAAAAGCAATGGCATTACGTTTACCAGATAAATTAAATATTTTCAAGTAACAAATACTTTGACATGTAAAAATGTATAAACCCAATATCTCAACCAAAATTCAGTGAATGAGAATACTCCCAATTGATGTCTACGAAACTCAATGGAATAAACTTTCTTTTACAAATTGGAATACCATATTCGAAAAAATGCCGTCAATCTTAATTGGCCAAAAGTTTATAAATTTCAAGATACTGCCGTATAGGGACTATAAAGAACTTGGTCAAGCAGTTTTAAATATGTTAGCGGTTCCTACAAGCAAAGCGTGTGTAGAGCGAGTATTTTCAATTATGAGTTCAACAAAAACAACAAAACATAATGATAACAAAATTTGTTGTCAAGAATTTCAACCGACAGCTGAAATGTTAACAAATTCAATTCAAAAAAGTTAGTGCTGTTCACACACATCAGATTCTCTTGATCTGTTTTTCTTTCACATATCTTTTGAATATGCATTCACGTTCACACACGACCATTTTCTCCATCAGTTTCCATTTTATTTTCCTTAAATTTCATAAAAATTTTCAAAATTTTCGTAAGCTTGTTATCAATTTCAATTCCGTCAACTTTTTCTGATACAAACTTAAGACTTCATGAGCCAAACTTGACTGGTGTGAAAGTAGACCTATGTATAGTTTTACTCATCTAATTTTCAAGAATTTGATGACTCTGAAGTTTTCGAAATATTAGATTTTTAATATTTTATTATTTAAATTTGTAATGATTGCAAGCATACAAAACTATTTTTATGTTAATAAAATCGATCTATTCATTTAATTGAATAAAATATGTATGCAAATGCGGAATTGGGGATTTCTGGGGCTACAAATTTTAAAATTTGGGGATGGTGACCAATAAGAATCTGGCAGCCCTGTGAATATTACTGATATTGCTTCTTAGTATTATAAATATACACACATACACACGCAATTACATATATTCCTCCTTGTCTCTTTCTCATCATATTCATAAACACGACACACATAGATATCTTAATACAAAACTGCAAGCGCTGCGTCGCCTTTTGCTGACTGATTTGAACTTTGTGTGTTTAACTTTTGTGCTTAGCTGTGAAAACTTCATAGGAAAAAGTCAAGCAAAAGGCGAAAGAGAAAAAAACTTGAAGTTGGCAGCATCAGCTAAATTTACAAGTATTTCTCTTGGGCTTTGCGCGTCAGCTAAAATAAACGATTAGTCAGCTGAACCAATCAGCTTTACTATTTTCTTTTTTTGCTTTTCATTTAGCTTTTGCTGGTTTTGTTACTGCAGTTTCAGTTAAGCATAAAACTTATACTGTGAAAAGCTGAAGTAATTTTCAACCCTGCAAGAAAGTCTTTTGTAAATGCCAGCCAGTGTGCCAAGTTTTGTTACAATCGGTCACCATTTGACCATAGCTTCCATATAAAAAACGCAAACTCAAAAATACAAAAAGAAAATGGGGGTTTATGTCCGTCTGTCCGTCAGATAATAAGGACAAAATCTAACAAAAGTAATTCCGATATCTTGAAAAAGTTGTGTATTGAAAATAGGCGAAATCGGTTCACATTTAGTTAGAGATTCCATATAACCCCGCCCCGGGAATCACATTAATGCTTATAAATTGAATGCAATTGTAATAGCTATGACGACTAAATTTAGAATAGGAAAGTTTTATGCAACTATTGGTCAGTATATCAAATTTTATAAGAATCGGTCCATATTTAATTATAGCTTTCATATAAAAACCACTCCCGGAAACAAAAAAAAAAAAATGAAATGTAGCAAAGGCCAGTTAAGATCCATTAAATTAGAAACAGTTATGGCCACTTAATTTTGCAAGAATAAAGTTTATATGAATACATTTGGCAATAGTTCTTATATTATATATATAACCCTCCGGCCCACGACTAAGGTCACAGCCGTATATTCTTATTCATTGTTTGTTATTTTTAAGAAAAAAGAAACAGAAATAAAGAATTATTACTACTACTACTACTACTACTACTACTACTACTGCTACTATATATATAACTTTCCCTTTTTATACCCACCATCAAAAAGAATGGGGGGTATATTGAGATTTTCATTCCGTTTGTTATTTCCTTAATATTGGCTCAAATATCAAAAACAAAATATATATTCTGAATCCTTATGAAATTCTAAGACGATTGAGCGATGTCCGTCTGTCTGTCCGCCTGTCTGTCTGTTGAAATCACGATAACGCCTAAACGGAAGGAGCTAGCTCACTGAAGCTTAGTAAAAAAATTCTTCATCTATGAGAAAATGTTTGTATTGAAACTGGGCAAAATCGGTTAACATTTCATCATATCTCCCGTATAATCTAGCCTAGGCTAATCGCTTATTTGCTAATAAATAACAAACTATAATAGCTATGATGATAAAAGTTGGTATATAGAAGTTTCATATAAGCCCCAGGCAGCATATAAAATTTCATTGAAATCGGTTCACATTTAACTATAGCTCCCATACAAAACATTTATTTCACCTAAAATGCACTTAAATGCCAATAAATCAAAAACTATAACAGATGTAACCACTTAGTCTGACACAAAAAAACCTTATATGAATGCTAGCGATTGTGCCAGATTTTGTTGCAATTGGTCACCATTTGATCATAGCTCCCATATAAAAAACTTATGGAAACACAAAACTACAAAAAGAAAGGTGGTTTATGTCCGTCTGTCCGTCAGATAAAAGCGCGATAGCGCCTTAATGAAAAGAGCTAGAGAGACAAAATTTTACAAAAGTATTTTGGATATCTTGAAAAAGTTGTGCATTAAAAACGGTCGAAATCGGTTCACATCTAGCTCCCATATAACCCCGCCCCGGGAATCACATCAATGCTTATAAATTGAATGCAATTGTAATAGCTATGACGACTAAATTTAGAATAGGAAAGTTTTATGCAACTATTGGTCAGTATATCAAATTTTATAAGAATCGGTCCATATTTAACTATAGCTTTCATATAAAAACCACTCCCGGAAACAAAAAAAAAAAAAAAAATGAAATGTAGCAAAGGCCAGTTAAGAGCCATTAAATTAGAAACAGTTATGGCCACTTAATTTTGCAAGAATAAAGTTTATATGAATACATTTGGCAATAGTTCTTATATTATATATATAACCCTCCGGCCCACGACTAAGGTCACAGCCGTATATTCTTATTCATTGTTTGTTATTTTTAAGAAAAAAGAAACAGAAATAAAGAATTATTACTACTACTACTACTACTACTACTATATATATAACTTTCCCTTTTTATACCCACCATCAAAAAGAATGGGGGGTATATTGAGATTTTCATTCCGTTTGTTATTTCCTTAATATTGGCTCAAATATCAAAAACAAAATATATATTCTGAATCCTTATGAAATTCTAAGACGATTGAGCGATGTCCGTCTGTCTGTCCGCCTGTCTGTCTGTTGAAATCACGATAACGCCTTAGCGGAAGGAGCTAGCTCACTGAAGCTTAGTAAAAAAATTCTTCATCTATGAGAAAATGTTTGTATTGAAACTGGGCAAAATCGGTTAACATTTCATCATATCTCCCGTATAATCTAGCCTAGGCTAATCGCTTATTTGCTAATAAATAACAAACTATAATAGCTATGATGATAAAACTTGGTATATAGAAGTTTCATATAAGCCCCAGGCATTGAAATCGGTTCACATTTAACTATAGCTCCCATACAAAACATTTATTTCACCTAAAATGCACTTAAATGCCAATAAATCAAAAACTATAACAGATGTAACCACTTAGTCTGACACAAAAAAACCTTATATGAATGCTAGCGATTGTGCCAAATTTTGTTGCAATTGGTCACCATTTGATCATAGCTCCCATATAAAAAACTTATGGAAACACAAAACTACAAAAAGAAAGGTGGTTTATGTCCGTCTGTCCGTCAGATAAAAGCGCGATAGCGCCTTAATGAAACGAGCTAGAGAGACAAAATTTTACAAAAGTATTTTGGATATCTTGAAAAAGTTGTGCATTAAAAACGGTCGAAATCGGTTCACATCTAGCTCCCATATAACCCCGCCCCGGGAATCACATCAATGCTGATAAATTCAATATAATTGTAAGAGCTATGAGGACTCAATTTAGAATAGAGAAGTTTTATGCAACTACTGGTCAGTTTATCAAATTTTATAGGAATCACTTCATATTTGACTATAGCTTTCATATAAAAACTACCGAACAAAAATGAAACAAAGGTCAGCTATTTAATTATAAACTAGGACAGCTATGGCCACTAAATTTTATATAATATTATAAGCTTTATATAAATTCCAACCAGTTTATAAAATTTTGTGACAATCGGTCAACATTTGGCTATAGTTCTTATACATATAACATCCCCTTTTTATATCTACAATCAAAAATATTTGGAGGTACATTCAGTATAATACAACATTATTAAGATTGCACCTACGAAATTAGATAGCTATCAATCAATGTTCGGCCCAGACTTTATATACGGCAAATGCATTAGGAACTCCTAACAAAATATTTGGACCTATGGTATTACAATCAATATATTTATCCTAACTAAATATTAAGCTAAATGAAAAGTATTAAACAACTGAATAATGTAAAACTATACCCGGTTATGAGACCGAATTTTGTTCAATGTAAATACTAGGGAAACCATGAACTATAAAGCTACTGCAACCGAACTAAGCCCAAATATTTTACCAACAATACCAACTAGCGTAACAATTTTTTTCGAATTTGGTCCACATTTTTAATTATCTGCACCCTCATAGATATATGAGATATTTTTAGCTTTATTTGGTATCAAATTTTGAACAGTTTTTAACAATTAATTAAATATTTTTTAAAGGTCAATTGCGGTTAATGGAACAGGTTAAAGAATACCGTTTTTAATGAATTTGTCGTTGGAGATAATAATAAAAAAGTGATTCTCAATTGGAGTCTAAAAAAAATTTTGCAGTTTTTGGACACATTTTATAGTAAAATTTTACTGTTTAAAAGAAAATTAGGCTTATAAATTTTATGATAAAAGGTATGAACACAGTTCGGACAATCGACTATTGTTTTCGGAACGAAATTTCGTCATTAGTAATAGAACGCATGCGGTTGTATGAAAGTACTCAAAATAGTTGCGTACGACGAAATTCTTCGTGCGTATCGAGCAGTTCAATAAATTTATTTCTCAAGCCTTAAATTGTTTTTTATTACAAATTCAGAAGAATTTTAGCCAGTCATTAATTATGTTTGCTATTAAAAAAGTCTTAATATGCATAAGGAACTTAACTGTTTTTGATGCTTATTAAAAACTGTTTCAAATAAAACTCAACCTAAGCCCCAATACCGGTTCGAATTTCTTTAATAAAAGAAATTTGTTTATGTTCTTGATCTACTAACTTTGATATACCCTCAGCAACAAATTAAAATTGAAATATTTAATAAAATATCCAGTTTAATATTGAAAAAAAAATGTGTATTCTTAATTAAAGTTAACTTCTCTAAAAACAAAAAATACAAATTTAAAAATTTGGCTATTGAACATTCGCATTCATATAAAAACTCCCACAATCTGAGATATCAACATCATTCAGTTTCTAACTACAAACGGAATAATACAAATCAACATGAAATTCTTCATTGTCTTCGCTGCCCTCTTCGCCGTAGTTTTGGCTGCTCCCGCTGAACACAACGTCGAAATCGTTCGTCAAGATTCTGTTGTTGAACCCGAAAGCTACAAATTCGAATTGGAAACCTCCGATGGTACCAAGAAAGACGAAGCTGGTCAATTGAAGGATGTCGGTACTGAACACGAAGCCATCGTTGTTCACGGTTCTTACTCCTGGGTCGATGAAAAGACTGGCGAAAAATTCACCGTCACTTATGTTGCTGATGAAAACGGTTTCCAACCCGAAGGTGCTCATTTGCCCAAACCCCAACTTTAAATTTAAAAGGACTTGTTGATTAGCTGTAAAATATTTTTACGAAATTTGTAGGTTGTTTTTAGAAAATAAATGGAATCGAATAAGTAAATTGTTGTATTAATATTGAAAATTTTCTAAATAGAATTTCTATAAAGAAATTATTACTGTCTAAAAGATTAAACTCAAAAATTTTCTATAAAGAAAATAAGAAACAAAATATTTTTATACAGAAAATTAGTCCAAAAAATTTTCTATATAGAAAATTTGACTAAAAATTTTATTATTTTAATTATAATAAGACCAAAAATTTTGTATATATTTTAAATTTTTATAGAAAATTTTTGGTCAAATTTTTTATACAGAAAATTTTTGGTCAAATTTTTTAAATAAGAAATTTCTGGTCAAATTTTCTAAGTGGAAAATCTTTGGCCAAATTTTCTATATAGAAAATTTTTGGTCATATTTTTTATATAGAAAATTTTTGGTCAAATTTTCTATATAGAAAATTTTTGGTCAAATTTTCTATATAGAAAATTTTCGGTCAAATTTTTATATAGAAAGTTTCTGGTCAAATTTTTTATATAGAAAATGTTTGGTCACATTTTTTATATAGAAAATTTTTGGTCAAATTTTTTATATAGAAAATTTTTGGTCAAATTTTCTATATAGAAAATTTTTGGTCAAATTTTCTATATAGAAAATTTTTGGTCAAATTTTCTATATAGAAAATTTTTGGTCAAATTTTCTATATAGAAAATTTTTGGTCAAATTTTCTATATAGAAAATTTTTGGTCAAATTTTCTATATAAAAAATTTTTGGTCAAATTTTCTATATAGAAAATTTTTGGTCAAATTTTCTATATAGAAAATTTTTGGTCAAATTTTCTATATAGAAAATTTTTGGTCAATTTTTCTATATAGAAAATTTTTGGTCAAATTTTCTATATAGAAAATTTTTGGTCAAATTTTCTATATAGAAAATTTTTGGTCAAATTTTCTATATAGAAAATTTTTGGTCAAATTTTCTATATAGAAAATTTTTGGTCAAATTTTCTATATAGAAAATTTTTGGTCAAATTTTCTATATAGAAAATTTTTGGTCAAATTTTCTATATAGAAAATTTTTGGTCAAATTTTCTATATAAAAAATTGTTGGTCAAATTTTCTATATAGAAAATTTTTGGTCAAATTTTCTATATAGAAAATTTTTGGTCAAATTTTCTATATAGAAAATTTTTGGTCAAATTTTCTATATAGAAAATTTTTGGTCAAATTTTCTATATAGAAAATTTTTGGTCAAATTTTCTATATAGAAAATTTTTGGTCAAATTTTCTATATAGAAAATTTTTGGTCAAATTTTCTATATAGAAAATTTTTCGTCAAATTTTCTATATAGAAAATTTTTCGTCAAATTTTCTATATAGAAAATTTTTCGTCAAATTCTCTATATAGAAAATTTGACAAAAAATTTTCTATATAGAAAATTTTTTGTCAAATTTTCTATATTGAAAATTTTTTGTCAAATTTTCTATATAGAAAATTTTTTGTCAAATTTTCTATATAGAAAATTTTTCGTCAAATTTTCTATATAAAAAATTTTTGGTCAAATTTTCTATATAGAAAATTTTTTGTCAAATTTTCTATATAGAAAATTTTTTGTCAAATTTTCTATATAGAAAATTTTTGGTCAAATTTTCTATATAGAAAATTTTTGGTCAAATTTTCTATATAGAAAATTTTTGGTCAAATTTTCTATATAGAAAATTTTTGGTCAAATTTTCTATATAGAAAATTTTTGGTCGAATTTTATATATAGAAAATTTTTGGTCGAATTTTATGTATAGAAAATTGTGGTTCAAATTTTTTATATAGAAAATTTTTGGTCAAATTTTCTAAATAGAAAATCTTTGGTCAAATTTTCTATATAGAAAATTGTTGGTCATATTTTTTATATAGAAAATGTTTGGTCAAATTTTATATAAAGAAAATTTGTGGTCAAATTTTCTAAGTGTAAAATGTTTGGTCAAATTTTCTATATAGAAAGTTTTTGGTCAAATTTTTTATATAAATTTTTTGGTCAAATTTCTAAAAGAAAATATTTGGGCAAATTTTCTATTTAGAAAAATTTTGGTAAAATTTTTTTTATAGAAAATTTTTGGTCGAACTTTATATATAGAAAATTTTTGGTCAAATTTTCTATAGAAAATTTTTTGTCATATTCTCTATATAGAAAATTTTTGATCAAATTTTCTATAAACAAAATTTTTGGTAAAATTTTCTAGTTTTTGTTCAAATTTTCTATATAGAAAATTTTTTGTTAAATCTTCTATATAAAAAATTTTTTGTTCATATCTTCTATATAGAAAAATGTTTTTCAAATTTTCTGGTCAAATTTTCTATATAGAAAATTTTTTGTTCAAATTTTCTATATAGAAAATTTTTTGTTCAAATTTTCTATATAGAAAAATTTTGGTCAAATTTTCTATATAGAAAATATTTGGTCAAATTTTCTATATAGAAAATATTTGGTCAAATTTTCTATATAGAAAATATTTGGTCAAATTTTCTATATAGAAAATATTTGGTCAAATTTTCTATATAGAAAATTTTTGGTCAAATTTTCTATATAGAAAATTTTTGGTCAAATTTTCTATATAGAAAATTTTTGGTCAAATTTTCTATATAGAAAATTTTTGGTCAAATTTTCTATATAGAAATATTTTTGTCAAATTTTCTATATAGAAAATTTTCCATATAGAAAATTTGACCAAAAATTTTATACATAGATAATTTGACCCACTTTTTTATATGGAAAATTAGAGCGAAAATTTTCTATATAGAAAATTGTCGGTTCTAATTTTCAAGTACAATTTTTTCTATAAAAAATTTTAGCCAAATTTTCTATATAGAATATTTTTTGTTCTAATTTCTTTATAAAATTGTTTTCTATAAAAATATAAAGTTTTCATAAAAAATACAACAATTTACTTATTCGATTTCATTTATTTTCTAAAAACAAACTTACAATTTCGTAAAAATATTTTACAACTATTCAGCCTTAAGTCCTTAAACTTAATGTTCGGGCTTGGGCAAATGAGCACCTTCGGGTTGGAAACCGTTTTCATCGGCAACATAGTTGACGGTGAAGTGTTCGCCAGTCTTTTCATCGACCCAGGAGTAAGAACCGTGAACAACGATGGCTTCGTGTTCAGTACCGACATCCTTCAATTGACCGGCTTCGTCTTTCTTGGTACCATCGGAAGTTTCAACTTCGAATTTGTAGCTTTCAGGTTCGACAACTGAGTCTTGACGAACAATGGAGACATCGGAAGCCAAAGCAACGGCGAAGAGGGCAGCGAAAACAATGAAGAATTTCATTTTTGATGATTTGTATTATTCTGTTAGAAACTGAATGATGCTGGTCCCAAAGAATTTCATAGTTTTTATACACAAATATTTTTTAGCTAATTTTCCAGTTAAAAATTGGCAGAGTTAACTAGTTTTCTAATTTACTATTGCGCATAATTTTTAATTAAAATAAAAACAAGTTAAATTGCGTATGCTAAGACTTGGGTTGCATACAAAAAATATTCACAAAAATTTATTATAACCATAATAATAATTTTAAATTTAATATGCTCAACTTTTAAAGCCAAATTAAATTAATTAAAATAATTTGCATACATAAGTTCATTTAAATTGTCCAAACCTGAAGAATTATTCAAACAGGAATAACATTTCATCCCTATAAAAACTCCAAATATTTGGACAACCATCGTCATTCAGTTTCTAACGGAATAATACAAATCACCATGAAATTCTTCATTGTCTTCGCTGCCCTCTTCGCCATTGCTTTGGCCTCCGATGTCACCATTGTTCACCAAGATTCTGATGTTCAACCTGAAAACTTCAAATCCGTTCTTGAAACCTCCGATGGTACCAAGATCGACCAAGCTGGTCAATTGAAGGATGTCGGTACCGATCACGAAGCCATCGTTGTTCACGGTTCTTACTCCTGGACTGATGAGAAGACTGGCGAAAAATTCACCGTCAACTATGTTGCCGATGAAAACGGTTACCAACCCGAAGGTGCTCATTTGCCCAAACCCCAACATTAAGTTTGAAGATTTCCAAATTAAAAAAAATAAAATATTTAATTTTAATATTTAAAATTTTGTGTAGTTTTTATGTTTTTATAAAGTTGTGGTGGTAATTTATTAAAAAATTTTGAGGACTGAAGGGTTTCGAACATTGTGAATTAGCAATCTTCTGTGGTATATTTCTGAAGTTCAAGACCAAAAAATTATGCTTTTGTTCACAAATCCTCAAGACTAAGAATAGTAAAGTTGTCCGATCAATAGAAAAAGCGGCTTATGGACTCAGACCTTATGCATGTGATATTCGTTTGAGTGTAAGGTAAACAGAAGTGGTGACTGAATTCCGCTCTGAGAAACATGATGTTTAATTCTACAATGTTCAAGAGTGATTAACGACTACTCGAATTACAATCAAGTTAAACCATTTTTTTGTGCTCTGGTCCCCTAAGTATAATAACACCAGACATCCTAAATTTGTTCATATTTTTTTTCTAAAATTTGAAATTTTTGAAGAGGTTGTTTTGATTAATTTATCATATCTTGGAAACGACTTGTCCAATTTGATTGAAAGAAACATCAATGGATTCATAACACAATTGACCTCAAGACCTGTAAACGCAAGAAGTTTGAGCGACCAAAAGTTTTAGAGTTATTTACATTGCGACGTGAAAAAAATATTTTTTGGGACAAAATTAAAAAAAAAAAACTATTAAAAAAAAACTATTAAAAAAAAACTATTATCTTGTAATTCATAAAAATTCGAAAATGACAAAAACTTACAAACGTTTTTGCATAATCGTAAAACTATGGATATTGTAAATAATATAAGCCTTTTATTATGAAAATCCATCGAATTTCCTATAAAAATGTTCTATTTTTATCCAAAATTTTTTAAATATTAACTATTTCAATAGGATTTTTTTCAAAAAATTACTATTTATGTAGGAAATTTTTCAAAAATTTTCTATTTTTATAGGAAATTTTTCAAAAATTTACTACTTTTATAGGAAATTTTTCAAAAATTTACTATTTTTATAGGAAGTTTTTCAAAAATTTACTATTTTTATAGTAAATTTTTCACAAATTTACTATTTTTATAGGAAAATTTTCAAAAATTTACTATTTTTTTAGGAAATTTTTCAAAAATTTACTATTTTTATAGGAAACTTGTCAAAAATTTACTATTTTGATAGTAAATTTTTAAAAAATTTACCATTTTTATAGGAAATTTTTCAAAAACTTTTTATTATTATAGGAATTTTTCAAAAATTTCCTATTTTTATACGAAATTTTACAAAAATTTAATATTTTTATAGGAAATTTTTCAAAAATTTACTATTTTTTTTTGGAAATTTTTCAAAAATATCCTATCAAAATAATAAATTTTCGAAAAATTTCCTACAAAACTAGTAAATTTTTGAAAAATTTCTTATAAAACTAGTAAATTTTTTAAAAGTTTTCCATAAAACTAGTAAATTTTTGATAAATTTCCTATAAAAATAGTATTTTTATAAAAATAAAAATTTATTATTTTGATAGGATATTTTTCAAAAATTTTCTATTTTTATAGGAAAATTTTCAAAAATTTTCTGTTTTTATAGAAAATTTTTCAAAATTTTTCTATTTTTATAGAAAAATTTTCTATTTTTATAGAAAATTTTTCAAAAATTAACCATTTTTATAGGAAATTTTTTAAAAATTTACTATTTTTATAGGAAATTTTTTAAAAATTTACTGTTTTTATAGGAAATTTTTCAAAAAATTGCTATTTTTTTAGGAAAATTTTCAAAAATTTATTGTCTTTTGGGAAATTTTTCATAAATTTACTATTTTTATAGGAAATTTTTCAAAAGTTTACTATTTTTTTTAGCAAATTTTTCTAAAATTTCATATTTTTTTTAGGAAAATTTTCTAAAATTTAGTTGTTTTTAAGAAATTTTTAGATGAAATTTTTCAAAAAATTAACATTTTTACTAAATTTTTTTTTTAAAAATTTTGTATTTTAATAAGAAATTTTTCAAAAATTTTCTATTTTTATAGGATAATTTTGGAAAACTTTTTATTATTTTTAAGAAGTTTTTGAAAAGTGTAGTAGATTACTACTGAAGTAAAAAAGCTTTTAGACCGTGTAGCTTTTTCAATTATTGACTAATATGTCAATAATTTTCTATTTTTCAAAAATTTTCTATTTTTATATAAAATTTTTCAAACATTTTTTATTTTTATAGAAAATTTTTCAAAAATTTTCTATTTTTATAGAAAATTTTTCAAAAATTAACCATTTTTATAGGAATTTTTTTTAAAAATTTACTATTTTTATAGGAAATTTTTTAAAAATTTACTATTTTTATAGGAAATTTTTTAAAAATTTACTATTTTTATAGGAAATTTTTTAAAAATTTGCTATTTTTATAGGAAATTTTTTAAAAATTTGCTATTTTTTTATAAGAAATTTTTCAAAAATTTTCTATTTTTATAGGATATTTTCGGAAAACTTTTTATTATCCTTAAGAAGTTTTTGAAAAATGTAATAGATTACTACTGAAGCAATAAAGCTTTTAGACCGTGTAGCTTTTTCAATTATTGACCAATATGTCTGGTTTTTACATTCTGAAATGGGCCTTAAGAAACGAAGATAAACCATGCACAACTTCACTATGACAACTTAGGAAATAAAACTCGGGAAATTGTTTTTTAAAATCTTAAACCGTTTTGTGTTGAGAAATTTTCAAATTCATATTTTTTCCAAAAAGATGGTTTCAATTTTTGACTTTTTATTATGAAGTGTTTTGTTAAAGGTTATACTAGTGAACCGCTGTGGTATAGCAGGTTAGTCATCCACCTAGCATACCAGAGGTCCCAAGTTCGATCCCCGGCCATACCCATTTGAAAAAACATCTCTAGCTAATGCATTTGCCACTCAGAGCCGGAGTTAAAACGTAGGTCCCTTTCATTGAATCTAAAAATAGAGTCGGATACAGCTCATTGTCTGAGAGAAATACCACTTGTTCCAATTGGAATGTCCTGGGAATTATGTATATATATTATATTATATATTCGTAGAGAATGGAGTCAGACCGAAATTTGTTTAATTTTTACAAGAATTTTCGAGTTTTCGAACATATAACAAAAAAGTCAAGCCGATCTTGCAACTTTTTAAAATTTAGTTATAAAGCCCCATATATTCCCTTTATATTTCAAAAATAAAAATTAGCGAGAATTTATAAACGAATCCAGAAAATGGCAAATTTTCATATACCATAATTTTAATTGCAAAAAGATGCCAATTGGGTTTCATTTTTTTAATTTATTTAAATTGTTTTATATAAAAAATAAGATAAACTTTATTACCGCAAAAAAATCATTTATGTACCTTGATAGTTTCTCTGAAATTTAAAAGTCAATATTCAAAAATGATTTTATAAAAACTACATTTTTTTGTTGTATAAAGAGATTTATAAGAAGAACTGCTAAATCCACTAATAGAAAATTTTTAAATAAAAAAATCATGCGAGGTTATTTCCTATAATAGGTCTCAAATTCAGAAAAGAAGCTTCATTCTAAATAATATCCTATTGTAATTAAAAAAACTTATTTTTTATTTTTTAAAATTTTCTTAAATATTAAAAAAACGAATCACCTTAATTTTAAGTAAAAATTTAGTTTTTTTATATAAATTCAATTGCTAAGTGCTTTTTGTTAAAAATATAAACGATAAAACAAACGGTTGATTTTTCTTTATTTAAATAATTATTAACAATTAAAATGTTGCACCTCAGGTCTACGTTTTAGGCAAAAATACCTCAAAACCCGGAATTTTTAAATATCAATTGATATTTATGAAACCCGTTTTCAAAACATTAAAGATGCTAATTTTAAAAGACTTATCAGTTGGAGATAATAATAAAAAAATGTTTCTTAAAATAATATTAACAAGTAAAGTAATTCGAATATACCTAATTTTTTTTTTTTTTTTTGTAACACATTTTAATCTAAATTTAACCCTTTCAGGACTGAACATTAAATTATTTAATCTTCTAATTTGAAAGAACCTTCCGGTGCAAACTAAACAATTCCGGTCGTAAAAATGCATTGATATTTAGAATTTCTAATATCTAATAACATAAATTTATTTAGCCAAATACCAGTTCTAATGGTATTAAACAAAAATATACAAAAATTGCAATTTCATTCTAATTAATAATTTCAATCGCTATACGTTTAAAAATCAAAATGAAATAACCAGTTTAATATTAAAATCAAATTTGCATTCTTAAATGCCTTAAAATTTCTCTTAAATTATTAACTTTGACATTTCTTATTCACCCAATCGGAAACATATAAAAACACCCCAAACTCTGAGATATCAGCATCATTCAGTTTCTAACCGCAAACGGAATTATACAAATCACCATGAAATTCTTCATTGTTTTCGCTGCCCTCTTCGCCGTAGCTTTGGCTGCTCCCGCTGAACACAACGTCGAAATTGTTCGTCAAGATTCCGTTGTTGAACCTGAAAGCTACAAATTCGAATTGGAAACCTCCGATGGTACCAAGAAAGACGAAGCCGGTCAATTGAAGGATGTCGGTACTGATCATGAAGCCATCGTTGTTCACGGTTCTTTCTCCTGGGTTGATGAGAAGACTGGCGAAAAATTCACCGTCAACTATGTTGCTGATGAAAACGGCTTCCAACCTGAAGGTGCTCATTTGCCCAAACCCGAACATTAAGTTTGAGGGCTTTTTTTAACGAATAAGAAATAAATAAAATGGATTAATGAAAAAAAATTTGTTTTTTTTTTTTTTTTTTTGTTTTTCATAAAAAAGTCTACTATTTTGTGGGAATTTTTTACAAATTTACTATTTTTATAGAAAATTTTTCAAAAATTTACTATTTTGATAGGAAATTTTTCAAAAATTTATTGCTTCTTTAGGAAATATTTCAAAAATTTACTATTTTTAAAGGAAATTTTTCAAAAATCTACAATTTTTATAGGAAATTTTTCAAAAATTTCCTATTTTTATGGGAAATTTTTCAAAAATTTCCTATGTTTATAGGAAATTTTTCAAAAATTTACTATATTTATAGGAAATTTTTCAAAAATTTACTATATTTATAGGAAATTTTTCAAAAATTTCCAATTTTTATAGGAAATTTTTCAAAAATTTTCTATTTTTATAGGAAATTTTTCAAAAATTTACTTTTTTTATAGGAAATTTTTCAAAAATTGACTTTTTTTATAGGAAATTTTTCAAAAATTTACTTTTTTTACAGGAAATTTTTCAAAAATTTACTTTTTTTACAGGAAATTTTTTTAAAAATTTACTTTTTTATAGGAAATTTTTCAAAAATTTACTTTTTTTATAGGAAATTTTTCAAAAATTTACTTTTTTTTATAGGAAATTTTTCAAAAATTTACTTTTTTATAGGAAATATTTCAAAAATTTCCTATTCTTATAGGAAATTTTTTAAAAATTTCCTATTTTTATGGGAAATTTTTCAAAAATTTCCTATGTTTATAGGAAATTTTTCAAAAATTTACTATATTTATAGGAAATTTTTCAAAAATTTCCCATTTTTATGGGAAATTTTTCAAAAATTTCCTATGTTTATAGGAAATTTTTCAAAAATTTACTATGTTTATAGGAAATTTTTCAAAAATTTCCTATTTTTATGGGAAATTTTTCAAAAATTTCCTATGTTTATAGGAAATTTTTCAAAAATTTCCTATGTTTATAGGAAATTTTTCAAAAATTTCCAATTTTTATAGGAAATTTTTTAAAAATTTTCTATTTTTATAGGAAATTTTTCAAAAATTTACTTTTTTTATAGGAAATTTTTCAAAAATTGACTTTTTTTATAGGAAATTTTTTAAAAATTTACTTTTTTTACAGGAAATTTTTCAAAAATTTACTTTTTTTACAGGAAATTTTTCAAAAATTTACTTTTTTATAGGAAATTTTTCAAAAATTTACAATTTTGATAGAAAATTTTTCAAAAATTTACTATTTTTTTAGAAAAATTTTCAAAAATGCATTTTTATCGAAAAATTTTTTAAAAATTTCCCATTTTTATTGAAAATTTTTAAAAAATTTCCTATGTTTTTGGAAAGTTTTCAAAAAGCTCTTAAAAGTTCTTTTTTTTAGAAAATTGTTCAATGTTTTCTTTTTTTTATAGAAAATTTTTCAAAAATTTCTTATTCTTATAGGAAATTTTCTAATAATACTAAATTCATTTAAATGTTCTAATAGGAGTTCAATAGGAGGCAGACTTTCACTTTCTTTTAATTTTTTCTGTACTTCTTCCAATTCTTTCCCTATTTTAAAAATTCACCCCAAAAATAAACCATACATTTGTTTATAGTTAAACTATTTTTTTTTTATTTTTTTCAAAACTCAAACTTAATGTTCGGGTTTGGGCAAATGAGCACCTTCGGGTTGGAAACCGTTTTCATCAGCAACATAGTTGACGGTGAAGTGTTCGCCAGTCTTTTCATCGACCCAGGAGTAAGAACCGTGAACAACGATAGCTTCGTGTTCAGTACCGACATCCTTCAATTGACCGGCTTCGTCTTTCTTGGTACCATCGGAGGTCTCAACTTCGAATTTGTAGCTTTCAGGTTCAACAACGGAATCTTGACGGACAATGGAGACATCGGAAGCCAAAGCAACGGCGAAGAGGGCAGCGAAAACAATAAAGAATTTCATTTTGATGATTTGTATTATTCCGTTTGTGGTTAGAAACTGAATGATACTTTAGTTATAAAATCTGGGATATTTTATATCAAAATCGATTCTCTAGATTTTGAAGATAATATGAAGAAATTGAAATGATAAGTGTTATGCAAATATTTTTTTGTAGAACTGGACTTAAATTCTCTAAAAAGTAGTTTATTAACTAATTTATAGCAATATAAGAAATTATTAAAATTGAAAAACCGGGTTTTAATGCAAAATTTTTTTTTTTTGTATGTGAAACCAGATACTTTGATTACGAAATTTTAAAATTTAGTCTCTTAATGCACAAAAATTCAATTAGAATCTATTTCAAAATTTTAGAACAAAACTTTGGCTTTCAAAAACTTGTTAGTTCACTTAATTATTTATAAAAATCGAAAGTTATAGCCAAAAATTGTATGTATTAAAATTTAAATTTTATTGATGCTTTTTTCAAAACTGTTATAAATTTAATTTCTTGCATTCATTTTAGGATTTTATATAAAAACTAAAACGGAATAAAAATTGCTTTAATTTTTATAAAATTCTGCTTTAAAACTTTTTATTTCCACTTTTTACACTGTAATATTCCAGTGATTTTGCTCTATCCTGGGTTCTACTTAAAGAACCAATCATCCAAGAGATGTTAGTTATAAAATAACCCATGTTAAACTGTTATAAAATGCCCTCTTGGAATTTTATAGCCAGAGAACATTACATGGGTAACCCCATCATAAAAAAAAAATTAAAAATTTCCTATAAAAATAGTAAATTTTTGAAAAATTTCCTATAAAAATAGTGAATTTTTGAAAATTTTCCTATAAAAATAATAAATTTTTAAAAAAATTCCTATAAAAATTTAGTATAAAAATATTAAATTTTTGAAAAATTTCCTACAAAAATAGTAAATTTTTGAAAAATAAATTTTTGAACTATAAAAATAGTAAATTTTTAAAAAATTTGCTATAAAAATAGTTAAATAATAAAAAATTTTCTATAAAAATAGTAAAATTTAAAAAAAAAGTTCCTATAACAATAGAAAATTTTTTAAAAAATTCCTATAAAAATAGTAAATTTTTGTAAAATTTCCTATAAAAATAGTACGTTTTTTAAAAATTTCCTATAAATAGTCAATTTTCTAAAAATTTCCTATAAATAGTCAATTTTCAAAAACAAATTCCTATAAATAGTCAATTTTCAAAAACAAATTCCTGTAAATAGTCAATTTTCGAAAAATTTCCTATAAATAGTCACTTTTCGAAAAATTTCCTATAAATAGTCAATTTTCGAAAAAATTTCCTATAAATAGTCAATTTTCGAAAAATTTCCTATAAATAGTCAATTTTCGAAAAATTTCCTATAAATAGTCAATTTTCCAAAAATTTCCTATAAATAGTCAATTTTTGAAAAATTTCCTATAAATAGACAATTTTAGAAAAATGTCTTCTAAATAGTGAATTTTCGAAAATTTCCTATAAATAGTCAATTTTCCAAAAATTTCCTACAAATAGTCAATTTTCCAAAAATTTCCTATAAATAGTCAATTTTCCAAAAATTTCCTATAAATAGTCAATTTTCGAAAAATTTCCTATAAATAGTCAATTTTCAAAAGATTTCCTATAAATAGTCAATTTTCGAAAAATTTCCTATGAATAGTCAATTTTCGAAAAATTTCCTATAAGTAGTCAAATTTCGAAAAATTTCCTATTAATAGTCCAATTTCGAAAAATTTCCTATAAATAGTCAATTTTCCGAAAAATTTCCTATGAATAGTCAATTTTCGAAAAATTTCCTATAAATAGTCAATTTTCGAAAAATTTCCTACAAATAGTCAATTTTCGAAAAATTTCCTATAAATAGTAAATTTTCGAAAAATTTCCTATAAATAGTAAATTTTCGAAAAATTTCCTATAAATAGTAAATTTTCGAAAATTTTCCTATTAATAGTCAATTTTCCTATAAATAGTCAATTTTCGAAAAATTTCCTATAAATAGTAAATTTTCGAAACTTTTCCTATAAATAGTAAATTTTCGAAAAATTTCCTATAAAACGTCAATATATGAAAAATTTCCTTTAAATAGTCAATTTTTGAAAAATTTCCTATAAATAGTCAATTTTCGAAAAATTTTCTATAAACAGTCAATTTTCGAAAAATTTCCTATAAATTGTCAAATTTTTTAAAAATTTCCTATAAAAGTAGTCAATTTTTTAAATTTTTCATATAAAAATGGTAATTTTTTTTAAATTTTCCTATAAAAAATAGTAAATTTTCGAAAAATTTTCTATGAAATTAGTAAATTTTTTAAAAATTTCCTATAAAATAGTAAATTTTTGAAAAATTTCCTATAAAAATGGTCAATTTTTGAAAAAAAAAAATCTAAAAATTTTTGAAAAATTTCCTATAATCAGTCAATTTTTGATTCCTTATAATTCGGGCCATCCTAATTAACTCATATGAGAATTAAAAAAGTATATTATTCGAATAATATTAATCTGAATTTTAATTCTGAAGTGTATATGAATGGATATAAGTTTTAGAGTTTCAAACAATTTTCTACCTGTAAAACTTCATTGTTCCCTCTTCTTTGGAGATTCTGCTACTGCAGTTGCTCTGTTTTGTTTCCTTGTGGCTTTGTATATAAAAACCTTTCTGAAAACATTTGCAAGTTGTTTTTGCTGGTGTTGCAGCCACAGCCAGCATCAAACGTTTGAGTCGCATGCTTTGTTTTGAAAAGAAACGAAGAAGCTTTTTGAATTTGAACTCGATATTTGAACCCCGTGTATAAGAATTTGAAATTAAAACTAAAATTATAAACATATTAATAATGATATTAAAAAGTGGGGTCTCTAAGTTTTCAGTTTTCCGAAAAATAACGATAATATAGGATAGAAAAGAGAAGCTTTTTACAGGTAAACACTTTTAATTTTTGCAAAAAAAATCCAATTTTGAACCAGAATAATGTTCTAAACATAAATTTTTAAAACTAAAAACGAGATTAACACTTCAGATACTTGAATTATCTATACGAAAATCTTCTCTAGAATCAAAATTATTCAACATTGAATCGAACACAAAATACCTCATAATCGCCAAAGATATTGACAAATTCAAATTTTCCTAACCCAAACAGTTAATCTCATGGAAACTCCTTCATTAACTGCAAAACAGCTCAATTTAGCACACGATTTGGGTTGGGTTAAATCCCAAAAGTCAAATAAAATTAATTAGACTCTGAAATAGACAACAAAATTAGGTAGTGATAGACGTACATACTCGCTGTATGATCAAGTTGCCAAAGTTTTGGTTTTAAAGTAGTAAACACTTTTAGGTAGTTAAACAGTCAAGTCAGACAGGCCAAAATATCGATAGAGTAACGGACAGACACTCAACACAAACATAGACTTATACCCACCATTTAGACTGGCCGTTAGTGGCTTATTTCAAAAAACCCAAAAAAGCGGAATAACGTCAAGAGTAAAAGAGAAGGAAAAGTTCAAAGCCAAAAGTGTCCTTCGACTCGATTCAAATGAAAGAGGACGCAACGCAACTGAAATTGTTGGCAATATTAGGAATCGTAGTAAAACCGCAACAACGCAACGTAGTATCATCAATAAAATTAATGTTAGTTTTGCATAACTTAAATAAAAAGGTGGGATAGGGAAATGATTTTACAAGATTTATTCCAGATTTTACTGACTAACAATATCTTTTTTAAGTGGTATAAGTATCGATATGAAATCTTTATTTGAGATGATGAAATTTTGCATGACTTAGCTTTAGTTAACTTTATTTAGATTTCTAATTAATCTCTAATTATGAATGATCTTGTGACATAAATACAATATATCAAGAGCGTTGTGTGGCAAACCTACATACATATACCAACGGTCCCATCTTTTGTGGTAGTGGTACATTTCTTTCAACTCCGGATAAACAATTAAAACGCTGAATCGGACACTTCAAGTCGGCATTAAATAATCCTATCAGATTATCACTTCGATAAGCGGAATTATATAATGAAACCAACCGTGACAGTATATTCATTGGCATATCAGGCAAGCCTCCAACAATACATAAAGTAAAGAACGTGACCAAAAGCCTTAAACGCAACAAGGCCCCGGGTGACCACAAACATGTTTGCTTGTGATCTGACAACCTCCTGGAATGAAAAAGTTGAGAAATTTTGAATAGAATATCCGAAGCAGTTTCCTCTACACTCGGCGTAAATCAGTTTGGGTTCAGAGAGAACCGTTCTTGTCTTGATCTAATCAGCACAGTAAGAATAGTACTAGAGCAATGTAATGAATTCCTCACCATTATTTACCTAGCGTTTGTCGACATTATGAAGGAATTCGACAGTGTCAACAGAAACTGAAGTTAGGATGTAATGGGATGCAGCTGTTGCCTGGCGTCTCCAGCTACCAGGTAAGAACTGTATCCAATTCCTACTCTAACCTCCTCGGGTACATCCTCGTAACCTGAGCGACCCAGTTGAAGATGCAGTAAATATCTCGTGTGGGATTCTAGGTCAGGGATAATATGAGAGAAGTTATCTCATTTATTTGGTTTAAGGGTCCAAGATAATTGTACTTGGTAAGGTACCAAAATCCAGCGTCTATTGAACATGTTAGTTGCGGCTACAAGCGGGCGTCTGTCTTTGATCGAGCGGCTCGCATTACAAACGTGTCTAGCATCTTTGGACCCATCGACTTAGGACTTACGATGTTTTAAGCATGGAAATAAACAACATTACAGAATATACCACTCATGCAAGAAATCTCCCTGCTACGGCAGTTGACAAGTATTTTGGAGCTGCCTAATCTTTCCAAAAACATTATGTTGAATGAAATCTGAGGAACTATGCTCCACTGGAAATCAAGTATAATAGAAGAACTGAAGCTATCTATGGAGAATTTTGGAAAATCGTAACATGCCAACGAAAATTCTGAACGTGGATTTTCGAAGTCACTTCTAGAGTAAGACAAAGATGTCTCGTGTTACCTATATTTGTTATCCTTGTTGTCGACAATATAATGCACACGGCTCTGAAAGATAGACGCAGTATCCAATAGACTCCCTTAAAACAGCACGAGAACTTGGAACATGCAAACCCGTCAGTACGCCTCAATGTGGATTATGAGGTTATTAGATGTTTATTTATCTAGGAAGTTTGGTATCTACAAAAGGTAGCGCCGACAGAATATTGAATAGCGTGTTCACAAGGCAAAATCTGCAAAACAGCCAAGTTAAGAATATACAATTTGAATCCTATCCTATATTAAGGCTGCGAAACTTGGAAACGCATAAATGCCATCGATAAGCGTGTGCAAACCTTTACAAACAAATGGATACGGCAAATTTTTAATATATGGTGGCTGAACTGCGTAAGAAATGAAGATCTACTTGATCTACCTGCTCTATAGAGGTATGTCAACAGAAATGGTGATGGATAGGCCATATACATCTAAGGCCATATGCCAACATGCTTCGTTGGAATCCACAAGGAAAAGGCCGTCGTGTTGGTGCACCTGCTAGAACGTGGAGTAGGTCAATTAAAGCTGAGGTGCAAGCAGCAAACTATTCTTGGAATGACGTATGCCTAACATCTCGCAATAGAGTCCGATATAGATGGATGGTTGAGGCTCTATGTTCCACTGGGAGTCAAGGACAATAGAAGAAGAATATTCGAGACCTTTGATAAATTCTATTATGCAGTGCCATATAAGGATTGATTTTAAAGTGCGTAGTCCTAATGGCACCAGTAATCATTAGAGCAGATTTGAACTTCAAACTTTCTTGCATGCCTATAATAGGTTTTATAGTCCGATATCTTCGGATTGGATTGGTCTCATTCATCAGAAAGTTCTTGCATAGATTATACACCTCCAAACTCCATGTGCCAGCTTCCTTAGCAGGGACAGTAATGTTGTTTCTTTCCATGCTTAAGTCGATGGGAGATGAGTCCAAAGAAACAAGCCACTCGATCCGAGACAGACGCCCGCTTGCAGCCGCAACTACTTAATCAGTACAATTATCTTAGATCCTTAGACAAAATACGTTGAAATGGGTCTAAGATAACTTCCTCTCATATTAGCCCCGACCAAGAATCCCACACGGACTGTTTACCGCATCTTCAACTAGTTTGCTGCGTGATGTTGGGCTGACGTATGCCCAACATCACGCAACAAACTAGTTGAAGATGCGGTAAACAGTCCGTGTGGGATTCTTGGTCGGGGCTAATATGAGAGGAAGTTATCTTAGACCCATTTCAACGTATTTTGTCTAAGGATCTAAGATAATTGTACTGATTAAGTAGTTGCGGCTGCAAGCGGGCGTCTGTCTCGGATCGCATCAATTGACCTTCTTCACGTTCTAGCAGGTGCACCAACATGACGGCCGCTTCGCTGTAGATTCTAACGGAACGCTTGTCGAGCAATGTTGGTATTTTGGCTTTCGAAGTGTGTGGCCTATCCACCGGTCTTTCCGTTGACATTCTAACCTAATCTCAAAGGTCACTGCATAATAGAATTACATTCTAGAAGAGTTAATCTTTAAAGCTGTTCTACTGTAGAAGTTGTCATAACGTCGAGGAGGAAGAAACTGTCACTCATCTCCTCTTTCTCTGCCCAATCCTTAATGACCTTAGGACTCACCATCTGGGCTACCCATTTCTGCAAAATTTATCAAAAGTCTTGAATATTCTTCTTCTTCTGTTACCCTTAACTCCCAGTGTAGAGCCTCAACCATCCTGGCATATTAGGCATACGTCATTCCAAGAATAGCTTTCTGCTTGCAACTAGCACCAACACGACTACCTCTTCTCTGTAGATTCCAACGAAGCGCTGGTCGATCATGGTTGGCATTTGGCCTTCGAAGTGTGTGGATTTGGTTTTTCGCGTATAGTTGTTCTTCATTTCTTATGCGATTCGGCTGCCATATACTAGGGATTTGAGGTAAGCATTTGTTTGCAAAGGATTGCAGGCGCTTATCGATGGCATTTTTGCGTTTCCAAGTTTCGTAGCCTCAATACAGATTGCACTTGACGTTCGAGTTTTTGTTGATATTTCCGAGATTTCCAAATAGCTCAAAGAATCTCGAATACAGATCGGCGCCGTCTTTTGTAGATATAGCAGGTTAGTCATCA
This sequence comes from Stomorhina lunata, assembly GCA_933228675.1. Lineage (NCBI taxonomy): Eukaryota > Metazoa > Arthropoda > Insecta > Diptera > Rhiniidae > Stomorhina > Stomorhina lunata. Next base: position 45,025,967 of record OW121742.1, on the reverse strand, counting down.
GCCTAGCATACCTGAGGTCTGGACAGACCCACTTGAAAAAAAAATAGATTTTCAAAAAAGTGACGGTTCACCTCATAACTCAGCTAGCCACTGGTTATTGAGTATTAGGCTATGTAAAACTTCTCTAACTAATGCATTTGCCGTTCGGAGCCGAAGTTAAAACGAAGGTCCGTTTGAGTCTAAAAGTAGAATCGAATGCAGCTCATTGTCTGAGAGAAGTACACCTTGTTCCAATTGGAATGTCGTGGGTATTTCGTACGTACGTACCAAACATGTATCTTCTTCTTTTTGTAGCAATTTCAAATTTGATCCTATTGCGTTTACTTTCGGAGGTATAGCGTGCCTGATCTTATCTTTTTACCCCCATAGCGGCCGAATTTTATCTAAAACATAGGTCCATTTCAATGAATCTAAAAATATAATAGGATGCAGCTCATTGCCTGAGAGAAGTAAAACTTGTTCCAATTGGAATGTTGTCGTGGAAATTATTATTATTATTATTATTATTATTATTATTATTATTATTATTATTATTATTATTATTATTATTATTATTATTATTATTATTATTATTATTATTATTATTATTATTATTATTATTATTATTATTATTATTATTATTATTATTATTATAAACTTCTAAGATAATTAGAGGTATCTACTCATCCTATAACCCCGTTTTCCGAATTGATGTGTGTCGACAGGTTTGCGCTATAGCCTCCAGGCTTAATCTTTGTCTTGGAAATATTGATTTCCAGTTCTCCTGACCGAGATTCAACAGTGATAGCTTTAGTGTTTCTTGAAGGTGATCTGAGCTTTGGCTTACAAGTCCTCGAGTTGTTTAAAGGGTGTCCATTATGGGATAACTCATCTGAAGAATGGGAGAGGGTAGTCTACATATGCCTTAAACCTTCACAATAGGTTATAATTTGAACTACTAATTTAGTTAAACTCATTTAGGGTCTTTAATTCAGCTAATGATCTACTTTCGTTTTTAACCCTTAACACTCTTTACCTTGTCTCTGACAATAGACAATTTTCAAGGTTCAAAACTCTTTTTGCTCCTGTCTAGTCTTAAAGGATTTGGCATAAATATTTTTAGAGCAAATTGATTGTGCCACAACAACGTGTGTTATCCTTTTGAAAAAAAAAACTAACACCAAAAAAGCATTTAAGCGAACAGGATTAACCCATAGAAATAACAACAAAATGTGACTTAAGCAAGAGGGAAAACAAACCATAAAGGAAATTAAGAAACAAAAGAAGAAAAGGTAAAAGAAAAAGGGCCAAAGTGAGGCACTTGAGAAGGAAAGAAGTAAAGTAAATACGACACATGAGAAGACGCCAAACTTTAAATTCAAATGTGCTAATTGAGGCGAAAAATGGCGTTAAATACTACAACTAAAGTAAGCGTTTTCAGCGGCGTTAAAGACGATAATATTTTTATGGGATTTTTTGTTTTCTTTCCTTCAATGTTACAGGTATGAAGTGTGTTAAAAAACAGGTAAAAATTTTAAACACTTAAGTGAGGGTTTGCAACATGTCTGAAGGACATGTTGCTTGAGATTTGAAAGGACAAGTTTGAGTTGTTTGCCGATAATGTGGATTTTGAGTGAGTGAATGAATAACTTAGCTTCCACACACATGGTAAGTCCAACATGTTTGATGAGGTTCGATCCACTTTTAAATGGTTGCAAACACATTCATTTTAGCTTGGTTGAATTAGTTGTGAACGAGCATTCAAAGCGTTTAGACGTGTGGGGTAGTTCGTAAAGCAAATTAACGTGGAATTTCGAATAGAAAAAAAAATTATATATGAGATATAATTTCTAAAGAAAGAGAAATTAAATAAAACAGGAAAAGAAGATTCTTTTTGAGAAGAAAATTATTCCCAAAAAAAAGTGTTTGAAAAGAAAAATACCTGGATTTGTTGTGACAAGCAAAAATTAAAAAAAGTGTTGACAAAAAGATTTTGTAATCATATATAAAAAAATCGAATCATATTTAAATGATTATGTCATTGGAATTAAAGTGTAAGATTAAAAAAAAATTTAGTTAAATATAAAAAAAAAATTGAAGTGAAACAAAATCTAAAAAATTTTTAAAATTATCAAACAAAAATTAAAAAATAACCAAGAAATCAAATTGTTTAAATTTTGTTATCTCTGTGATTTTGTATCCAAGTTATGACGTTGAAGTTTTGCCAGTTTGACAGACATATCAAAAACCGCCATTCCGACTCTTGAGACCCCCTGAATTTACCTATAATACTTGCAACTTTTGCTTAAAATTGCTACAACATCAAGTTATTTGTGTTTTTTTTTTATTATGCCAATGGCACTTTAAAACAAACAACTACCAAGTACAATATTTACAACTTACAACCATACAACCATACCTACAACCTGCGTAAAGTTAGTCTGTCATTTTTCAAAAATGAAAAAAAAACAACAAAATAAAAGATACATTTGAGGCACCGTGGGCCTTAAGTGTTAACAACATTTAAATGTTAATGTTAAGCTAAAACACAAAAGAAAAAAATTAAAACCCAAACAGCCGTAATGTCTGGCTGACTTCAAACCAATTTAAGTTTTTGTCTTTATGTTTTCCCCCATTTGTTTGATGTTAATGGTCGTTGGGTATCCAACACAAAGCCAACTGAGGCGCACACAACAACGAACCAAACAAACAACCATTTGCTTCAGTTCATACCAATATTCTAACAAAAAAAAAATGTGCGAACACTTTTGCAACCAAACTTAAGTTGTGGTGGCAGCACTAGTAGAAGTTTGCAGATACTTTTTGTTGGCTCTTTTTCAATTCCATCTTTATTTTTCTGTGTGTGTGTGTTTTTAGGCATTTTTGCTAAACATAAGCAAATTTGAAGGTTGTTAACGGAAGGAAATTTACATGTTAAAACACATAAAAAATTAAATTAAAAAAAAAATATGTTTTCAAGCTTAAATAGTTAAGTAATTCCGAGAAATACTGGAAAGATTTTATACATTTATTTTTCTCTGATATCTCTAGAATTCAAAAGATTTCAAACTTTATGCCCTTTCTTGCGCAATTCAAGATTACATGAATTATTAAGAAAACCCATTAAAAATAAAAAATGTCATATTTTCGAACCGAAAAAGAATCTTAACTTTTTGTTCTTAAACCCAAATAAAAAAGTAATTATTACTAAGCATTTTTGACGGTTGTTAACGGAAGAAAATTTACATTTTAAAACAAATCAAAAATTAAATTTTTCTAACAAAAATTTCATGTTTTCAAGCTTAAATACAAAAATAACTTCGAGAAATACTGAAATGATTCTAAATACATATTTTTCTCTGATATCTCTAGAATCCAACAAATTTCAAATCTTATGCCTTTTCTTGCGCACTTCAAGATAACGTGAATTATTAAGAAAGTCAATTAAAGATAAAAAATGTCATATTTTCGAACCGAAAAAGAATCTTAACTTTTTGTTTTCAAACCCAAATAAAAAAGTAATTCCCAGTTAGCATTTTTGCTAAACATAAGCAAATTTGAAGGTTGTTAACGGAAGGAAATTTACATATTAAAACAAATGAAAAATTAAATTTTTGAAAAAAAAAATTTCATGTGTTCAAGCTTAAATAGTTAAGTAACTCCGAGGAATACTTGAAAGATTCTTTATATATATTTTTCTCTGATATCTTTAGAATCCAAACAATTTCAAGCCTTATGCGTTTTCTTGCGCAGTTTAAGATTACATGGATTATTAAGAAAGCCCATTAAAAATAAAAAATTCAAATTTTGAAGAAAAGTTTAATGTTTTCAAAACCAAATAGAAAAGTAACACCAGACAACTCCGAAAAGATTTTATAAATTCCTTATTCTAAGATTAAAAATTGTATGCATTTTCTTGCGCAATTCAATATTACAGTTATTATAGAAAACCTATTTATTTCGAAAAATGTCATATTTTCAACCCAAATTTCAAACCCAAAAAAAATTTGAACTTTTTTAAGAAAAATTTCATGTTTTCAAAAGCAAATAGAAAAGTAACACCAGAAAATTCCGAAAAGATTTTAAAAATTACTTGTTTTCTGATATCTCCTTGACTCAACAGATTACAAACTGCATGCATTTACTTGCGCAATTCAATATTACTGTTATTATAAAAAACCTACTTATTTTAAAAAATGTCTTATTTTTTTCAACCCAAATTTAAAATACATAAAGAATCTGAATTTTTTTAAGAAATATTGCATGTTTTCGAAACCAAATAGATAAGTAACACTAGAAAATTCCAAAAACATTTTATAAATTTCTTATTCTATGATATCTCCTGAACTCAACAGATTAAAAATTGTATGCATTTTCTTGCGCAATTTAAAATTACAGTCATTATAAAGAAAATCCAAAAAGAATCTGAACTTTTTTAAGAAAAATTTTATGTTTTCAAAACCAAATAAAAAAGTAACACCAAGAACTACTGAAAAGATTTTATAAATGTCCTTGTCCAAGATATCTCCTGAATACAATACAATTACAATTTTATGTATTTCCTTGCGCAATTCAATATTAAAGTACTTTTAAAAACCCCAATAAAAAATAAAAAATGTCATATTTTAAATCTCAAGCAAAATTTATTCTATTTCATGAAAATTTTTTAGTTTTCAAACCTAAATAAAAAAGTGGATTCGAGAACTTCTGAGAAAATATTATAAGTTCCATAATTTCTAGTATTTTTAGAATAGAAAAAATTTAAAATTTTGTGCGTTTTATTGCGCCAAACTACGATTAATCATAACTCTATTAGCTAGTGCTAATAAAGTTATGATTTTTTTTTAAATGTGATATATTCAAACTTAAACAAAAACAGAAATACAAAGAAAACTGAAAAGATTTCTTAATTTTCTGATACTATGAGATCCTTATAATACACAGAATAAAAATCATGTGCCTTTTAGTGTGCAAATCAAAGCTGGAGCGATTATAACCGATCAATATAAAATATGAAATCCAAAAAAAAAAAAATTTCATATTTTCAAACCCAAATGAATAAAACATTTCTTAGTTTCTAAATAAAAAAGTAAATGCTAAAACTACTGGGCCTTCTCCATAAATTCTATATGTTAAGATATCTTCTTGACTCATTTTTTTAATCTTCTGCCCTTTTTTGCGGAACTCATTTTATAAAAATTATAAACGAGTTGATAGCAAAAAAATTGACCAAATATTTTTGGGAAAAATTTTCATATTTTTAAACTCACACAAATCCAAAATAGAGCTATTTTAAAAAATGACGAGTTAAAAAATTTTTGAAAAAAATTAATTTTTTTAATCTTAGAAAATTAGTCAATGGTTGAAGTACTCTTTAGTTTTAAATGAATTACTGAGAAGTTAACACAAACTTCATATTTTAGAATATCTCAAGACTTCAAAAGTGTTCAAATTGCGTGCCCATTCTTGCGCAATTTTATACCAGAGCAATTTAAAAACAAATCTATTAAAAATCATTTTTTTTTTTTTTCGAAAATTTCAAATATTTAAAACCAAATTGAAATAAAATTTCGAAGAATACCAAAAAGATTTAAAAATTTCCGGATAGCACAATATTTCTAGAATACTAAGGTTTAAAATCACGTGTCTTCTAATGCGCAAATTAATAAAGTAACAAATACAAAGAAAGCCGATTTAACAGATTTTATGAAAAAGTGAAATACTAAATTTTCAATCCTTAATACATCAGTAAATACTTAAAATACTGAAATGACTATAGAGCAATCTTATAGTACAAAGTGTATAGAATAAAACAACTCTCAAATTTTGTGCTTATTCTTGCTTATTCACAGTTATAACAATTTTGAAAAAATTAAATTAAATAAATTTATGAAAATTTTTTGTGAATATTTTTAGATTTTCTAGACGAAATAAAACAATAACTGCAAAAACTTTTGAAATTATTTAAGTAATTCTAAATTCTTTGAAGTCTTTTAAATACAAAACAGGTTAATATAAGTGCATTTAGTTGCTTAGTTCAAAATTGTAACATTTATAAAGAAAAACCTTAAAAAAAATGTTTGTGAAAATCTCTGCTAAAGCATACATTTTCAATAACAAATAGAAATATAACTCCAAAAGTCATAGGAAATGTTCTATAATTTCCCGAAACACCAAAAACTTCAGAATAAAAAAGAATGAAATAGAAAAATTATCCCAAAACTCATGGAAAGTATTCGATAGTTTCCCTAAACACCAAAACCTTCACAATAAAAACCAAGTAAAAATAAGTGCTTAGAGTTGCGCAGGCCCAAATAAATGCAATTACAAAGAAAACCTGATTTGTAAATCCAACGAAGAAAGTCCAAGTAATTATGAAGAAAGAAAAATATTATGAATTAATGAAATCAAAGTTAAAAAATAACCTACTAAGAAAAATTCTATAATTTCCTGATACTCTAAAAAGCCTCTGGCAAAGAATTAAGGCCTTTTATAATACAAATCAAAATTTTATTAATGATTTTTATTCGTGGACTTTTTTTTAAGTCTATTTCAATACCAAATATAAAAATATCTTCGAATATCATAGAAAATATTTTGAAATCCCTGATTCTCTTATGTCTCTAGAATATAAAGCCATTAAATTCATGTGCCTTTAATTGCTTTAATTGAAATGATAACGTTTATATAAAGACTAAACAAAAACAATTAAAAAAGTCTTTACAGTAAAAACAAAAAATTTTAAAAGATTTAGTATGAATTTGCTTGCGAAAAATTTTGATTTTCGAAAAAAATAAAAAGTAACTGGGAAGGTCACGTAAGTTAATTTGAAATTACTCTATTCAGAAAAGATCTCTAAAATACAAAACCTTTAAAATTTGATGCCTTTTGTTGCTTAGCTTAATACTAGAGTGATTATAACAAAATGGTTTACGAAGACTTTTTAAGATGTTTCTATTTTAAAAATGAAAGTTTTTAAGTCCAATCTGAAACTTTATTGCTCAGATCACAGATAATATTTTATCATTTACGGATTCTGTGAGATCTCTGAAATATAAAACTTCGAAAATTTTGTGCTTCTAATTGCGCCATTCAAATTTTAAAGAATATTACAAAATTTTTAAAAATCGTTTTTAAGTCCAACCTGAAATTTGATTGCTCAGATCACAGAAAATATTTTATCATTTTCGGATTCTCTGAGATCTCTGAAATATAAAACTTCGAAAATTTTGTGCTTCTAAACAATTAAAGAAATTAATGTCTAAAGAAGAAATTAATTAATAGAAGAAATTAATGTCTAAAGATTTTTTTATTTTTTTTTTCTTTTTGAAAAATTTTCAACTTTTAAAATCTGTTTACAAGATAACCCGAAAGACTATAGAAAATGTGTTACTATTCCCGGATTCCCAGAGGTCTCAGACATATAAAACTATCAAAATTTTGAGCTTTTTCTTGCATCATTCATAACTATAGCGAAAAAATGAAGAAATTAAAGTTTTTTTAAATTATCAAATTTTATATTATAACCCATCAGAATAAGAACTGCAAAGATCACAGAAAATGTTTTACTATATCCAACTTCCCTAAAATCTCATACCTTTAAAACAATTAAAATGTTACTACTTTTGTTGCTCCATTCAAATCTATAGCGTAAAAAAGAAAGTGATGTCTAAAGTTTTTTTTAGAAAATGTTTAGCTTCTTATACCTATTTAAAAATAACCCGAGAAACTATAGAAAATATGTCACTATTCCCAGATTCTTTGAGGTCTCAGACATATAAAACTCTCAAAATTTTGTGCATTTTCTTGCATCATTCAAAACTACAGCGAAAAATTAAGAAATTGCACTTTATTTAAATTTTCAAATTTTATATTATAACCAATCAGAAAAGGAGCTGCGAAGATTACAGAAAATGTTTTACTATATCCAAATTCCGTAAAATCTGAGAACTTTAAAACAATTATAACTTTATGCTTTTTGTTGCTTCATTCGAGTTTATAGCGAATAAAAGATAATGATTTCTAAAGAACTTTTTTTTTTTGAAAAATTTTCAACTTTTAAAACCTATTTATAAGATAAGCCAAAATACTAGAGAAAATATGTTATTATTTCTGGATTCTCTGAGGTCTCAGATATATAAAAAGGTTGAAATTTTGTGCTTTGTCTTGCATCATTCAAAACATCATTCAAAAAATTAAGAAATTACAATTTTTTTATAGATGCTTTTTTTTGAAAAATTTTTAATTTTTATATTATAACCAATCAGAATAACAGCTGCAAAGATTACAGAAAATATTTTACTATATCCGAATTCCCTGAAATCCCAGAATCTTAAAATAATTGAAATTTTATGCTTTTTGTTGCTCCATTCGAATTTATAGCGAATAGAAGAAAATGATTTCTAAGGAAAGTTGCTTTTTTTTTTTGAAAAACATTTAATTTTCAAAATCAATTATAAAAATAACCCGAAAGACTACAGAAAATAATTTACTTTGTCCAGATTTTCATAGGTCTCGGACATATACTACTGTTAAAACTTTTTGCTTTTTCTTGCATTGTTGAAAACTATAGTGAAAAAATGAAAAGAACTTTTTTTTCTAATAAAATTTTTATTTTTTAAAACCAATTACAAAAATAATCCGTAATGCTACAGAAACTATTTTACTATTTCCGGATTTTTAGAGGTCTCAGACATACAAAACTTTTAAAACCTTGTGCTTTTTTTTTGCACTATTAAGAACTATAGCGACAAAATGAAGATATAACAGTTTTTACTTAAGGATGTTTTTCTTGCGAAATATTTAACATTTTCAAGCCCGAATAGAAAAATTACTTCGAAGGCCACCAAAAATTCTTAATAATTTTGGAATACCCTGAGTTCTCTAGAATACAAAACCGTTACACTTCCGTGCCCATTTTTGCGCCTTTTATAATTTTTGACAATTAGAAACAAAAATATATTAAAAAATCATGTAAAACAAGCCAAAATAGTATTTTTTCAAATTTATATGAGAATTTTAAAAATTTTATTAAATTTACATTCTAAAGAGTATAGAGCTTCAGAAAGCACTAAAAGCTCTTTAATATCTTAAACCGGCTTTAAGTTATTTAAATTTCAATCTGTTCACCTTTTTTCGTTTTCAAGCTTTATATCGTTAGTGACGGTGAATGAGTGAGTGAGTGGTTAGGATTTGCGCGTGTATCTAGCACTTTATTTTTGTATGAGTTCCAACGTTCTTGTCTTCTCGTCATTCCGACGTTTTGTCTTACATTTTGTTCGTCTTTTTTTGTTTATTTTTTTTGCTTTTGCTTCTTCTTTTCATACGCTTTGACATCTCAAAAGTTTGCCAGTGAGTCTTGCCTCTGCTGCTGCTCTAACTCATTGAATTTATTTTATATACAAATTTGTATTCTTTTTTTTTCAACTTTTTGCTTTTAGCTTGTTTTTGTACATTGGCATTGTAAACGTGAGTGTCTGTCCATCCATCCATTTGACTGTCTGTCTGTCTTTTAAGTTAAAAATGTATTAGAGTATCTGTGTGTGTGTTTCTGTTTTAATCTATTGTATCTTTTACGTTTGTATATTATACAATCAAATTGTCGTTCGTTGTACGATAATGTAAAAATAAACTGAAATAAATTTGAAGCAAAAAAGACAAAAAAAACCGGCAAAACAAAAAATTAAACACATTTTTCAAAAACATTTTATTTTGGTAGAAAAATGCTTGAATTTTAGCCAATAAGAAAAAAATTCACTAAAGCAAAATCAGCTGTTTTTAGAAATTAAAGTATGTAAAATTTAGAAAAAATTTTCTAATTTCAATTCAATATAAAATCTTAAATCCGAAAATCTCTTCAAAGATGCTTTAACTTTCCGATTTTTTAAAGTCTCTGGAATATAAAAAAGTTAAAATGAAATGCATTTTTATGCGCTAAATAAAATTATTTCATTTACAAAGAAAACACAATTGAAAAAAATTTTATGAATAATTTTTGTAAAATAATGCTTTTAAACTCAGATAAAAAAGCAACTGCGATTATTACCGAAAACCTTTTATAATTTCTAGATTTTCAAAAGTCTTTAAAATCTCTTAAAATTTCTTTCATATGCTCTTTTTTGCGCCAATCCTTTTTTGAGCTCTATAAAGAAAATCAATTTTTAGCAAAAAAAATTAAAAGCACATTTTTGCAAAAACATTTTATGTCGGTAGAAAATGATCGAATTTTAGCCGAAATAAAATCACTAAAGCAAACTCAGCCGTTTTTAGAAATTAAAATTTCTAAAATTTAGAAAAAATTCTAATTTCAATGCAATATAAAATCTGAAATCCGAAAATCACTTCAAAGATTCTTTAATTCTGATTCTGATTCTGCGAGATCTCTGGAGTACAAGAAAGTTCAAACAAAATGCATTTTTATGCGCTAAATATTTTTTTTTTTTTTCAAATACAAAGAAAACACAATTTAACAGAATTTTTATGAGATATTTTGGGGAAATAATGCTTTCGAACCCAAATAAAAAAGCAACTTCGATTTTACCGAAAACTTTTTATAATTTCTATATTCTCAAAAGTATTTAAAATGTCTTAAAATTTCATTCATATGCGTTTTTTTTTGCGCAAATCCTTTCTTCGAGCTCTATAAAGAAAATAAATTTTTACAAACAATTAAGCAAATTTTTTCAAAAACATTTTATTTTGCTAGAAAATTCTTGAATTTTAGTAAGAATAAAATCACTAAAGCAAAATCAGCTGTTTTTAGAAATAAAAATTTCTTAAATATAGAAAGAAATTTTTTAATTTAAATGCATTTTAAAATCTCAAATCCGAAAATCACTTAAAAGATTCTTTTACTTTCCGGTTCTCCAAAGTCTCTGGAATATAAAAAAATTAGTATTGAATGCATTTTAATGCGCCAAATTGATGTTTTCCAATTACAAAGAAAACACAATTTTAAAGAATTTTTATGAGAAATTTTCGTGAAATAATGCTTTCGAACGCAAATAAAACGTAAATTCGATTACTTCTGAAAACTTTTTATAATTTCCAGATTCTCAAAAGTCTTTAAAATGTCTTAAAATTTCCTTCACATGCCTTTCTTTGCGCAAATCCATTTTTGACCTCTATAAAGAAAAGTATTTTGGAAAAATATTTTTATAAAAATTTAAAAATTTTCATTAACACTTGGAATTTGAAAATATTTTCTTTAAATCCTAAGGTCGTTGTTGTTTATTTACATAAAATTATTTCAATAAAAATTCAATTTTTTCATATTTTTTATCTATAACAGTCTTAATCTTTGCTACACTTTAACTATTAAAAACCAACAACAACAAAATGTCACCAAAAATCTAATGACCTCATAAATACTCTTGAAATCATAAAATTTTTGGTTAAAATAATAAAAATCACTCAAAATTTATAAATTATGTTTTTATTTTTGGACAAAATTAGCTATAAATTTTAAGAAAACAACAAAACAAATACTATTAAAATTTTTCAAGAGATTTATAAAAATAGGCCTCTATAAACAATAAAAATCTGAAGATTTGGATTTAAGCAAATTTTTAAAAATATTTATTTTTAGTACAAAAATTTAAATAATTTGCTTATGTGATGGAAAAAACTAACAAATTTTTAACAATAACAAAATTTTATGATTGAAAAAAATTTTGTTTTGAAAAAAGATCTGCCGAACTTTGAATATATCAATGGAAATACAACAATAACAACAGAAATACATAATAATAAAATTTAACAACAAATTTTGGTAAATCTTCTACGATTCTTGTTTACAATTTTTAGCTGTGTCACTTTACAGATATATGGAAATTTTACATTTTTTGAAAAATTTACTGTTTTCTTCCCAAGTTAAAAAAATAACTGCATAAGCTTCCGAAAAAATTTTATAACCTCTGGACTCTCTGAAAACCCAGTAATTCAACAAAAATTTCTTCTTTTGCTTTTTCTTGCGCCAACTGTAAAATCTAGGCAACTTTCAAGAAAAACAATTTATCATTTTTTGAATATTTTTCAAAAAATTTTAAATTTTCAAACTCAAATAGCAAATTAACTCTGAAACCAACTGCAAACATTTTATAATTTTCAGATTCTATGAGGTCTTTAAAATATAGAAACCTTAAAATTTAATGCCTTTTCTTGCGCACTATAAATTTATAGCCATTTTACCAAAACAATACTTCAAAACTAGTTCACATTTACGTATACATATATGAAAATAACCCGAGGGTCATCAAATTTTCGTTAAAAAATTGCTATCACTAAAACATAAAAAACGTTAGTATAACAAAAAATTGGTTTTGTTGAGGAATCAACACGATTGGGCCAATTACAATATAACATAAAGATATTGCACTTCGTACATTTTTTTCTTTCAAAAGTGAAATTCAAATGGATAACGCACAAACAAACATACATTTCATGAGCAAGTGTGTGTGCCTTAGCTTTCTCTCATTAGATAATCGTTGGAAGTTGTTTGCGAATTAGGGTATAAGCGTTAAACTCTCTTTGGGATGGGATTTTTCAAAACGACCATACGGCAAATCAATGCATGAACGTGAAACTTTATTATATTATAGAGTCTGGGCCCTTCTGGTGTTAAATATTTGTTTACAAAAAATTATAAAAATTCCGTACTTTATAAAAATTTTATATTTTAAAAATTTTTAATATTTTCAAAATTTTTAATAAATTTTTGTTAATTTTCTTTACAGATTTCTGAAACGCACAAAAAACGAGGCAATTTCTATAACAAATAACAAATTTTTTATCAAATAAAAAACGAAAAATTTTAACAAAAAGCTAAAAATCTTAAAAATGTGAAAAAGTTTCAAAAAATAAATTAAAAAAACTGAAATAATAAAAAAAATCAATGAATTTATAAAATATTAAAATTATCAAATATGTAAAAAAATTTTAAAATTTAAAAGAAATTTAAGATTTCAAGAAAAATAAAGAAAATTTCAGAAAAATAATTGAAAGTTGATAAAGAAGTAAAACTTGAAAAAATTGAAGGATCTAAAAGTTTTAAAAAAAATTTGAAAATTTTAAATATAATTTGAAAATTTTCGACAAAATTTGAAAATTTTTAAGAAATGTTGACAGAAAACTTGAAAAATTCTAATAAAATTTAAAAGTTTTAAAAGAAATTTAAAAATTTAAAAAAATACTGAATGATAATAAGTTTAATAAACAAAAGATTTTTAAAAAGTTATAAGAATTGAAAAAAGTTGTTATATAAAAAATTTAACAAAATTTTCTAAAGTTGAAATATTTGCATTAAATAAATTTCATAAAGCAAAAATCTTCAAATAATACCATAAAAAATTATTAAAAGTAATTAAAAATTTGATAAACAGAAAATTTTGATAAACAAAAAATTTAGTAAAAAAAAATTAAGATAATAAAATCTTAATAAATCTGTTAAAGGTCAAAGTGACAAAAAAATGCTGATATTTTGAAAAAAGCAATAAATTGTGGAAAAAAAACCTAATATAAAAAATTACCCAACAAAAAAATCTAAAAATACATTTTAAACAAATTTCAAGTAATAAAGAAAAATGTGAAAATCTTCCTAAAAAATAAAAAAATTAAACAAAATATTTTAAAAAATATTGAAAAAGTATTGAAAATATCAACAAATATTTTAAAAGAATTTATAAAATTCTACAAAAAATTTTTGTTTAAAGAAAATTTTATTGTTCAACCCAAAAGCAACCAAAAGCAATCTTTGATTTCTTCCATTTTTTGTATTAACTAAATAAAAAAGTTGTCTTCAAAATATTATCCCCCCTGTCCCTTCACCATGGCCTTAAAACAGAATTTATCTTCTCTTCAATTCAATAACAATTTGATCAAATACTCTCATATCATATCCTTAATAATAATCTCCTCGCTCCTGGCCTCGACATGGGCTAAAAATTTGGATTTCGAGTCACATCATAGCAGTCATCACCACAATCATCAAAGACGTTTGCAACGTCGCGACTCGACGCTCAAGGAGACCTCAAATCAACACTGTCATGAGGTTCGGGGTTATTTCGAATCGATCGATATTAAGTTACCGCAACATTTTAACGAAAAAGGTGAGTTTTCGGAAATGGATTGTAGCAAAATCTTAAGAAAAATTAATGATTTTAGAAAAAATTTTACTCGAGCCTGAAATCATTAAAATTTAAAAGAAATTTTATACTTTTAGACAATTTTTTCTTAGAAAAAGTAGCTTTTTCTAAGAAAAAGTATCTTTTTCTAAGAAAAAGTATCTTTTTCTAAGAAAAAGTACCTTTTTCTAAGAAAAATTTATTTTTTCCAAGAAAAAGTACCTTTTTCCAAGAAGAAAAAATACCTTTTTCTAAGAAAAGTACCCTTTTCTAAGAAAAAGTACCCTTTTCTAAGAAAAAGTACCCTTTTATAAGAAAAAGTACCCTTTTCTAAGAAAAACTACCCCTTTCTAAGAAAAAGTACCCTTTTCCAAGGAAAAGTACCCTTTTCTAAGAAAAAGCATATTTTTCTAAAAAAAGTATCATTTTCTAAAATAAGTATATTTTTCTAAGAAAAAGTGTATTTTTCTAAGAAAAAGTATCTTTTTCTAGGAAAAAGTGCCTTTTTCTAAGAAAAAGTATCCTTTTCTAAGAAAAAATATCTTTTTATAAGAAAAACTACCTTTTTCAAAGAAAACGTATCTTTTTCTGAGAAAAAGTATCTTTTTCTAAGAAAACGTATCTTTTTATACGAAAAAGTATCTTTTTTTATGAAAAAGTATCTTTTTTTACAAAAAAGTATACTTTTTACGAAAAAGTATCTTTTTCTATGAAAAAAAATATTTTTCTACGAAAAAGTATCTTTATCTAAGAAAAAGTATTTTTTTCTAAGAAGAAGTAACTTGTTCTATAAAAAAAAGTACCCTTTTCTAAGAAAAATTACTTTTTTCTAAGAAAATGGAACATTTTAAGTACAATTTGGCATACTTTTTCTAAGAAAAGTACGTTTTTCCAAGAAAAGGTACCTTTTTCAAAGGAAAAGTACCTTTTTCCTAGAAAAGGTACCTTTTCCTATGAAAAAGTACATTTTTCTAAGAAAAAGTACATTTTTTTAAGAAAAAGTATATTTTTCTATAAAAAAGTATCTTTTTTTTAGAAAAAGACGTAAATTATTGTTAAAAAATCTTTCTTTATCAAAATGATAATATTTCTTGGCACTTTTTGCATCATTTGAAGTAAAAAGTACCTTTTTCTAAGCAAAAGTTACATTTTTAGTAAAATTTTACATTAATATTCAAAAAGGTAAATTTTTGTTAAAAAAAAATTCTTTATATTAAAAATTGCTATTTTTTGTAAAAAAAATGTTACTCTTATTTAATGATTTTAGAAAAATTTTACTCGATGCTGAAATCATCAAAATTTGAAAGAAATTTTATACTTTAAGACAAATTTTTCGTAGAAAAAGTAAATTTTTCTAAGAAAAAGAACCTTTTTCTAAGAAAAAGTATCTTCTTCTAAGAAAAAGTGCCTTTTTCTAAGAAAAAGTGCCTTCTTCTAAGAAAATTTACATTTTTCTAATAATCAGTACCTTTTTCTAAGAAAAATGTACAATTTTAATAAAATTTTATATTAATATTCAAAAGGGTAAATTTTTGTTAAAAAATGTCTCTCTTTCTTAAAACGATTATATTTGTTGGTACTTTTTGTATCATTTGAAGTCAAAAGTACCATTTTCTAAGAAAAAAGTAATTTTTTTAGTAAAATTTTACATTTTTATTTAAAAGGGTAAATTTTTGTTAAAAAAAATGTTTTCTTTATATAAAAAAAAGTACTCTTTTTTTTGTAAAAGAAGTCTTACTCTTATTTGAATAAATATCTCTTAGTCACAAAAAAGTACTTTTTGCCATTTAATACCTTCCAACCTCCACAATATGTTAATATTTCAAAACTATCATTAAACTTCCATGTCATATTTTATAGCTATCATAATTTGCTTACCCTCCTCTTTTGTACATCATAAAACCTAAGATGACATTTTCCCCAAAACTGTTAATTATATGCCCAAAACTATTGCCCCTTTCTCCCCCTTTCAATAATGAACCATTTAACAAAATATTTCCAAACTAAAGATACTCAAATTTCTAATTATAGCCAAACATAATTTTGCCTTAATGTTTTCGAGACATAAATAATATTTCAAAATTAATTTACTCAACAGACTAGATTAGCCCGTCTGTCCACCCCAAAAAAAACAATGTTTCAAAATGTAACCAAAAATTTAAAAAGACAAAATTTGAAACATAAAATTTAAGGCAAAAAGTGAGAAATACAAATTTTGAACCCAAAAAAACTCCAAAATTTATTCTCAACTTAAGTGAATTTTAGTAAATTTAATTTAATTACTTTTAAAGACTTTTATTTTGAAAATATTTTTTCTATATTTTATGACTCCCTTTCAAATTTAATTAGTTTCTATTTTAGACCCCGACACCTTTCTTTTCTATAAAAGCTCTAAAACAGCTCTGCTTTTGTGGCTTTCTAATGGCTTCTGCAAACGCAGCTGCTGCAGCAACATCAGTTTTTTGCTTTGTTGCTTAACAAATTAGTTAATAACTTTAAATTTAATGGTTTATTAATTATGTTGGTGGTTTTTCTCCATTTTAAAAACTAAGAACAGGAAGTACCCAAAGTTTTGAGAAAATTTTAAAATTCATTTTTAAAATGTAAGGAAATTAGATACAAATTTAAATTAATATTTAAAAGTTTAAGAAAAATTACTTTATTTAAAAAATGTTCATAAATTAAAAATTTATAGAAAAATTTTTGAATAATAACCTATTATATGTGGGGTTTATATAACTCAAGTGGCTGACGATTGAGTGAAATTTGCATGTATTTTGTTTTTGTAACAATAACAAAACACATGTAAATTTCACTCAATCGTCAGTCGCTTGAGTTATAAAAACCCCACAATAGACTATTAATAGGAAATTTTTCGAAAATTGTATATTAATAGGAAATTTTTCGAAAATTGAATGTTTATGGGAAATTTTTCGAAAATTGATTATTTATAGGAAATTTTTCGAAAATTGAATGTTTATAGGAAATTTTTCGAAAATTGACAATTTATAGGAAATTTTTAGAAAATTGACTATTTATAGGAAATTGTTCGAAAATTGACTATTTATAGGAAATTTTTCGAAAATTGACTATTTATAGGAAATTTTTCGAAAATTGACTATTTATAGGAAATTTTTTAGAAAATTGACTATTTATAGGAAATTTTTCGAAAATTGACTATTTATAGGAAATTTTTCGAAAATTGACTGTTTATAGGAAATTTTTCGAAAATTGACTATTTATAGGAAATTTTTCGAAAATTGACTATTTATAGGAAATTTTTCGAAAAATGACTATTTATAGAAAATTTTCCGAAAATTGACTATTTATAGGAAATTTTCAGAAAATTGACTATTTATAGGAAATTTTCAGAAAATTGACTATTTATAAGAAATTTTCAGAAAATTGACTATTTATAGGAAATTTTCAGAAAATTGACTATTTATAGGAAATTTTCAGAAAATTGACTATTTATAGGAAATTTTCAGAAAATTGACTATTTATAGGAAATTTTCAGAAAATTGACTATTTATAGGAAATTTTCAGAAAATTGACTATTATAGGAAATTTGCAGAAAATTGACTTTTCAAAGAAATTTTTCGAAAATTGACTATTTATAGGAAATTTTTCGAAAATTGACTACTACTTACTTATATACTATTAATAGGAAATTATTCGAAAATTTAATGTTTATAGGAAATTTTTCGAAAATTGAATATTTATAGGAAATTTTTCGAAAATTGACTATTTATAGAAAATTTTTCGAAAATTGAATAATTAGAGAAAATTTTTCGAAAATTGACTATTTATAGGAAATTTTTCGAAAATTGACTATAGGAAATTTTTCGAAAATTGATTATTTATAGGAAATTTTTCGAAAATTGACTATTTATAGGAAATTTTTCGAAAATTGACTATTTCTAGGAAATTTTTCTAAAATTGACTATTTATAGGAAATTTTTTGAAAAATTTACTTTTTATTGAAAAAATTTCAAAAATTAACTATTTAAGGAAATATTTCGAAAATTGTATATTTATAGGAAATTTCTCGAAAAATTAGTATTTAAAGGAAACTTTTAGAAAATTGACTATATATAGGAACATTTTTGAAAAATTTTCTATAAAAATCAGAATTTTCCTTAAAATTTCCTATAAAAATAGTAATTTTGAAAAAATTTCCTATAAAAATAGTAAATTTTTGAAAAATTTCCAATAAAAATAGTAAATTTTTGAAAAATTTCCTATAAAAGTTGTAAATTTTTGAATAATTTCCTATAAAAATAGTAAATTTTTGAAAAATTTCCTATAAAAATAGTAAATTTTTGAAAAATTTCCTATAAAAATAGTACATTTTTGACAAATTTCCTATAAAAAAGTAAATTTCCGAAAAATTTCCTATAGAAATGGTAATTTTTTGAAAAATTTCCTGTAAAAATAGTAAATTTTTGAAAAATTTCCTATAGAAATGGTAAATTTTTGAAAAATTTCCTATAAAAATAGTAAATTTTTGAAAAATTTCCTATAAAAACAGTAAATTTTTGAAAAATTTCCTATAAAAATAGGAAATTTTTGAAAAATTTCCTATAAAAATAGTAAATTTTTGAAAAATTTCCTATAAAAATAGTAAATTTTTGAAAAATTTCCTATAAAAATAGTAAATTTTTGAAAAATTTCCTATAAAAATAGTAAATTTTTGAAAAATTTCCTATAAAAATAGTAAATTTTTGAAAAATTTCCTATAAAAATAGTAAATTTTTGAAAAATTTCCTAGAAAAAATTTTAAATATTTCCCATAAAATTGTAAATTTTTGAAAAATTTCGTATAAAAATTGCTCAGTCCTATTTAAGTTATACTAAAGAATGGATGCGATTCTAATAAAAGTACTTTTTACAGAAAGTACTTATTGTTCCTTTTGCTAACTTATTTTTAATTTCATTTAATTCCCCAAAATTTTTTTAAATATTGCGGTTAATAAAAATTCATCGACATATAAAACAATGACGAAATCTCTAAGAAAATACTAAAAATAGAAGAGAAAATCCCGCCACAAAACAATGACGTTAATAGGAAATTTTCTTGTTTAAACCAAATAATAATTAGAGAAAAATTTTATTTTAGCCGAAAACACACACACAAAAAATCTCATACCAAAACCCAAAAAACAACGTGTTTGAGGGGAAAATGCAAAAAGCTTTTTGATGTTTTTCCTTCTAATGTTTTTTAGTTTTTTTTTTTTGTTCGGCAGGGTTTTTTAAGAGATTACAAACTCAACCAAATATTTTAACATATTTCTGGTGTTTTATAGACAATTTGGAAAATTTATTTGAAATTTTATGTTTTGCTTTTAATTTTTCTTTTATTTAAAGAGTTTTTTATTTTGTACCTGAATTTAGAAATAATGAAAAATGGAATTCCTTTGATGTTTTTGTAGTTTCTAACAAAATGTGCGTAAGATCTTGAGTGTGTGTTTGAGAAATTATGTCAGGTATTTTTTGAAATTGTCTGGCCTAATCTCTTAACTATTTTTGTGAAATACCTATAAATAGCCAAATCCATAAGTGTCTAAGTATGTCTATCTGTCTTTTCGTCTATCTGTCTGCCCGATGATTGTTATTTCAAACCAAAACTTGGTTACATTTTCCTCAATAGTTTCCTAAGCAAAAGCATAATCGGCAGCAGCCATAAGAGTTAATTGTGCGTAAAAGTGATTCGAACAGATTTCAAGAAAACCAACATAATTTTGTCTCTATTCTCAAGTATTTAGACAAGGTCGAGTAATCAATAATCATTATTTTGCACTTAATTACCCACACCAACACCATCAGCAGCATCATCACTTTAAAGGTATAGAGATAGACAAATACACAGATACACACTTCGTACGCACAATTAGACCTTATTTAAGTACAAACTTAAATACAGGTGTCCCTCGATGTACTGGCTTTTTTTGAGTACCGGAATTTTTAGAAAATTGCCTAATTATTGAAAAATTTTCAAAAATTGCATATTTTTTTAGAAATTTGCATTTGATATAAATTTAAAGAATATTATTCCAAAAAAGAAAATCAAATTTCGAGTATCGAGGGATTTATGTAGCTTTTTTTAATTTTGTTACATATTTTCATTTTCACTTAACATTTAAGTATTTTATAAAAATCTTAAGATTTTTCCAGTCATTAGTTAAGTTTTGTAGACTCAAAAGCAAATTTTTCTTTTCCTGAAATTTTGTATCTATAAACTTCTGTATCTCTATTCTAATTGTTATAAATTTATATATAGGGGGCCATCATTAGCTATTGATTTTTTTCAGTAACTTAACGTTTTTTGTTTAATGGAATGTGCAAAAAATAAACAAATCAAAGGAAAAAAAAAATTTCCTAGAAATTTATATTTTTTTTACGAATTTTGTACAATTTTAGACTGAAGGTGGGCCGTGAAAAGTCATTAATCATTAAATAATTAAAATGTTTTGTATTGGAATTTTAATATTCAGAGAATTTTATAAATTTCTTTAATAAATAATAAATTTTTGAAAAATTTCCTATAAAAATAGTACATTTTTAAAAATTTCCTATAAAAATAGTAAATTTTTGAAAAACTTCCTATAAAAATAGTAAATTTTTGAAAAATTTCTAATAAAAATAGTAAATTTTTGAAAAACTTCCTATAAAAATAATAAATTTTTGAAAAATTTCTAATAAAAATAGTAAATTTTTGAAAAATTTCCTATAAAAAAGCAAATTTTTGAAAATTTTTCTATAAAAAATTAAATTTTTGAAAAATTTTCTATAAAAAAAGGAAATTTTAAAAAAATTTCCCATAAAATTAAGAAATTTTTAAAAAATTTCCTATAAAAATAGTAAATTTTTGAAAAATTTCTTATTAAATAGTAAATTTTTTAAAAATTTCCTATAAAAAAAGTAAATTTTTCAACATTTTTTTATAAAAAGAGTAAATTGTTGAAAAATTTCCCATGAAAATAAAAAATTTTTTAAAAATTTTCTATCAAAATAGTAAATTTTTGAAAAATTTTTTATAAAAATAGTAAATTTTTGAAAAATTTCCTATAAAAATAGTAAATTTTTGAAAAATTTCCTATAAAAATAGTAAATTTTTGAAAAATTTCCTATAAAAATAGTAAATTTTTGAAAAATTTCCTATAAAAATAGTAAATTTTTGAAAAATTTCCTATAAAAATAGTAAATTTTTGAAAAATTTACTATAAAAATAGTAAATTTTTGAAAAATTTCCTATAAAAATAGTAAATTTTTGAAAAATTTCCTATAAAAATAGTAAATTTTTGAAAAATTACCTATAAAAATAGTAAATTTTTGAAAAATTTCCTATAAAAATAGTAAATTTTTGAAAAATTTCCTATAAAAATAGTAAATTTTTGAAAAATTTCCTATAAAAATAGTAAATTTTTGAAAAATTTCCTATAAAAATAGTAAATTTTAGAAAAATTTCCTATAAAAATAGTAAATTTTTGAAAAATTTCCTATAAAAATAGTAAATTTTTGAAAAATTTCCTATAAAAATAGTAAATTTTTGAAAAATTTCCTATAAAAATAGTAAATTTTTGAAAAATTTCCTATAAAAATAGTAAATTTTTGAAAAATTTCCTATAAAAATAGTAAATTTTTGAAAAATGTCCAATAGAAATAGTAAATTTTTGAAAAATTTCCTATAAAAAATTTAAATTTTCGAAAAAAATTTTATAAAAATAAAAAAATTTCTAAAAATTTCCCATTAAAATAATAAAATTTTTGATAAATTTTGTAAAAAACAATATTAAATTTTTTTAAAAAATATACAATTTTTGAAAAATTTCTAATAAAACTTATAATTTTTTGAAAAATTTACTATAATAATAAAAAATTATATTTTTGAGAAAATTTTCCTTTCTTATAGGAAATTTTTTGATTTTTATAGGAAATGTTTAAAAAATTTTCTAGTTTAATAATTTTTTTATTTTTATAGGAAATTTTTCAATAATTTCTTATTTTTATAGGAAACTTTTGAAAAATTTCTTATTTTTACAGGAAATTTTTGAAAAATTTCTTATTTTTGTAGCAAATTTTTGAAAAATTTATTATTTTTATAGAAAATTTTTGAAAAGTTTCTTATTTTTATAGGATATTTTTGAAAAATTTTAATTTTTGTAGGAAATTTTTGAAAATTTTCATATTTTTATAGGAAAATGTTCAAAAATGATTTATTTTTATAAGAAATTTTACAAAAATTTCTTCCTTTCATAGGGAATTTTTTTAAATTTCTTTTTTTGATTGGAAATTTTCCAAAAATTGCTTATTTTTATAGGACATTTTTGAATAATATCTAGGAAGTTTTATAAGAAATTTCTTATTTTTATATGAAATTTTTAAAAAAATTTTATAGAAAATTTCCTATTTTTATAGGAAGTTCTTCAAAAATTTTCTATTTATAGGAAATTTTTCAAAAATTTCTTATTTTTACAGAGAATTTTTCAAAAATTTCATATTTTTTATATGAAATTTTTGAAAAATTTCTGATTTTTATAGAAAATTTTCTATTTTTATATGAAATTCTTCAAAAATTTACTGTTTTTTCTATAAAAATAGGAAATTTTTTAAAAATTTCCTATTTTTATAGAAAAATTTTCAAAAATTTCTTATTTTTATATGAAATTTTCAAAAATTTCCTCTTTTTATAGGAAATTTTTCAAAAATTTACTATTTTTATAGGAAATTTTTCAAAAATTTGCTTTTTTTATAAGAAATTTTTCAAAAATATACCATTTTTATAGGAAAATTTTCAAAAGTTTCCTAATTTTATAGCAAATTTTTCAAAAATTTCCTATTCTTATTGGAATTTTTTCAAAAATTTTATATTTTTATTGAAAATTTTTCTGTAAAAATATTTTGGTACTAAAATTTTTCAAAAATATCTAAGTACTAAAACTTTTTATAAAAATATTTTAGAACCAAAAATTTTCTATAAATATATTTTAGTACATACTCAAAAAATTCTGTTCTAATATATTAAATTTGACATAAATGCTTTAGTACTAACAATTTATTTAGTAGTAATATTTAGTACCAAAAAACTTGTTTTTTAAAGGAAATTGTTTAAATAAAATTGATGTTATACATAAAATGGTAAATACTGTCTCATACATCGTTATTATATAAATTTTTTAGACAAATATAAGAATGTGTTAGTGAGCGATTAGTTTCACATATAAAATGAATACCTGTCTGTCCTTCCATCTGTGTCTAAATGAGAAGAGAAAAAAACCATGCAGGTGCGTGTCTATTTCATTGTATCAAATTGATAAATATATCAAAAAAGAGTAAATAAACTCGAATAAAAAAATGATAAATAAATACTAGTTCAAAGCTAAAAAATAAACATAAAATATAAACAAAGATGATATTAACACTTTTACAAGCGCAGGGACACTGAAGTCTCAAATTGAAAGAAGATCACTTCATTATGTTCTTAAGAAAAAGGTAAAAAGATCAGAAAGTTATCAAAATTCTATATTAAAGCCAAAGCAAGTATTGATAATAAACTAAGATTTCTTTAACCTTTTAACAAGCACAGGGGCTCTTATGTCCTTAACTAAAAGCGATCCATATTCTATGAAGAAAAGCGTTATTAATCTCAATGAAAACTATATGTGTCAACAAATCAATATCTAAGTTTTTGTGTTCCCCTAATTTTGAAATCCCCCAAAATTGCTTGCTCATCAGAGGGTTAAATATTTAATAGTTAACAGATTTTTTCACTCTCTTCTTTATTCGCTTTTTTGTTTATTATTTGCAGTTTTAATTTACTTTATAAATTGTATAGAAAAAACATATTTATAAGAGTATTTTATTATCTGATTTAATTTACTTTAACGTGTTTTTATTCCTGTACATACGAGTTTACGAGTACGAGCCTTATTTATCTATGAGTATGTCTGTCTGTCTGTCCGTCCGTCCGTCCTTCCATTCATTCGTCCATCCATCCGTCCAACCCTCAGTTTATCTTTGGTTGCATCTGGATTTTAATGCAAATGTGTTTCAAGAACTAAAAAACTTAAAACATATGACTAAAACTAAATTAAATGAAATTTAAAAAAAATTTAATTTTTCGAAATTTAAATACTTTTTTTTATTTATTTAATTTGGAAATTTTTTGTTTATGAAATGAAGTTTTTTATTTAAAAATGATGTATAAACTATAGAATTCTGAATACAATTATTTACTAAAAAAAGCAACAAATAAATTGTTAGCAAGATACATGTGTAAATACTCATCCTACAAAACAAAACACGAGTAATTTTAATTAATAGAAAATTTTCTAAAATTGACTATTTAAAGAAAATTTTTCGAAAATTTACTATTTAAAGGAAATTTTTCGAAAATTGACTATTTATAGGAAATTTTTCGAAAATTGACTATTTATAGGAAGTTTTTCGAAAATTTACTACTTAAAGGAAATTTTTCGAAAATTGACTATTTATAGGAAATTTTTCGAAAATTGACTATTTATATGAAATTTTTCGAACATTGACTATTTATAGGAAATTTTTCGAAAATTGACTATTTATAGGAAATTTTTCGAAAATTGACTATTTATAGGAAGTTTTTCGAAAATTGACTATTTATAGGAAATTTTTCGAAAATTGACTATTTATAGGAAATTTTTCGAAAATTGACTATTTATAGGAAATTTTTCGAAAATTGACTATTTATAGGAAATTTTTTAGAAAAGTGACTATTAATAGAAAATTATTCTAAAACTGACTATTTATAGAAAATTTTTCGAAAATTTACTATTTATAGGAAATTTTTCGAAAATTGACTATTTATAGGAAATTTTTCAAAAATTTTGTATTTATAGGATCTTTTTCGAAAGTTGACTTTTTAAAGGAAATTTTTCGAAATTGACTTTTTAAACGAAATTTTCGAAAATTGACTACTAATAGGAAATTTTCGAAAATTGACTATTTATAGGAAATTTTTCGAAAATTGACTATTTATAGGAAATTTTTCGAAAATTGGCTATTTATAGGAAATTTTTCGAAAATTGACTATTTATAGGAAATTTTTCGAAAATTGACTATTTATAGGAAATTTTTCGAAAATTGACTATTTATAGGAAAATTTACTATTTATAGGAAATTTTTCGAAAATTGACTATTTATAGGAAATTTTTCGAAAATTGACTATTTATAGGAAATTTTTCGAAAATTGACTATTTATAGGAAATTTTTCGAAAATTGACTATTTATAGGAAATTTTTCGAAAATTGACTATTTATAGGAAATTTTTCGAAAATTGACTATTTATAGGAAATTTTTCGAAAATTGACTATTTATAGGAAATTTTTCGAAAATTGACTATTTATAGGAAATTTTTCGAAAATTTACTATTTAAAGGAAATTTTTCGAAAATTGACTATTTATAGGAAATTTTTCGAAAATTGACTATTTATAGGAAATTTTTCGAAAATTGACTATTTATAGGAAGTTTTTCGAAAATTGACTACTTATAAGAAATTTTTCGAAAATTGACTATTTATAGGAAATTTTTCGAAAATTGACTATTTATAGGAAATTTTTCGAAAATTGACTATTTATAGGAAATTTTTCGAAAATTGACTATTTATAGGAAATTTTTCTAAAATTGACTATTTATAGGAAATTTTTCGAAAATTGACTATTTATAGAAAATTTTTCGAAAATTGACTATTTATTGGAAATTTTTCGAAAATTGACTATTTATAGGAAATTTTTCGAAAATTGACTATTTATAGGAAATTTTTCGAACATTGACTATTTATAGGAAATTTTTCGAAAATTGACTATTTATAGGAAATTTTTCGAAAATTGACTATTTATAGGAAGTTTTTCGAAAATTGACTATTTATAGGAAGGTTTTCGAAAATTGACTACTTATAAGAAATTTTTCGAAAATTGACTATTTATAGGAAATTTTTCGAAAATTGACTATTTATAGGAAATTTTTTAGAAAAGTGACTATTAATAGAAAATTATTCTAAAATTGACTATTTATAGAAAATTTTTCGAAAATTTACTATTTATAGGAAATTTTTCGAAAATTGACTATTTATAGGAAATTTTTCAAAAATTTTGTATTTATAGGATCTTTTTCGAAAGTTGACTTTTTAAAAGAAATTTTTCGAAAATTGACTTTTTAAACGAAATTTTTCGAAAATTGACTACTTATAGGAAATTTTTCAAAAATTGACTATTTATGGGAAATTTTTGATAATTGACTATTTATATAAAATTTTTCGAAAATTGACTATTTATAGGAAATTTTTCGAAAATTGACTATTTATAGGAAAATTTTCGAAAATTGACTATTAATAGGAAATTTTTCGAAAATTGACTATTTATAGGAAATTTTTCGAAAATTGACTCTTTATAGGAAATTTTTCGAAAATTGACTATTTATAGAAAATTTTTCAAAAATTGACTATTTATAAAAATTTTTTTGAAAATTTCCTATTTTACGTTTGGGGCCTATAGATGTTTTTAATTGTGGAAGTAATTTATATGGTAAATTATTGTTCCCCTGTCACACAAATAATGGCCAACATTGATCTTGTCATGTTCTTTATATGTTCAGGCGTCCCACAACATATTGTAGAATATTGCTAATTTTTCAAGAGTTTTAACTTAAAGTGATTCCCCTAAATATACTTATATTACTATAAGAAATTTAGTATAATCTTTATTTAAAACTGCTTGTGGTTGTTGACCTTAACACGAGATTGTCATATCGCATGTCTCGCATCTGTTAATCTTAAAAAATAGCAACATTTGAGTTGAATTCTAAATAAAATATTTTCTTTATTCGTATTTATTTTAAATTTTTTATATTAATATTGATTTTGGTCACAAAAAACTTTTTTATAATAGGAGATAATTTCTTTTGTTAATAAAAAGTGGTTCGGAATATATCAGAGCTTTAATAGCTATATAGACTTAGTTAACTTATAATAATAATTAATCACAATAGGACGGTCTACCGAAGTCGGGACGCCGATAGGAACCTTAAAAAAACGTATTTATCAAATAAGACATTCATTCTACATATTGAATGTTTAGCTATATAATCCCTTATAGTTTCCAAGATATTTGACTACAAATTTTAAAATGATCAGTTTTTTTGTCTAAGATTTTCGGTTTGATCTTTCAAACTTGAATCGGGAATACAGTTTTGTTTCCAAGTTTTATCTGGAAATTGTGTTAAATGTTTCTGGATATTATTTGCTGTTTAGTCTAGCGTAATATTTATTATATCTTGTAATTTATCACACAATAATGTTAAATTTCTCAGTTGATTCATAAGCAAATATTTAAATAATTTAACTAGAGGAAGAAAATAAAATAACGAAAATAAATAGAAATAAATTGTAACATTTACTTTTCATTATTTGCTTTTTCTTGGATATTATTTGTATAAATGGCTCTGTTAGATTCAGAAATATTGTATTAGGATTTCAGATTAGAATTTATTTGTTTTTGGCTTGAATTTATAGCGAGTAAAAGTTTTGTATTTGAGTTGTTATAAATCTTAAGAAGATATTTAACATTAAAGATATTATGAGGGATAGGAAAAGTGATCTAATAAGTTGGATAGTAGATTTTAAAACTTATAAGAAATTTTTGAAAAATTTCCAATAAAAATAAGAAATTTTTGAAAAATTTCCAATAAAAAAAGAAATTTTTCAAAAATTTCCCACCAAAATAAGAAATTAAAAAAAAAAGTCCTATAAAAAAAATTTTTTGAAAATTTTGCTATAAAATTAGAAAATTTTTAAAAAACATTCCTATACAAATAAGAATTTTTTTTTTAAATTTCCTATAAAAATAAAAAATTTTTGAAAAATTTCCTACAAAAATAAGAAATTTTTGATAAATTTCCTATACGAATTAGACATTTTTGAAAAAAATCCTTACAAATAAGAAAGTTTTGAAAAATTTCCTTAAAACTAAGAAATTTTTCAAAAATTTTTTATAAAACTAAGAAACTTTTGAAAAATTTCCTTAAAAAAATAAGAAATTTTTGAAAAATTTCTTCTCTAAAAATAAGAAATTTTTAAAAAATTTTATATAAAAATAAGAAATTTTTGAAAAATTTCCCATAAAAATAAGAAATTCTTGAAAAATTTCCTATAAAAATAAGAAATTTTTGAAAAATTTCCCATAAAAATAAGAAATTTTTGAAAAATTTCCTATAAAAATAAGAAATTTTTGTTAAATTTCCTATAAAAACACGATTTTTTTTAAAAGTAAGAAATTTTTAAAAAATTTCCTCTAAAAATAAGAAATTTTTTAAAAATTTCCTCGAATTAGACATTTTTGAAAAAAATCCTTACAAATAAGAAAGTTTTGAAAAATTTCCTTAAAATTAAGAAATTTTTCAAAAATTTTTTATGAAACTAAGAAACTTTTGAAAAATTTCCTTAAAATAATAAGAAATTTTTGAAAAATTTCTTCTCTAAAAATAAGAAATTTTTAAAAAATTTTATATAAAAATAAGAAATTTTTGAAAAATTTCCCATAAAAATAAGAAATTCTTGAAAAATTTCCTATAAAAATAAGAAATTTTTGAAAAATTTCCTATAAAAATAAGAAATTTTTGAAAAATTTTCTTATAAAAATGAGAAATTTTTGAAAGATTTCCTATAAAAATAAGAAATTTTTAAAAAAATTTCCTATAAATATAAGAAATTTTTGAAAAATTATCTATAAATATAAGAAATTTATGAAAAATTCCCTATAAATATAAGAAATTTTTGAAGAATTTCCTATAAAAATAAGAAGTTTTTGAAAAATTTCCTATAAAAATAAGAAATTTTTACAAAAACTTCATATAAAAATATGAAATTTTTGAAAGATTTCGTTTAAAAATAAGAAATTTTTGAAAAATTTCCTATAAAAATAAGAAATTTTTGAAAAATTTCCCATAAAAATAAGAAATTCTTGAAAAATTTCCTATAAAAATAAGAAATTTTTGAAAAATTTCCTATAAAAATAAGAAATTTTTAAAAATTTTCTTATAAAAATGAGAAATTTTTGAAAGATTTCCTATAAAAATAAGAAATTTTTAAAAAAAATTTACTATAAATATAAGAAATTTTTGAAAAATTTCCTATAAATATAAGAAATTTATGAAAAATTCCCTATAAATATAAGAAATTTTTGAAAAATTTCCTATAAAAATAAGAAGTTTTTGAAAAATTTCCTATAAAAATAAGAAATTTTTACAAAAACTTCATATAAAAATATGAAATTTTTGAAAGGTTTCGTTTAAAAATAAGAAATTTTTGAAAAATTTCCTATAAAAATAAGAAATTTTTGAAAAATTTCCTATAAAAATAAGAAATTTTTGAAAAATTTCCTATAAAAATAAGAAATTTTTGAAAAATTTCCTATAAAAATAAGGAATTTTTGAAAAATTTCCTATAAAAATAAGAAATTTTTGAAAAATTTTCTATAAAAAAAAGAAATTTTTGAAAAATTTCCTATACAAATAAGAAATTTTTGAAAAATTTCCTATACAAATAAGAAATTTTTGAAAAATTTCCTATAAAAGTAAGAAATTTTTGAAAAATTTCCTAAAAAAAAAATTTTTGAAAAATTTCCTGTAAAAAAAAGGAAATTTTTGAAAAATTTTCTATAAAAATAAAAAGTTTTTGAAAAATTTCGTATAAAAATTGAAATTTTTGAAACATTTCCTTTAAAACAAAGTAAATTATTGAAAACTTTCCTATATTTCCTATATTTTTTTTAAATTTCCTTTAAAAAATAGTAAAATTTTGAAAAACTTTCTATAAAAATAGAAAATTTTTGAAAAAGTTGCTATCAAATTAAAAATTAAAGAAAAAAATTTCTAAAAACAAAGAATTGTTTAAAAAAATTCCTATAAAACTAGTAAATTTTTTTAAAATCTCCTTTAAAAAAAAGTAAAATTTTGAAAACTTTCCTATAAAATAGTAAATTGTATAAATATTTCCTATAAAAATAGTCAACTTTTTTAAAAATGTTTTTAAATTTTTAAAAAACTTTCTTTTTAAAAAAAGTAAATTTTTTAAAATTTTCCTTTAGGATAGAAAATTTGAAAATATTGTTAATGAAAAGTATTTAATACCAAAAAAAATTATACAAGATTTTATAGACAATAGGTAAATCATTAATTTGAAACAATATTTAAATGCCAATAATTATTCGTTTATCTAGGAATACAAATTGAAAGCTTATTTTAAATTATTCCCCCACTGTGCCTTTTAGCTATTATTTAAAATACATAGAAGCTTTAACAGATCTTATCTTTCTTTCAAATTTTAGACTTTTTTCAAATTCAAATTAACTTTTTGAGTAATTTTTTTCAAAATTTTTAATTGATGTTTTTAAGATTGAAATTTAAAGATAAGATTTATTTAAATTTAAGTTACTTAATTAAATTAATTCAAAGATCATACAAAATCATTTCATATCAAAAATCTCATAAAATAAATATGTAACCTTAAAAAAAGACAAAAATATATCGACTATTGGAAACAAAAACAGATGACCCCAAAAGCCTACACAAATAAAACCAAAATTTTATGTTTATAGATTTTGGAGATAAAATTCATTAATAAAATGTTTTAAGTTATAAAAAGTTCACTTAAAAAATTTTGAAATTTTTATAAAAAAAATTTGCTTCAAAATTTTTTTATCAAAAATTTTACCCAAAATTTTGTTCTGTTAAATTTAAATTTTAAGCGATTTTTTTTTTTGTTTTTTTTAATTAATGGCACTTTTGTTGAAAACTTTTTTATTAAGTCAATTTTTTAGTTCTTCCAATTTTTCTTCTTTTTTCATTTTTTTTGGCTTAATTTTTGAGTTATTACACCCACTCGAATTGTTTTATTATTGTAAGTCTTTAACCCTTATCCTGTATTAATGGGTCAAAATTGCCCAAACAGTTTAATTTGCTCATTATTTTTTTATATACACTGATATTTTTAAATTTTGTACGATTATTGTTAGTAATTACTACTACAATTTAAATTCTTATTTTTGTAGACCTTTTGACAAAGCGTTTTTAAAAAAACTTAAGCAAGTGGTGCATTTAGTTTAAAATATTTAAATTTTTTAAATTGGGCAAAATTGACCCACAAATGTCATATACGCTATACTTTTTTAAATACAGGATAAGGGTTAAGTAAATTGTCATAAAGTCTGTTTTAATTAATGATGATTTTTCATTTCTTTGTTCATAAAACAATTAATTTTAAAGAAACTTTTAAACAAACAAAAAAAAACTCTATTGAGCTGAAGATAAACGAAACGAATGACATTTTCCAATTCAGATTAAAAATGATGTCACTTGGGCTTTTGGGAAAAAGAAGGGGAAAAATAACCTGAAACTATTTCTATAAAAATTTTTCAAAAATTTCTTATTTTTATAGGAAATTTTTCAAAAATTTCTTATTTTTATAGGAAATTTTTCAAAAATTTCTTATTTTTATAGGAAATTTTTCAAAAATTTCTTATTTTTATAGGAAATTTTTCAAAAATTTCTTATTTTTATAGGAAATTTTTCAAAAATTTCTTATTTTTATAAGAAATTTTTCAAAAATTTCTTATTTTTATAGGAAATTTTTCAAAAATTTCTTATTTTTATAGGAAATTTTTCAAAAATTTCTTATTTTTATAGGAAATTTTTCAAAAATTTCTTATTTTTATAGGAAATTTTTCAAAAATTTCTTATTTTTATAGGAAATTTTTCAAAAATTTCTTATTTTTATAGGAAATTTTTCAAAAATTTCTTATTTTTATAGGAAATTTTTCAAAAATTTCTTATTTTTATAGGAAATTTTTCAAAAATTTCTTATTTTTATAGGAAATTTTTCAAAAATTTCTTATTTTTATAGGAAATTTTTCAAAAATTTCTTATTTTTATAGGAAATTTTTCAAAAATTTCTTATTTTTATAAGAAATTTTTCAAAAATTTCTTATTTTTATAGGAAATTTTTCAAAAATTTCTTATTTTTATAGGAAATTTTTCAAAAATTTCTTATTTTTATAGGAAATTTTTCAAAAATTTCTTATTTTTATAGGAAATTTTTCAAAAAGTTCTTATTTTTATAGGAAATTTTTCAAAAATTTCCTATTTTTATAGGAAATTTTTCAAAAATTTCTTATTTTTATAGGAAATTTTTCAAAAATTTTCTATTTTTATTGGAAACTTTTCAAAAATTTCCTATTTTAATAGGAAATTTTTCAAAAATTTCCTGTTTTTATAGGAAATTTTTCAAAAATTTCCTATTTTTATAGGAAATTTTTCAAAAATTTTCTATCTTTATAGGAAATTTTTCAAAAATTTTCTATCTTTATAGGAAATTTTTCAAAAATTTCCTATTTTTATAGGAAATTTTTCAAAAATTTCCTATTTTTATAGGAAATTTTTCAAAAATTTTCTATCTTTATAGGAAATTTTTCAAAAATTTCCTATTTTTATAGGAAATTTTTCAAAAATTTCGTATTTTTATAGGAAATTTTTCAAAAATTTCCTATTTTTATAGAAAACTTTCAAAAATTAGGAGAAATTAGGAAATAGGAAATTTTTCAAAAATTTCCTATTTTTATAGGAAATTTTTCAAAAATTTCCTATTTTTATAGGAAATTTTTCAAAAATTTCCTATTTTTATAGGAAATTTTTCAAAAATTTCCTATTTTTATAGGAAATTTTTCAAAAATTTCCTATTTTTATAGGAAATTTTTCAAAAATTTCCTATTTTTATAGGAAATTTTTCAAAAATTTCCTATTTTTATAGGAAATTTTTCAAAAATTTCCTATTTTTATAGGAAATTTTTCAAAAATTTCCTATTTTTATAGGAAAATTTTCAAAAATTTCCTTTTTTTAAAGGAAATTTTTCAAAAATTTCCTATTTTTATAGGAAATTTTTCAAAAATTTCCTATTTTTATAGGAAAATTTTCAAAAATTTCCTATTTTTATAGGAAATTTTTCAAAAATTTCCTATTTTTATAGGAAATTTTTCAAAAATTTCCTATTTTTATAGGAAATTTTTCAAAAATTTCCTATTTTTATAGGAAATTTTTCAAAAATTTCCTATTTTTATAGGAAATTTTTCAAAAATTTCATAACTTTATAGGAAATTTTTCAAAAATATCCTATCTTTATAGGAAATTTTTCAAAAATTTCCTGTTTTTATAGGAATTTTTTTTAAATTTCCTATTTTTATAGGATTTTTTTTTAAATTTCCTATTTTTAAAGGAATTTTTTAAAATTTCCTATTTTTATAGTAAATTTTTCAAAAAAATTCTTATTTTTATGGGAAATTTTTCAAAAATTTCTTATTTTTATAGGAATTTTTTCAAAAATTTCCTATTTTTATAGGAAATTTTTTAAAAATTTTCTATTTTCATAGAAAATTTTTGAAAAATTTCCTATTTTTATAGGAAATTTTTCAAAAATTTCCTATTTTTATAGGAAATTTTTCAAAAATTTCTCATTGTGATAGGAAATTTTTTAAAAATTTCCAATTTTTATAGGAAATTTTTCAAAAATTTCTTATTTTTATAGGAAATTTTTCAAAAATTTCTTATCTTTATAGGAAATTTTTCAAAAATTAGATTTTGGTAAAAATTCTAACAGTTTCCCCTTTTATATAAAAAATCGCAATAATCCATATGCTCCCTGTCTGTCTTAAAGCCCTTCCTTTTTTTGCTTTAATAAATATTTATTTATTTGTATTTATATAAATATGTATGTTCTTGTGTATATGACATCATATACATTCATATGTACTAAAAGGATTTTTTATTAAAATATATTTATCCTTATAAATAGCAATTTTCTGCAGCTTTTCTGTTACATATACAAACATAACTTCTTTATTGTCTTACTCCAAAATTTTTTATTCGTTGTTCCCTCCCCCCTTCTTAGCAATTGCATTTGCTCAAAAGATTACAGAAGCATACCAATACAATCATACACAGAATCCTTTTTTCTTCACACATCATTACACTCACATGTAGAGAAAGAGGACAAGAGTAGTTGGCATGAGAACAGGGAAAACAATAAAAAGCAATTTGAAGAAAAATTTTACATTCTATTTAATGTTACCCTACTCTTGTATAGAAAAGGCCAAATATATGAAGGCAAAAATATTAGGGTGGTAACGTTCGCTAAATTTTAGAAAAAAATGTTTGGGAATTTGCCATAATAAAAATCTTATTTCCTTTTAATTTAAAAAAGACTAGTTTTTAATACTTTTGCTATTAAATAATTAGAAAAGTTTAGTTCCCCTCGAATTCTTAAAACATTTTCTAAAATCTCCTTATAAGTAATTTTGATAAAGTATTTGGGAATTTGGGCTTATAATAATCTTCTTTCATTTAGGACATAAAATAGATCATTTTTAATAATTTTTCTATCAGATAGTTACAAAATTTTAGTTCCCCTCGAATTCCTAAAACATTTTCTATAATCTCCTCATAAGATATTATTAAAAAATGCTTGAGAATTTGCCCTTATTATAAGAGCTTCTGTTCTTTAGACATAAAATGGATCATTTTTAATACTTTTTCTATTAAATAACTACAAAATTTTAATTCTTCTCGAATTCCTAAAATATTTATTAAAATCTCTTCACGAGGAATTTTGAAAATTTTTTGGGAATTTTCCCTAATATTAATCTTATTTCGTTTAAGATACAAAATTTATAGCTTTTAATATTTTTTCTATCCAATAATTAAAAAAGTTTTAGTTCCCCTCGAATTCCTTAACTATTTTTTAAAATCTCCTCATAAGAAATTATGAAAAAAATTTGGGAATTTGCCATAATTGTAATCTTATTTCATTTGAGACTTAAAATAGATAATTTTTAATATTTTCTCTATGAAATAATTAAAAAAAATTAATTTCCCTCGAATTCCTAAAATATTTATTAAAATCTCTTCACAAGGAAATTTGAAAGAATGTTTGCGAA
Source organism: Stomorhina lunata (assembly GCA_933228675.1). NCBI lineage: Eukaryota > Metazoa > Arthropoda > Insecta > Diptera > Rhiniidae > Stomorhina > Stomorhina lunata. Next base: position 44,990,855 of record OW121742.1, on the reverse strand, counting down.
TTTGCCCTAATAATAATCTTATTTCATTGAAGACATAAAATAGATAATTTTAATTATAAAAATAAAATATGGGAATTTGTCATAATAATCTTATTTCTTTTAAAACTTCAAAAAGATGATTTTTAATACTTTTTTGTCAAATAATAAAAAAAATTTAGTTCATTTTAAATTCCTAAAATTGTTTTAAAAACCTCACAAAGAATTTTGAAAAAAATATTTGGGAATTGGCCCTAATAATAATATTATTTCATATAAGACATAAAATTGATAATTTTCAATACTTTCTCCACGAAATAATTACAAAATTTTAGTTCCCCTTGAAATCTTAAAATATTTTCTAAAATCTCCTCATAAGTAATTATGAGAAAATGTTTGGAAGTTTGCCCTAATAATAATCTTATTTAATTTTAGACTTAAAAAGACAATTTTTAATACATTTTCTTTGAAAGAATTACAAAATTTTAGTTCCCCTCGAATTCATAAAATATTTATTAAAATCACCTCACAAGGAATTTTGAAAAAAATGTTTGGGAATTTGCCCTAATATTAATTATTTAATTAATTTCAGACATAAAATAGTTAATTTTTAATACATTTCCTATCTTATAACAAAAAAAATGATTTCCCCTTGAATTCCTAAAAAATATTTTTTTTAAATCTCCTCTTAAAGAATTTTGATGAAATATTTGAAATTGTATATTTATCATAAACAATTTCAGAATCTTTCTGAGTTGTTTTAACAATCTTTGTCCGGCTGGTCGTAATTTTAAAGTAAAATTGATAAATGATGATGGTTATGAGTTCGTATACATTTTTCCCACAAAATTCCCTACTAGGAAATTTACAAAATATTTGTTTTTAAAATTACTGGGGAACTAAAATTTATGTGTATAAAATCAAACGCCTACTAATATGTAAATAAACATGATTAAAAATGAATTTCTGCCTTAAAATTATACTTCCCCGGTAATTCCTAAAAAGTATCAAAAATTTCCAAAAATTCCCAAACTAAAAATTTAGCTTCCTACGTTAAATTAAAAGCTTTTTTTAAGTTTTGTATTAAAAATAGTTCTTAAAAATTTCATATTTTCTTAAAAGTTTGTTCGAAAGTATTTTTAAAACAATTATTGTTGTTAAGTTTCAGTCATATCTTATCTTAACATTTAAAAAACGTAAGAGAAGTAGTATAAGATAATTGAATTTATATGCTAAATGCAGTTTTATAAACAACATAACATATTTATTTATATTTTCCTTATAGTTAGTGTTTGTTTTCTTATTCATTTCTACCTTTTAAAAAAATAATTCTATTTTTTTGAAAAGATAAGATAAATTTGTTATACTAAATGAAGTCATAAATTGTTTATAACAAAATTTTCAGTATTAAAAATTTTATGAAATTCATGCTTAAAATAAAACTAAAATTTTAGAAAATTTTTCTATTTAATAAAAAAAATTTTTGATAAGAAACTTTGTATTCTTTTAGATTACATCAAAATTCTTCCTAGTTTCCTCTTATCTCCTAAAATCATTGTCTATAAATAATCTTAGACACTCTCTGCCAATCTTAATTTTATTTACAATTTAAAAATGATTTTTCTTTTTAAAAAAAAAATATTTTTTTCCTATTGCTTTTTTTATAAATAAAGTATTCAATTTGTTGCTCAATCATAATCTTATTTTGTTGCTGTATACAAAAAAATGGATTTAAATTGTAGATTTTTTTCCAAACTTCTTTAGATTTTAACACATGTATTACATTTGAAGCAACAATGTTTATTTAATTAAATCAAAAACAACAACAGCAACAACAACAAATTTTGTATAAACGTTTTACAATTTAGAAATAAATCTAAAAAAAAGTAAAAAGTACAAAAAAAACTGAATCTGAATATATAAACAAAATCATGGCATTTTAGTTATAAACATTTTCAAGCAATAGAAAGAAGAACTTTAGACTTTTGGAAAATTAAATACACAGAAATTAGGGTAGAGCTGAAAAATATAAGTAAAATATAATGACAAATCAATTTTAAAAACTTTTTCTAGGAAAATTTGAAAAAAATTTAGTTCCCCTCGAATTCCTAAAATATTTTGAAAAATTTCCTCATAGGGAATTTTGAAAAAAAATGTATGGGAATTTGCCCTTACCCAAACCTTATTCCAATTAAGTGGTAAAAGAGTTAAATTTTTACACTTTTTCTATAAAATAATTACAAAATTTTAGTTTTCCTCGAATTCCTAAAACATTTTCTAAAATCTCCTCATAAATAATTTTGAAAAAAAAAGTTTGGGAATTTGGCCTAAAAATAATCTTATTTTATTTAAGACATAAAAAAGATAATTTTTAATATATTTTCTATAAAATAATAACAAAATTTTAGTTTCCCTTGAATTCCTAAAATATTTTTGAAAATCTCCTCATAAGGAATTTTGGAAAAAAGTTTGGGAATTTGCTCTAATAACAATCTTATTTCAGTTAAGTCATAAAGTAGAAATTGTTTAATACTTTTTATGAAATAATTACAAAATTTTAGTTCCCCTTGAATTCCTAAAGTATTTTGTAAATTATATTTAGATTAGAAATTTTGAAAAAACTGATTGGGAATTTGCCCTTATAATAATCTTATTTTATTTAAGACATAAAATATATCACTTTAAATACTTTTTTTCTCAAATGATTAAAAAAAATTAGCTCCCTTCGAATTTTTATTTAGTTCCCCTTGAATACCTAAAATGTTTTTTAAAATCTCCTCATAAGTAATTTTAGTTTTAATTTATAATTTTTGGGAACTTGCCGTAATTATAATCATATCTCAGTTTAGTTGTTATATAAATATTTTTTAACACTTTTATATAAAAAAATTTATATAAATATAAATCCCCTAAAATAAATCCTCCTAAAATATTTTTTAAAATCTCCTCATAACAAATTTTGCAAACAAATGTTTAAGAATTTGCCCTTATAATAATCTTATTTCAATTATGATATAAAATAGATAATTTTCAATAATTTTTCTATTAAATAATTTAAAAAATTTAGTTTCCCTCGAATTCCTAAAATATTTTTTAAAATCTCCTCATAAGGAATTTTGAAAAAATGTTTGGAAATTAACCCTAATAAAAATGGTATTTCATTTAAGACCTAAAAAAGATAATTTGAAATACTTTTTCCAACAAATAATTAAAAAATTTTAGTTCCCCTCGAATTCCTAAAATATTTGTAAAAATCTCCTAATTTTGAAAAAAGTTTTCGGGAACTGGCCCTAATAATAATTTTATTTCATTTAAGACATAAAATAGATACTCTTTAATAATTTGTTTTTGAAATAATTTAAAATTTTAGATCCCCTCTAATTCCTAAAAACTTTTTGAAAATTTCCTCATTAGGAATAATATTAATAATAATAATAATAATATTTTTATTTAATTTAAGACATAAAATAGTTAATTTCAATACTTTTTCTATCAAATATTTAATTACAAAATTTAAGTTCCCCTCGAATTCCTAAAATATTTTCTTTAAATCTCCTGATAAGAAATTTTGAAAAAATTTTTTGCTAATTGGCCCTAATAAAAATCTCTTTCCATTTAAGGCATAAAATATATAAATTTGAACACTTTTTCTAAGAAATAATTGCAAAATTTTAGTTCACCTCGAATTCCTAAAATATTTTTTAAAATCTTTTAAAAAAATGTTTAAGAATCTGCCCTCATAAATAGATAATTTTTAGTACTTTCTCCATCAAATAATAACAAAATTTTAGTATCCCTCGAATTCCTAAAATAATTTTGAAAATCTCCTCATAAGGAATTGTGAAAAAATGTTTTGGAGTTTGTTTTAAGGAATTTTGAATTTTGATAATCTTATTTCATTTAAGACCTACAATAGATAATTGTTAACACTTTTTCTATCAAATAATTATAAAATTTTAGTTCCCCTCCAATTCTTAAAATCTTTTTTTAATTCTCCTCATAGGGAATTTTGAAAAAAATATTTGGGAATTTGCCCTAATAATAATCTTATTTGATATAAGACATAAAATAAATAATTTTTAATATTTTTCTATGGAAAAATTACAAAATTTTAGTTCCCCTCAAATTCCTATACCATTTTTTAAAATCTCCTCATAAGGAATTTTGACAAAATTGTTTGGGAATTTGACCTAATCTTATTTCAGTTAAGACATAAAGTAATTACTTGTGAAAGCTTTTGCTATGAAGTAATTATAAAATTTCAGTTCCCCTCGAATTCCCAAAATATTTTGTAAAATCTCCTCTCAAGGAGTTTTAAAAAATCGTTTTGGAATTTGCTCTAATAATAACCTTATTTAATTTAAGACATTAAATGAATAATTTTAAAAGCTTTTTCTTTGAAACAATTAAAAAAATTTAGTTCCCCTCGAATTCCTAAAACTTTTTTAAAAATCTCCTCATAAGGAATTTTTAAAACAAATTTTGACATTAATTTAAGACATGAAATAGATAATTTTTAATACTTTTTCTATCAAATAATTACAAAACTTTAGTTTCCCTCAAATAATTAAAAAATTGTATTTCCCCTTAAATTCCTTAAATATTTTTTAAAATCTCCTCATGGGGAATTTTGAAAAAATATTTGGGAATTTGCCCTAATAACAATCTTATTTTATTTGAAATATAAAAAAGATAATTTTTAATACTTTTCCTATGAAATTATTAAATACAAATTAGTTTTCCTCGAATTCCTAAAATTTCTTTAAAAATCTCCTTATAAGAAATTTGTAAGAAAATGTTTGTTAATTTGCCCCAATAATAATCTTATTTCATTTAAGACATAAAAAATATAACTTCTAACACTTTGTCTATGAAATAATGACAAATATTTTAGTTCCCCTCGAATTCCTAAAATATTTGTAAGAATCTCCTCATTAGAAATGAAAAAAAAAGGTTTAGGAATATGCCCTAATGATAATCTAATGTCATTAAAGACATAGAATACAGATTTTTTAACACTTTTAAACAATGAGAAAAATTTTGTTCTCTCGAATTCCCAAAAAAAAATTTTAAATTTTCTCATAAGAAATTTTTAAAAAATGTTAAGGAAAATGCCCTGAAAGTAATATCATAACAGTAACGACTAAAATAAAAAAAAATCAACATTTTTCTATTATATTTCCTCATAATTTTTTTTCTGCCCCCTCCTAATACCTTAACATACAATGTCTAACCTTCCTTCCCTCTTCTTTATCCCCCTTCTGTATAATTGTATGTCTTTCTTTCTTTCAGTCAATGTCTCCGCAATTATAACGCTGTCTATATTTGATTGTTTATTAAAAAAAAATTTTGCTTTGTTTAAATAAAAAGTTGCTAATCTAAGCGTAATATTAGTATAATTTATAAAAAACTAAAAAAAAAAAATGAAAAATGTAAATTGAAAAATATACTTAAGTTTTCAATATAAATAATTTTAGTTTTAATAAAAATCAATTAATGGCTTGTATATTTATTTATATGCAAACATATCGAGAGCCTATTTTCAATACCGTCTAAGAACCATTTTTTTCAAAATCAATTTTTTTAGGAAACTGTTTTTATATTGGCTTAAAATCTGTCTGTTTGTCTGTCTGCCTGTTTAAGGAAATTTTTTCGAAAATTGACTATTTATAGGAAATTTTTCGAAAATGGACTATTTATAGGAAATTTTTCGAAAATTGACTATTTATAGGAAATTTTTTTGAAAATTTACTATTTATGGGAGTATTTTCGAAAATTGACTATTTATAGGAAATTTTTCGAAAATTGACTATTTATGGGAAATTTTTCGAAAATTGACTATTTATAGAAAATTTTTCGAAAATTGACTATTTATAGGAAATTTTTCGAAAATTGACTATTTATAGGAAATTTTTCGAAAATTGACTATTTATAGGAAATTTTTCGAAAATTGATTATTTATAAGAAATTTTTCGAAAATTGACTATTTATAGGAAATTTTTCGAAAATTTACTATTTATAGGAAATTTTTCGAAAATTGACTATTTATAGGAAATTTTTCGAAAATTGACTATTTGTAGGAAATTTTTCGAAAATTGACTATTTATAGGAAATTTTTCAAAAATTGACTATTTATAGGAAATTTTTCGAAAATTGACTATTTATAGGAAATTTTTCAAAAATTTACTATTTATTGGAAATTTTTCGAAAATTTACTATTTATTGGAAATTTTTCGAAAATTGCTTATTTATAGAAAATTTTTCGAAAATTTACTATTTATAGGAAATTTTTCGAAAATTGACTGTTTATAGGAAATTTTTCGAAAATTTACTATTTATAGGAAATTTTTCGAAAATTGACTATTTATAGGAAATTTTCCGAAAATTGACTATTTATAGGAAATTTTTCAAAAATTGACTATTTATAGGAAATTTTTCGAAAATTGCCTATTTATAGGAAATTTTTCGAAAATTGACTATTTATAGGAAATTTTTCGAAAATTGACTATTTATAGGAAATTTTTCGAAAATTGACTATTTATAGGAAATTTTTCGAAAATTGACTATTTATAGGAAATTTTTCGAAAATTGACTATTTATAGGAAATTTTTCGGAAATTGACTATTTATAGGAAATTTTTCGAAAATTGACTATTTATAGGAAATTTTTCGAAAATTGACTATTTATAGGAAATTTTTCGAAAATTGACTATTTATAGGAAATTTTTCGAAAATTGACTATTTATAGGAAATTTTTCGAAAATTGACTATTTATAGGAAATTTTTCGAAAATTGACTATTTATAGGAAATTTTTCGAAAATTGACTATTTATAGGAAATTTTTCGAAAATTGACTATTTATAGGAAATTTTTCGTAAATTGTTTGTTATAGGAAATTTTTCGAAAATTGACTATTTATTGGAAATTTTTCGAAAATTGACTATTTACAGGAAATTTTTCGAAAATTGACTATTTATAGAAAATTTACTATTTATAGAAAATTTGTCGAAAATTTACTATTTATAGGAAATTTTTGGAAAATTGACTATTTACAGGAAATTTTTCGAAAATTGACTATTTATAGGAAATTTTTCGAAAATTGACTATTTATAGGAAATTTTTCGAAAATTGACTATTTTTAGGAAATTTTTCGAAAATGGACTATTTATAGGAATTTTTTTGAAAATTGACTTTATATAGAAAATTTTTCAAAAATTGACTTTTTATAGGAAATTTTTCGAAAATTGACTATTTATAGGAAATTTTTCGAAAATTGACTATTTATAGGAAATTTTTCGAAAATTGACTATTTATTGGAAATTTTTCGAAAATTGACTATTTACAGGAAATTTTTCGAAAATTGACTATTTATAGAAAATTTGTCGAAAATTTACTATTTATAGAAAATTTGTCGAAAATTTACTATTTATAGAAAATTTGTCGAAAATTTACTATTTATAGGAAATTTTTGGAAAATTGACTATGTACAGGAAATTTTTCGAAAATTGACTATTTATAGGAAATTTTTCGAAAATTGACTATTTATAGGAAATTTTTCGAAAATTGACTATTTATAGGAAATTTTTCGAAAATGGACTATTTATAGGAATTTTTTGAAAATTGACTTTATATAGAAAATTTTTCAAAAATTGACTTTTTATAGGAAATTTTTCGAAAATTGACTATTTATAGGAAATTTTTCATTGCAATCTAATGCAATTAGCACCAAGCCCCAGAAATATTGATTTCTATTTGAATATTTCTTAAAAATTTGATATTTGGTTCATAGCCGGTATTGAATATAGGCTCTTGATATATTTATTTATATGCTAACATATAGTTTTACATAAGTTTCAATTAAGTTATTGTCAATTTATGTAAATATTTTAATTTTTATAGATTATGATAGAAATATTTCAAGACTAGAATAATATTTAAAAAGGAATTGCTTATGAAAATATTTAAATTGCCTGAGATTGGATTTGATAAAAGTTATGGCACATCGAGTTTAATATTTTATAAGAAATTTTTGAAAATTGTTGTGTTGATATCAGAATGGCTTTAAATTTGTTAAAAGCAAATGAAAGCAGAAAATTGTTTTTAATAATAAAAATGAACTATTCCAGTTACCAAAATCTAGTAATTCAAACAAACACATCACTCGAATTTCCTTTTAATACCCTTCTCAAAACTGAAAAAATTTTTTCGGTGTACCAAAAATTTTAATAGTTTTTCTAGTTTTTAATATGAAAACTGAAAAAAAAATCATAAAATTGAAACGGAAGTATCTTTAAAATGTACTAAAACTGTGAAACTACATGGGTGTAACCCACTTAAATGATTGAGTAGATGCTTTTTTCCGTATGTGTGAACCCATTTATAATGTTTTATTAACAGAACGAAAATTGTTTGTGAAAGGTTTTCATTTCGTTTTTCTTTTTCCTTTTTTTTTTGTTATAAAAAAACACGTTTATAAAAATTTTATGTTCTTTATTTGCTGTTCATTTTTAGAGATTTCCAGGAATAAAAATTTTCGGAAGATTTATATTTTTTTTGTAAAACATGAAAAGCAATCTAACATTTGAATGGTCTACAAGAGGAGAAAAATAACGAAAATTTTATATATTTTGTGAACAAATAAAAACAATATGAGGAAAAATAAAAAAACAAAGGAAAAATATTTACTCTTGCACATACTGGGAATTCCTGGATAAAACTCCTGTTAACAAAATTGAAAAGTCATTTTCAATAAAATCTAAAAAATAAAGAAAAAAATTTAAAAGAAATTACGAAAAACAATAGTTGTTAGTTAAATAACGTCAAGAAAAACAAGTGCAGGAAAAACAAGCAAGAAAATTATTATGATGGAGTGGTAAAGAAATACCCTGTACCCATCTTGTAAATTTTTTAAATTTTACAGCAGAAGACCATATTGAAACATCAATAACAGAACAATTTCAAAAAGCACTGAAATGTCTATATAATTTTTAGATGCTTTCAGGTCTTTAGAATATAAAAGTCTGAAATTTTTGTGCTTTTAACTGCTTTCTTGTAAATTATAGAAAAATAAAAAAAAATTGGAAAATTTTCCAAATTTCAATTTAAAATTTTTAAAAAATAAATCTTTATGATTTTGACAATAACATAACAAATCCGAAACAAACTGAAATCTCTCTATAATTTCTAGATTCCTTGAAGTACTTGGAATATAAAAACATAAAATTCTTGTGCTTTAATATGCGCCCTTTGAAATTATAGCATTTGTATAAATTATTTTGAAATTTTTACAGAAAATTTTCCGTTTTTAAATTTCAATAAAATAACAATCCTAAAAAGTACTGAATTTTTTTTACAATTTCCTGATACCCTGATGCCCTCAAAATATGGAATCATAAAAATTTACTGCTTTTTATTGCACCTTTCAAAGTTATGAAAAAAAAAACAAATATCAAAAACTTTTTCAGATTTTTTAAAAAATACTTCATTTTTAAAACTAAAGCAAAAAAGAACAAAAAATGTTTAAATTTTAATAAAATAAAAATCCCGAAAAGCTCGGAATGTTTTATATAACTTCCAGATTCTCTGATGCCTTCGAAACCTAAAAGTTTAATGCTTTTCTTTGCGCCCTCGAAAATTATAAAAAAAAGAAATATCAAAAACTTTTTCAGATTTTTGAAAAATATTTTAGTTTTAAAACTAAAGCAAAATTGAACTTCCGAAACTATTCGATATTTTCTTTCAAAAATCAAATTCTCTGATGTCTTTAAAATATAAAACCTTTACAAATGAATGCTTTCACTTGCGCCATTCAAAATTATGACAATTATAAAGTGAAACAATTTTAAATACTTTTTTTGGAATTTTTTTATTTGTTGACCTTTTTAAGTAAAACTCATACAATCTCATATATAAATTCATTTGATATCTACAGGTAGTTCAAATTATCGAGTTTTTTTAAATTTAAGGGTGATAATTTTCATATATACCATTTAATTTTTTTCAAACAACAGAAAAAAAAAGACAACTACAATTACTTTAAGTCTTTGAATATTTGAGGTTTACCTGCCTCAGATATGATAAGAACGTTAAGAGTTTAGGAAAAGAAAAATTCTAAAATTCTAAAGAATTTTTCTAGAGTATTGAACAGAATAATGAAAGAATGAATTTTTAAAAGGGTTGTTATTATTTATTTTTCACACGATCATTAGTCATTCCGATCAAGAACGAGAAGCATTTGAAAGAAAATTCCAATCATCAATATCACTCGAATAAAATGATGAGGGATATGTTTTTCTTGTGGTTAAAAATAAAGTGTAAAATAGTTTCTGAAAAAGAAAGAAATCGAAAATTTCTAATCAATTGAAAATTTTCTAGTAATTTATCAAAATAATGATTGATTTAGAATTCTTGTAATGACTTTTGTAGGGCTTTAATTTTTATTGAAATTTTATTAAAATTATAAATATTTCGAGTGCTTATACGTCCATAAATGTATGTTCTTAGAACCTTTATAAAGTTTTTAGTTTTCTAATTTCAATATTTTTCTTTTTATTAAAAAACTAAAAATATGTACATTTATTTTCTGTTTCAAATTTCAATGATGATTTTTTAAACAAAAACAAAATCAGAGCTTTAGGTCCCCTTTGCTGGTGCAAAAATTGCATATCAAATGTTTAATGGCAATGGAAACTGCAAATAATCATATATTTTACATACAATATTAAGGTGGAGACCAAATTCGACTATAAGTCAACTTAAGATTTTTATAGAAAATTTTTTTTAAAAATTTCCTATTTTTATAGAAAATTTTTTTTCAAAAATTTCCTATTATTTTTTCAAAAATTTACTATTTTTATAGGAAATTTTTCAAAAATTTACTATTTTTGTAGGAAATTTTTTAAAAATTTTCTATTTTTATAAGAAATTTTTCAAAAATTTACTATTTTTATAGGAAATTTTTCAAAAATTTACTATTTTTATAGGAAATTTTTCAAAAATTTACTATTTTTATAGGAAATTTTTCAAAAATATACTATTTTTATAGGAAATTTTTCAAAAATTTACTATTTTTATAGGAAATTTTTCAAAAATTTACTATTTTTATAGGAAATTTTTCAAAAATTTACTATTTTTATAGGAAATTTTTCAAAAATTTACTGTTTTTATAGGAAATTTTTCAAAAATTTACTATTTTTATGGGAAATTTTTCAAAAATTTACTATTTTTATGGGAAATTTTTCAAAAATTTACTATTTTTATAGGAAAATTTTCAAAAATTTACTATTTTTATAGGAAATTTTTCAAAAATTTCCTATTTTTATAGGAAATTTTTCAAAAATTTACTATTTTTATAGGAAATTTTTCAAAAATTTACTATTTTTATAGGAAATTTTTCAAAAATTTACTATTTTTTTATAGGAAATTTTTCAAAAATTTACTATTTTTTTATAGGAAATTTTTCAAAAATTTACTATTTTTTTATAGGAAATTTTTCAAAAATTTACTATTTTTTTATGGGAAATTTTTCAAAAATTTACTATTTTTTTATAGGAAATTTTTCAAAAATTTACTATTTTTTTATAGGAAATTTTTCAAAAAATTACTATTTTTATAGGAAATTTTTCAAAAATTTACTATTTTTATAGGAAAATTTTCAAAAATTTACCGTTTTTTTTATAGGAAATTTTTCAAAAATTTACTATTTTTTTATAGGAAATTTTTCATAAATTTACTATTTTTATAGGGAATTTTTCAAAAATTTACTATTTTTTTATAGGAAATTTTTCAAAAATTTACTATTTTTTTATAGGAAATTTTTCAAAAATTTACTATTTTTTTATAGGAAATTTTTCAAAAATTTACTATTTTTTTATAGGAAATTTTTCAAAAATTTACTATTTTTTTATAGGAAATTTTTCAAAAATTTCCTACTTTTATAGGAAATTTTTCAAAAATTTCCTACTATTTTTATAGAAAAGTTAATTCATAAGGCGTCGTCTATTGTCAACTCCAAACATCGGCTGTAGTCAACTTCACAAGTCTATTACAGACGTGGGGTATAGTCAATGTAAGATACAAAGGTCCTAGACCATCGATGTTATTCAACTTCAGACGTCGACTATAGTCGACTATATATAATTACTAAAATTTGGAACTGGAGCAAAAAGTTGACATCGGAAAATTTTGAATATAACATATTTAAAAAACGTAGTTAACATTTTTCGTCTTGAATTTGAAAATTACGAAAATCATAAAATGTATTTTTACTCATAGTGCTAAGATTTTTGGTAGCGCAAAGAGAAGCACAAAAATGTAAAGGTTTTATATTACAAAGATATTAGAGAAACTAAAAATTGTATAATTGATTCGGAAGATCTTGGAGATAATTTCAGCTAGGGATTTGAAAATGAAATTTTTGTTAAAAAATCTGAAAAAAGTTACTTCTTCATAATTGCCTAGGTTTCGGTTAGCGCAAAGTAGAGCACAAAATTTAAAAAATTTAGCATTTTAAAGACATTAGAGACTCTGAAAACTATATAGAACTTTTGGTATGTTCCGGATTTATTATTTTATAGATATTGGAAAATTAAAAATTTGTTCAAAAAATTTTTGTATTTTATAGAAAAAAATCTAGGAAAATCAAATAACGCTATATTCTGGACTGGCACAACAATAAGCACACAAATCGAATGGTTCTATATTCCGAGGACTTCACACAATTAGAAAATTGTAAGACAGGTTTAGAAAATCTCAGTTTTTATTATTGCTCTGGGATTTAAAATATTCTAGATCAAATATCTAGAATATTTATATAAAATATAAAATATTCATATCTCATTTATTGAAGAAGTGATTGTTCTAGTCTCTTTTAACATTATACTTAACATTACCCAGTAATGTCTATACCTTACTCTCTGCATTACCTTCCACTTTCTTTGACCTCTTTATTGTATTTCCTATATTTTTGAACCTCTCTAATAAACATAAATAGTTCTTAGTCAAAACTGACATTCATTCATTAAAACTAGAGCAATTTTTTTCTAGTTTATGGCTTTAGTTACTCATTACTTCTGAGTTTATGCAGTTTTTCTTTTTTCCAGTTTTTTTTTTGTTACTACAACAAATACTCATCATATATAAATACTGAAGCACTTACACATATATAAATATTTAAGTATATAAATTTTGTATACAAACATATAATAAATTGTATGTATTTTGTTACAAAAATGCTCCAAATGACAGAGTGGCTGAAGAACAGACAGACGGATGGATGGATGGATCTAATGGACATATGAAGGGAGGGACGTTCGTAGAGATAGACAAAAAAGTAATTGAAAAATGCATGAAATATGCAAGTAAATGCTAAAGAACAGTGAAGCGAAAATAATTTTGATTCGATGAGATATTTTTGTGATTTACGAGCGTTTTAGTCTTTTTGTCTCATTTAGTGCGTTTTGAGAAGAGTTTGTATGGGAGCTATGGTCAAATGTGGACCGATTTGAACCAAATTTGGTACAGTGATTTTGGTTTATATGGGCAGTATTTGTTTTAAATTTCATGAAAAAATATTAATATTTGTGGCCAATATATCAATTCCGGGAAGTGAGATCTATGGAAGATACCATAAATAATAGACCAATTTCGATGAATTTCAATAGCAATGATCCCACTATCAAAAACATAATCTGTGCCAAAGTTCATCAAATTATCTCTAGAATTTCGACCTGTACTTTGATGTACTTTGACATGGGGGTCCAGGTAGCCGTCGGACGGATGAACGGACTGACATCGCTAAATCGACTCAAAAAGTGATTCTAAGCCTATTGGTATTATTATTTGATGTATAAGAATCTTTAACTCAAATGCTTAGATTTAGCAGAGAAGCTTATTTTCATTACAAGGTAATGCAGAGAGTAATGCCAAGGTCAGCAGGGTAATGCTAAGAGTAAGCTAAAGTTTCTAAATTTAAGTAAATTAAGCTATACAAAAGTTGTATACTACAATTTTAAAGCACAGTTTTCAATTTTCTTTACTATATATCTTTGAATTTCGAATATACTCGTAGGTAGTAATGACCAAGTCAGCAGTGTAAGGCTAACGGTAAGCTAAAGTATGTTAATTTAAGTATATAAGGCTTCACAGAAGCTTTATATTAAACTTTTGGAGATGGATTTTCAATTTTCATTAGGCAATTTCTATACTTGTTTCAATTTTCCCCTTTTTTATGTAAGTATAAGAAACTTTAACTGAAATGCTTAGATTTAGCAGGGTAATGCAGAGAGTAATGTCAATGTCAGCAGTGTAATGCTAAGAGTAAGCTAAAGTTTCTAAATTTTAGTAAATTAAGCTTTGCAAAAGCTTTATACTACAATTTTGAAGCACAATTTTAAATTGTCTTGTATATTTGTTTGAATTTCTAATATAAGGAGTAATGACCAAGTCAGCAGTGTAAGGCTTACGGTAAGCTAAAGTATATTAATTCAAGTATATAAGGCTTGACATGAACTTGGTATTAAACTATTGGAGCAAAATTTAAAATTTTCTTTATGTAATTTCTTTTTTTGTCTTCATTTTCCCCTGTTTTTCTTTTAAAGTGGAAACTAATTGTTTCCATTTTTGATTTCCACTGCTATCTTTGCTCTTGTGCTTTACTTTCTCATAGCAAATTTTGTTCGTTTTTTGTTTTTTTTTTGGTCTACATTCTGCATGATTTCATTATTATAATGATGATTTTTGTTGTTCTTGTTACTGAAATCTAGTTGGATGTTTCAAAAGCTCACAACAAAATAGCGCAGTAATTATAAATACGAGTGACTACAAAGGAACCTTGAAAGTTTTCCTTGCACAAGAATTTTTTTTTTTCATTTTTTGCCTCATTGTTATAAATGTTACTTTTTTTGTTTTTGTTTATTTCTTATAAACAATAAGTTTTAAAGAAACAATAATAAACAATTTAATTTTTAACTTTTTTTTGTTGGCCTGGTATCGTCAAGGAAGCCAACAAGGAGTTCTTAAATTTAGGTTAAGTATGACTTGGCGTTTAGACAAAAGTTATACAAAAAAGTAAATATAACAAATTTGAATTATGAGAAATTAAGGTTTGAATTAAAAAGACTATTGTGGGGTTCATATAACTCAAGCGGCTGACGATTGAGTGAAATATACATGTGTTTTGTTATTGTAACAAAAACAAAATCCATGTAAAATTCACTCAAACATCAGCCGCTTGAGTTATATGAACCCCATTTCTAACTTATATGAGTAACAGTCGACAACCAAACTTGACTACTTTTAAAGGCAATAAAATTTACTATATATTTATCAAATAGAGTTGATCACTATAATCGACTATAAATAAGACTTTGATCAATCATCTTATTCTATGACCAATAATCATATTCTATAACAGCGAAGGACATCACTTTTGTTTTTATATCACTATTGGCAGTTGTTGTTGTTGTTGTTGTCATACATATAATTTGTTATAATACTGATTATCACTGATCTATAGCTAAGACTATGATAAATTATCTAGCCATAGAAATCTTTCCTATTAATGGACTAGGGCCAATTATCTCTTCAATAAACTAGATTACAATCCATATATAGCAGAAAGACTATAAGCAGGAGTAGGCAGCCCATACCACCAGAAGCCGAAGAATTTTTTTAATTTTCGTAAATACCACGATCATTAATAAAACTCGTGAAAATGAGTGATGTGAACATTTTGTTGGTGCCGCTTTGTTAAAGAAAAACAAAAACAAAATAGGCAAGAAACAAATCAAAATCCAATTTATAGCAACAAAATACATGGTTCGAGAGAACAAAGAAATATAATCTCGAACATTGTTGCCACGACACTATTATTTTTGTAAACATTGGGAATATTTTTGTAAATATTGGGAATATTTTTGTAAATATTGAGAATATTTTTAAAAACTCAAATAATTTCTAATATTAAATAGTTTTAGATTTTTATTCTATAGAAAATTTTTTTATCAAAAATTTTTCTATAGAAAATTTTTTTATCAAAATTTTTTCTATAGAAATCTTTTTTACCAACAATTTTTGTATAGAAATTTTTGTATAAAAAATTTTTGTATAGAAATTTTTTTATCAAAAATTTTTGTATAGAAAATTTTTTTATCAAAACCTTCTATAGAAAATTTTTCTATAGAAAATGTTTTTATCAAAAATTTTTCTATAGACAATTTTTTGATTAAAAATTTTACTATAGAAAATTTTTTTATCAAAAAGTTTTCTATGGAAAACTTTTTATCAAAATTTTTCTATAGAAAATTTTTTTATCAAAAATTTTACTATATTTTTGTATCAAAAATTTGTCTATAAAAACTTTTTCTATAGAAAATTTTTTTATCAAAAATTTTTCTAGAAAAAATTTCTTACAAAAATTTTTCTATAGAAAATTTTTTTATCAAAAATTTTTTATGGAACATTTTTTTACAAAAATTTTTCTATAGAAAATTTTTTTAACAAAAATTTTTCGATAGAAATGTTTTTATTAAAAATTTTTCTATAAATAGAAAATTTTTTTTATCAAAATTTTTCTATAGAAAATTTTTTCATCAAAAATTTTACTGTATTTCTTTTATTAAAAATTTTTCTATAAAAACTTTTTCTATAGAAAATTTTTTTATCAAAAATTTTTCTATAGAAAATTTTTTATCAAAAATTTTTTATAGAAAATTTTCTTACAAAAATATTTCTATAAAAATTTTTTTATCAAAAATTTTTCTATAGAAATTTTTTTATCAAAAGTTTTTCTATAGAAATTCTTTTATAGATAGAAAGTTTTTTATGTATAGAAAATTTTTTTATCAAAATTTTTTATAGAAAATTTTCTTACAAAAATTTTTCTATAGAAAATTTTTTTATTAAAAATTTTTGTATAGAAAATTTTTTTATCAACATTTTTCTATAGAAAATTGTTTATGAAAAATATTACTATATTTTTTTTATCAAAAATTTTTCTATAAAAACTTTTTCTATAGAAAATTTTTTTATCAAAAATTTATCTACAGAAAATTTTTTATCAAAAATTTTTTATGGAAAATTTTCTTACAAAAATTTTTTTATCAAACATTTTTCTATGAAATGTTTTTATTAAAAATTTTTGTATAGAAAATTTTTTTATCAAAAATTTTTCTATGAAATGTTTTTATTAAAAATTTTTGTATAGAAAATTTTTTTTATCAAAATTTTTCTATAGAAAATTTTTTTATCAAAAATTTTTCTATAGAAATTTTTTTATCAAAAATTTTTTTATAGAAATATTCATCGGCTACTGGTAATATGGGCTGGCTACTATTGATTATAATCGACTTAATATTTAGATTGATCGTGGATCTATGGTTGACTTACTATAGCCGACCTAGAGCTAGATTTGATCAATAGTCGACCGACAAGAGTATATGGCTAAAGTCTACTATAGACAAAAGTTTTCAACTATTGTCAAGCTACTAAAGTTGACTATAGCCGAGCTTCTAGTTATGATTACAGTCGACGACTAAAGTTAATAAATAACCGATTAAATTTAATAAAGTTGACTATTAAAATTTTGAACAGTAGTCGACTACTTAAGTTAATGACTTAAGTCTGCTACTAGATTTAATAACTACAGTTGACTACTAGAACTATATATATCTATAACAGAAGACTACAGCTGATCAATAACAGAAGACTACAGCTGATGACTAAATTCTACCTACCAAAGTCAATGACTTAATGATGCTGTATTAGATTTTTACCCTATTCATTTCTTCTTCAGTGTATTTTTGCTGTCTTTGGCACAAGCGGCTTATATTCTTTGCATACCTCTAAAAAAAATAAAAAAATCATATCTTTCCTAAGTAGATTATAAGATATGACTTGATATTACTACTACAGTTGGTGTTGATAATAAGGCCTGTCATTTTTTCACAATAAAAAAAAATCCATGGTGGCAAGTGTTTAGCATACTAATATACAGTGGGTGAGATAAGCCTAGAAATCAAGAGGATATGAAAAATTCAAGACATTTTCTGAAACATAAATCAATTTAATAAATTGAAATCAATGGTTATAAGGATAAATTTGGAAGCTTAAATAATCCAAGGAAAAAATCAAACACAAACGTGAGTTTCTTTCGAAAATTCGCCCAACTAGAGACAGGTGTACCTCTTCGCATTATCACCCACTGTAAATTTACCCTCTTTCGCTTTTAAACAAGATAACATCAATGTTTTGGAAAATATATTCCCAATGTATTTTGCATATAAAATTGTTATTATAATTTATGATTTAGGGCCTTTTTTGAATTATATTTTTTAAGTTTTTTTCCTCTTGTCAAGTTTCAAATTTCTTCTCTTTATCTTGGTAACTTTGTCTTGAAATGTCGGTGAATTTGTTATACTTTTTTGTGACAAAATATCGAGAGATTAAATTAACATAAAAACAATAGAATTTATTAGCTAAAGTTTTCTGAGAAATGTTTGACTGAGTATATTGTTTTTATTTAAATTTGAATAAAATTAAATAAAAATTGTTTTTATTAACAAATAAAGCCCCCCGAAACACCAACACATTTTCATAAAAATTTGCATAACATTTGAAAGAAGAGACGTTATAATTAATAAAAATTAATTAAAAGTCAATGAAATTTATGTTAGGGTTCTTTTTTTATAGGAAAATGTCAATAATTTGACAAATGTTTGTAAAAAGCTTAAAATAGTAACATAAAGTTAAAAATGGTTTAAAATTAAGATTTATAGGAGAAAGGCAATTTTTCGAAAATTGACTATTTTTAGGAAATTTTCCGAAAATTTACTTTTTAAAAGAAATTTTTCGAAAATTGACTTTATAAAGAAAATTTTTCGAAAATTGACTTTTTTAAGGAACTTCTTCGAAAATTGACTTTACAAAGGAAATTTTTCGGAAATTTACTTTTTCTAAGGAAATTCTTCGAAAATTGACTTTTTAAAGGAAAATTTTCGAAAATTGAATTTTTAAGGAAATTTTTCGAAAATTTACTTTTTAAAGGAAATTTTCGAAAATTCACTTTTTAAAGGAAATTTTCGAAAATTTACTATTTTTATAGGAAATTTTTCAAAAATTTACTATTTTTATAGGAAATTTTTCCAAAATGTCTTATTTTTTAGGGAAATGTTTCAAAAATTTCTTATTTTTAAGGGAAATGTTTCAAAAATTTCTTATTTTTATAGGAAATTTTTTAAAAATTTATTATTTTTATAGGAAATCATTCAAAAATTTCTTATTTTTATAGAAAATTTTTCAAAAATTTCTTATTTTTATAGGAAATTTTTAAAAATTTCTTATTTTTGTAGGAAATTTTTCTATTTTTATAGGATATTTTTCAAAAATTTATTATTTTTATAGGAAATTTTTCAAAAATTTCCTATTTTTATAGGAAATTTTTCAAAAATTTTTCAAAAATTTCCTATTTTTATAGGAAATTTTCAAAAATTTCTTATTTTTATAGGAAATTTTTCTATTTTTATAGGATATTTTTCAAAAATTTACTTTTTTTATAGGAAATTTTTCAAAAATTTCCTATTTTTATAGGAAATTTTTCAAAAATTTCCTATTTTCATAGGACATTTTTCAAAATTTTCCTATTATGATAAGAAATTCTTCAAAATTTTCCTATTTTTATAGGAAATTTTCAAAAATTTCTTATTTTTATAGGAAATTTTTCTATTTTTATAGGATATTTTTCAAAAATTTACTTTTTTTATAGGAAATTTTTCAAAAATTTCCTATTTTTATAGGAAATTTTTCAAAAATTTCCTAATTTTATAGGAAATTTTTCAAAAATTTCCTATTTTTATAGGAAATTTTTAAAAAATTCCCTATTTTTATAGGAAAATTTTCAAAAATTTCCTATTTTAATAGGAAATTTTTCAATAATTTCCTATTTTTATAGAAACTTTTTCAAAAAATTTCCTATTTTTATAGAAAATTTTTCAAAAATTTACTATTTTTATAGGAAATTTTTCAAAAATTTCCTATTTTTATAGGAAATTTTTCAAAAATTTCCTATTTTTATAGGAAATTTTTCAAAAATTTCCTATTTTTATAGGAAATTTTTCAAAAATTTCCTGTTTTTATAGGAAATTTTTCAAAAATTTTCTAGTTTTATAGGAAATTTAAACTTTTTACCTAAAATTATACATTTTAATTAAAAATAATATTTTTAGACTTTTTATCTTGCTAAACAAATGCCTTTCACATTAATGTCTCTAAATTAATGAAGCCTAATGTGTTTTTCATTAATTCCAGCTCATTTTTCTTACAAATTACTTAAGCTTTTTTTGCCCTCATCTAAAGGAATGCCACATTCCCTTAGATACGAGTATCTACCTTTTCAAATTAACTTTATAGCATTTGAAATTTGATATTTTATTTGACAG
Source organism: Stomorhina lunata (assembly GCA_933228675.1). Lineage (NCBI taxonomy): Eukaryota > Metazoa > Arthropoda > Insecta > Diptera > Rhiniidae > Stomorhina > Stomorhina lunata. The sequence continues at coordinate 44,970,448 of OW121742.1, read as the reverse complement.
AGAAGAAGCGAATACAAAAAAAAAAACAAGAAACTTTTTAACCTTCTTCAGTAAATGTCTAAATTTTGCCTTTAAATTTCTATAATCATTAATTCGTTATAATTTAATTTTAATGTCGTTTTTATTCTGCTATTTTGTTTAACAAATTAGACCTACGTTTACACACAATTAAATAAAAATTTTAACTTTTTTAGAAACAAAAACAAAATTAAGAAAATGACACGAGAATGTGTTGGAAATATTAAAATGATTTTTAAGTAAATGATAAAATATTTAGTATTTTATCTTTTCAAATTTGAATTTCAAATGATATTCCTTTTCCGGGATTTTGGGAAAGAAAGAATGAGAAAAACTTTTCTCATAACTTAATTTTAATAATGAAAAATTTAGGGAAAAAATAAAATTGATGTCGCTAAATAAAAGAAGGTAGGAAAAATTTTCCCTAAAAAAGAAAGTAGAGAAAGAGTGATAAATACCTTAAGAAATATTAAAACTTTTTGAGAAAACAGTTCTAAAAGGAATTTAGAAGAAATATACATTTTTATAAAAAGCTTTGCCTACTTTTTGGCTTTTAAATGTTAAGAGCCCCTTTATAAAAGCTTTTAAAAAAAAAAAAACATTTGGAAAAAGTATTTATAAACTCTTGCCTACTTCCAGGTTTCTTACAATTGCTTGTTTTCAAATTCCTTAAGACCCTAAATGTAGGCTTTATTTCTTGTTTAATTTTTCTTTGTATACCCCTAATATCCAGCAAAAAGGCTCTAAATAGTCTTAGAATATAAACAAACCAAACAACTGCTTTGAATGGGGAAAAAAAGTACTAAACAAATTTATGTAAATCCTCTAAAATATTACAATAATCCCACTAACAAACACTCAGACGAACTGAGACAATCAAAGAGCCGCTAATATTGCCCAGCGGGAAAAATATCTTACCACCAAATACAAACTTAGTTACTATGGACTACTCTCGTCAGCGACTATAGACTACTCTAGTTGAAGACTATAGACTACTCTTGTCGACGACTATAGTCCACTCTGAGATAATCAAAGAGCTGCTTAGACTGCCCAGCGGGAAAAATATCTTACCACCAAGTACAAGCTTCGTTAACGACTATGGACTACTCTCGTCAACGACTATGGACTACGCTTATTGGCGACTATAGATCACTTTAGTTGACGACTATAGTCTACGCCAGTCGACGACTATAGCATTCTCTAGTCGACCACTATAGTTTTCTCTAGTCGACGACTATAGGGTTCTCTAGTCGTCTACTATAGTATACTTTAGTTGATGACTAAAGTCCGCTCTAGTCGACGACAAAAGAATACTCTAGACGACGACTATAGTTTTCTCTAGTCGACGACTATAGTTTTCTCTAGTCGACGACTATAGTTTTCTCTAGTCGACGACTATAGTTTTCTCTAGTCGACGACTATAGTTTTCTCTAGTCGACGACTATATATTCTCTAGTCGACAACTTTAGTTTTCTCTAGTCGTGTACTATAGTGCACTCTAGTCGACGACTAAAGTCCACACTAGTCGACGACTATAGACTACTCTAGTCGACGACTATAGTTTTCTCTAGTCGTCGACTACAGTTTTCTCTAGTCGACGACTACAGTTTTCTCTAGTCAACGACTACAGTTTTCTCTAGTCGACGACTACAGTTTTCTCTAGTCGACGACTATAGTTTTCTCGAGTCGACGACTATAGTCGAAGACTATAGTTTATTCTAGTCTACGGCTACAGTTTTCTTTAGTCGTATACTACAGGCCTCTCTAGTCGCCGACTAAAGTCCACTCTAGTCGACGAATATAGACTAGCCCACTCTAGTCGACGACTATAGTCCACTCTAGTCGACGACTATTGGCTACTATAATCGACGACTATAAACTTTTCTAGTCGATGGCCATTGTCTACTTTAGTGGACGACTATTGTCTACTCTAGTGGACAAATATAGTCTACTCTAGTCTACGACCATAACATTCTCTAGTCGACGACTATTGTTTTCTCCAGTCGACGACTATAGTTTTCTCTAGTCATCTACTCAATTCTACAACTAAAGTTCACTGTAGTCCACGACTATAGTCTACTCTAATCGACGACTATAAACTACTCTAATCGACGACTATAGACTATTCTAGTCGACGACTATAGTTTTCTCTTGTCGTCTACTTAGTCGACGACTTAAGTAAACTCTATTCGACGACTACAGACTACCCAAGACGACGACTACAGTTTTCTTTAGTCTACGACTATAGTTTTCTCTATTCGACGACTATAGTTTTCTCTAGTCGTCTACCATATTACACTCTAGTCGACGACCAAAGTCCACACTAGTCGACGACTATAGACTACTTTAGTCGACGACTATAGTTTACTCTAGTCGATGACTATAGTTTTCTCTAGTCGACGACTATAGTTTTCTCTAGTCGATGACTATAGTTTTCTCTAGTCGACGAGTACAGTTTTCTCCAGTCGACGACTATAGTTTTCTCTAGTCGACGAATAAAGTCCACTTTAGTCGACTACTATAGACTATTCTAGCTGACGACTATAGTTTTCTCTAGTCGTATACTACAGTCCACTCCAGTCGACGACTATTGGCTACCATAATCGACAACTATTATCTACTTTAGTCGACCAATATAGTCTACTCTTGTCGACGTCTATAACATTTTCTAGTCAAAGACTATAGTTTTCTCCAGTTGACGACTATAGTTTTCTCTAGTCGACGACTACAGTTTTCTCTAGTCGTATACTACAGTCTACTCTAGTCGACGACTATAAACTTCTCTAGTCGACGGTTATTGTCTACTCTAATTGACGACTATTATCTTCTCTAGTCGACAAATATAGTCTACTTTTATCGACGACTAAAACATTCTATAGTCGACGACTATAGTTTTCTCCAGTCAACGACTATAGTTTTCTCTAGTCGACAACTACAGACTACTCTAGTCTACGACTATAGTTCACTCTAGTCGACGGCTATAGTCCACTCTAGCGACGACTATGGTCTACTTAAGTCGACGATTTAAGGCAACATCTCTTTCCCACTGGGTTACACTAACACCAACACATTTACACACATTCAAAGATAAGCCCCCAATGACAGAGTCTCAAATATTTGTTGAAGGCGTTTGGCAAATATGTAAATATGTAAATGTATATTTTACATTTGGTAAACGTGTAAATTTTTTTTCTTACATCTTTTACCACTAAAACTAAGTGTATATTTTATAATAAATGACTTTTTTATTTAAAGAAAAAAAAAATGAAATAATTTTATAAAGAAATAACCATGACATAAAAAATAATGCGGAAATAAAAGATGAACGTAATATAAGAGGAGAAGCATAAAAAAAAAATTGGTATGAATTTTGAACAGGTGCCGGTGTCATCTTAATGTGTCAACACATACAATCATATTTATTTATTTTTTCTTTGTTTGTAGTAAAAGTTTTACTAAGACATTCGTTAAGTGGTTAAGGAAACATTGAGGTTAGAAAGGAATTGGGTAAAGAGGACTTTAAGGAAAAAAAAAATACTTTTTAGGGAAAGTTTAAGTTTTTTATAAAATTTATATGAAATCCCAAAATATTGTTATATTTTTGTAATCCAACAATTTACTAAAATTTAAATTATTTTCTATATATTTTCAGGTACAATAACTTTTGTAAAAAATGGAGTTTTAAACAAAGCAAGTAAGAAAGTTTATATAATCGACAGTCGCTAAAGTTGTCAACTTGAATCGGCTACAATTGCGACTAGAATAGTCTATGATAGTTGGCTAGAGTAGACTTTAGTCGTCGACTAGAGAAAACTGTAGCTACCGACTAGATTTGACGGTAGTCGACGACTAGAGTAGACTGTAGTCGACAACTTGAGTAGTCGAAAATTATCTACTAGAGTAGACTATGGTCGTCAGCTAGAGTAGACTATATCGTCGACTAGAGTGGACTATAGATGTCGACTAGAGAAGGCTAAAGTTGTCTACATGAGTTAAATATAGTTCTCGAGTCGTTGACTCAAGTAGACGAAAGACGTCGGGTAGAGTAGCCTATTGTCGTCGACTAGAGCAGACTTTTGTCGCCAACTAGAGTAGACTATAGTCGTCGACTAGATCAGACTATAGTCGTCGATAAGAGTTAGCAGTAGTCCTTGACTAGTAGACTATAGTCGTAGACTAGATCAGACTATAGTCGTCGATAAGAGTTAGCTGTAGTCCTTGACTAGCTATAGTCCTCGACTAGAGTAGACTATATTGGCAACTAGGGTAGACTATAGTCGTCGACTAGAGTAGACTATAGTCGTCGACTAGAGTAGACTATAGTCGTCGACTAGAGTAGACTATAGTCGTCGACTAGAGTAGACTATAGTCGTCAACTAGAGTAGACTATAGTCATCGACTAGATCAGACTATAGTCGTCGACTATAGTAGACTATAGTCGTCGAGTAGAGTAGACTATAGTCGTCGACTAGAGTAGACTATAGTCGTCGACTAGAGTAGACTATAGTCGTCGATCAGAGTAGACTAAATTCGTCGACTAGAGTAGACTATAGTCGTCGACTAGAGTAGACTATAGTCGTCAACTAGAGTAGACTATAGTCGTCGACTAGAGTAGACTATAGTCATCGACTAGATCAGACTATAGTCGTCGACTATAGTAGACTATAGTCGTCGAGTAGAGTAGACTATAGTCGTCGACTAGAGTAGACTATAGTCGTCGACTAGAGTAGACTATAGTCGTCGACTAGAGTAGACTATATTGTCAACTAGAGTAGACTATAGTCGTCGACTAGAGTAGACTTTAGTCGTCGACTAGAGCAGACTTTAGTCGTCGACTAGAGTAGACTATAGTCGTCGACTAGAGTAGGCTTTAGTCGTCAACTAGAGTAGACTATAGTCGTCGACTAGAGTAGACTTTAGTCGTCGACTAGAGCAGACTTTAGTCGTCAACTAGAGTAGACTATAGTCGTCGACTAGAGTAGACTTTAGTCGTCAACTAGAGTAGACTATAGTCGTCGACTAGAGTAGACTATAGTCGTCGACTGAATCATAATATAGTCGTCAGTTAGAGTTAGCTATAGTTCTTGACTAGTAGGCTATAGTCCTCAACTAGAGTAGACTAAAGCCATCGACTACATTTTACTATATTCAAACTAAAATTTTAACATGAAACCATTATTTTTCTTTTCTTCCTTCAAAAAAACATCAGCACAACTAGTCGTCGACTAGAGTAGACTATAGTCGTCGACTAGAGCAGACTATAGTCGTCAACTAGAGTAGACTATAGTCGTCGACTAGAGTAGACTATAGTCATCAAATAGATCAGACTATAGTCGTCGACTATAGTAGACTATAGTCGTCGAGTAGAGTAGACTATAGTCGTCGACTAGAGTAGACTATAGTCGTCGACTAGAGTAGACTATAGTCGTCGATCAGAGTAGACTAAATTCGTCGACTAGAGTAGACTATAGTCGTCGACTAGAGTAGACTATAGTCGTCAACTAGAGTAGACTATAGTCGTCGACTAGAGTAGACTATAGTCATCGACTAGATCAGACTATAGTCGTCGACTATAGTAGACTATAGTCGTCGAGTAGAGTAAACTATAGTCGTCGACTAGAGTAGACTATAGTCGTCGACTAGAGTAGACTTTAGTCGTCGACTAGAGCAGACTTTAGTCGTCAACTAGAGTAGACTATAGTCGTCGACTAGAGTAGACTTTAGTCGTCAACTAGAGTAGACTATAGTCGTCGACTAGAGTAGACTATAGTCGTCGACTGAATCATAATATAGTCGTCAGTTAGAGTTAGCTATAGTTCTTGACTAGTAGGCTATAGTCCTCAACTAGAGTAGACTAAAGCCATCGACTACATTTTACTATATTCAAACTAAAATTTTAACATGAAACCATTATTTTTCTTTTCTTCCTTCAAAAAAACATCAGCACAACTAAAATTAAAAGTTCTATTAATAATTCCCTCATAAAACTTTACGACATTGTTGTAAGCACTGGTCAGAGAGCTTTTTTATACGCCATTTTTTTCAAGTTCAACAACTGGCAATGAATGAAGTTTGTTCTGTTGGCCTTCAAGAGCAAAAGGCCCTAAGTAACATTTTTTGATCTAAAAATAATTTCTGTTTAATTTAAGTTCTAAATCTTAAAAACTTAAGTCAATGATCGATCTATTTGGTTCTATGAAAAAATTTGTTAATTATAGGCTTTTTCTCTTAAATCGAAGATTTTTTTTTAACTTTAAAGCAAAAAAACATTGTGTATCTGTTCGCTTCATTTCATTAATGTGTGTTTTTCTGTTATCGTTTCATAGTTTTTGTTTTTTTTTTTTTTTTTTGTTTTTTCATCTTTTTGATGGTCGGTCGGCATTTTTCTTTAGATGTCCAATAGAGTCTCAGTCGTCATTCATTCTGGTCTAAATGTACATACAGCAATAAACATACTAACAGAAATTCTTACATATGAAAGGCAGCGGCACAGTGGTTTGAAATGAAAAGTTAAAGGTAAAAAAAATGTTAACTTATAGTAATACTAACGTAGTCGACTAGAGTAAACTATAGTCATCGACTAGAAAAGGCTATATTCACAGACTAGAAAAGGCTAAAGTCACAGACTAGAGTAGACTATGGTCATCCAATAGAGAAGACCATAGTCATCGACTAGAGAAGACTATTGTCATCGACTAAAGAAGACTATAGTCATCGACTAGAGATGACTATAATAATCGACTAGAGAAGACTATAGTCTTCGACTAAAGAAGACTATAGTCATCGACTAGAGTAAACTATAGTCATCCACTACAGAATACTATAGTCACTAACTAGAGAAGACTATAGTCATCGACTAGAGAAGACTATAGTCATCGACTAGAGAAGTCTATAGTCTTCGACTAGAGAAGACTATAGTCATCGACTAGAAAAGACTATAGTCATCGACTAGAGAAGACTATAGTCATCACCTAGAGAAGACTACAGTCTTCGACTAAATAAAATAGTAAATAGAAAATTTTTGAAAAATTTCCTATAAATAGTAAATTTTTCAAAAAATTTCTTATAAATAGTACATTTTTTAAAAATTTCCTATAAATAGTAAATTTTTGAAAAATTTCCTATAAATAGTAAATTTTTGAAAAATTTCCTATAAATAGTAATTTTTTGAAAAATTTCCTATAAATAGTAAATTTTTGAAAAATTTCCTATAAATAGTAAATTTTTGAAAAATTTCCTATAAATAGTAAATTTTTACAAAATTTCCTATAAATAGTCAATTTTCGAAAAATTTCCTATAAAATGACAATTTTTAAAAACTTCCCTTTAAAAAGTCAATTTTCGAAAAATTTGCTTTAGAAAGCAAATTTTCGAAATTTTTTTTAAAAAGTAAATTTTCGAAAAAGTCCCTTTCAAAAGTGAAATTTCGAAAAATTTCCTTTAAAATTAAATTTTTGAAAAATTTCCTTTAAACAGTCAATTTTCGAAAAATTTGCTTTAAAAAGTCAACTTTCGAAAAATTTCCTATAAATAGTCAATTTTCGAAAAATTTACTTTAAAAAGTCAATTTTCAAAAATTTTCTTCAAAAAAACAAGTTTCGAAAAATTTCCTTTAAAAAGTAAATTTTTGAAAAGTTTCCTTTAAAAAATAAATTTTCGAAAAATTTCCTTTAAAGTAAATTTTCTAAAAATTTCCTTTAAAAAAGCCAATAATTTTCGAAAAATTTCGTTTAAAAAGTCAATTTTTGAAAATTTGCCTAGAAATAGTAAATAAAATATTTGTTCTCATCATCCCACTGTGCTTTGCTAGATATTCATACACTCATGATAATGATGATGCATCTTGTACATAAAAAAAATGTATGTGTAAAGAGCACCAGCAAAAAGTTATTGGTATCTAGTGGAAGAAGTTGGTTGGTTTTATTAAACGAGTATCTGTTAGATACATTTATTTTTTTTTTTTTATGGTATAAAAAATGTATTTCGTTATTAAAAAAAAACTGAACTCAACATTTATGTAAATAGAACTGGTTCTGCCTTAAACATAGAATTTTCTTACATATCGTTAAAAAATTAAAATTCTTTAAAAAATTGGAAAAATATGTAAATGTTATGTAGAACTTAAACATAAGGTGGTTTAACCACTTTCGTTTTTTGAAATAAAAATTAAGTTTTGAAATAAATTTCGGAATTTCAAAAAATTAAAAAATTAAAATAGAATTTCTAATAAGAATTTTTGATTTATTTTGAGAATTTTGAAAGTCCAAAAAATCAAGCAATTTTTAAGTTTGGAAATTTTTGGGGATTTTAAAAAACTTTTTAGGAATTTTTTAAAAATTGTGGGAATTAACAAAAAGTTCTTTAAAATTTATTTTAAACAAATTATTATTCTTTGAGTGTTAACAAATTTATCGTTTGTGGCCAACAATGAATTGCTAAGAAACCACTTCCTTTTTGCTTCTTTTCGTTTTAATTTGAGCCTTAACTTTCAACATTTCTGAAATGTGCCGGTTTAAAAAATTTATTTTCGTTTATTTTTCTTAACATGTTTTTGAAGTTGTTTTCATCTTTAAGCTGCTTGTATTTTTTCTCGACATCAAAAACAAAACCAAAAAAAAAAATACAAAAATTTAAGATTCTTATCATCATCATCTGGTAGTTTAAGGGCAAAAACTGAAAAGAATCCGCTGCAGCTCCTTTTAGGAGTAGATTTTTTTCAAACTCAAAAGAAAAAGAGGAAAACACAAAGGAAACCGGTTTCGAAATCAAATACACTCATAGAAAAATGTTGGTAAATTTCACATAAAAAATTTTGTTTAAAGTTTTGAGGTATCCTTTTAACAAAGTCTTAATATTTTTTCTAGTTTTTCTTTTTATTTGGCTTTTTTGAATTTCTTGCCGGATTTCTTTTGTCAGTTTATGAGCGAGTATCTTCTTTATAATGTAAATGCAAGTTTTAGTTAACATTTGGTTTTCTGCTTTTTATTGTTTAAGCTTCAATGATTTTTGGTAATTTTTCTTTTTTGCATCATCATTTTCGAATGATTTTCTTCTTTAATGAAAATTTTTGGGAGGTTTTGTTTAAGGGAGGAATAGCTAAATTTGAAGACAAATTTTACTTATACATAGTCCAATAGTCCTTTAAATAGTCCAATTTCAAAAAATTTCCTATAAATAAGTCAATTTTCGAAAAAATTTTATAAATAGTCAATTTTCGAAAAAATTTCTTTAAAAAGTCAATTTTTGAAAACTTTTCTATAAATAGTAAATATTTGAAAAATTTCCTATAAAAAGTAAATTTTCGAAAAATTTCGTATCAATAGTCAATTTTCGAAAAATTTCCTATTAATAGTCTATTTTCAAAAAATTTTCTTTAAAAAGTCAATTTTCGAAAAATTTCCTATAAATCAATTTTCGAAAAATTTTCTATAAATAGTCAATTTTCAAAAAAAAATCCTTTAATTAGCCAAATTTTCGAAAAATTTACTAAAAATATTTCATTTTCGAAAAATTTCGTTTAAAAAGTAAATTTTCGAAAAATTTCCTTTAAAAAGCAAATCTTCAAAATATTTTCTTAGAAAAGTAAATTTTCGAAAAATTTCCTATAAAAAGCCAATTTTCGAAAAATTTTCTATAAAAAGTCAAGTTGCGAAAAATTTCCTTTAAAAAGTCAATTTTTGAAAATTTTTCTTTAAATAGTCAATTTTCGAAAAATTTCCTTTAAAAAGTCAATTTTCGAAAAATTTACTTTAAAAGTCAATTTTCGAAAAATTTTCTATAAAAAGTCAAGTTTCGAAAAATTTCCTTTAAAAAGTAAATTTTTGAAAATTTTCCTATAAACGTACAATTTTCGAAAAATTTCCTTCAAAAAGTAAATTTTCGAAAAATTTCCTATAAATAGTCAATTTTCGAAAAATTTCCTATAAATAGTCAATTTTCGAAAAGTTTTCTATAAATAGTTAATTTTCGAAAAATTTCCTCTAAATAGTAAATTTTCGAAAAATTTTCTATAAGTAGTCAATTTTCGTAAGATTTCTTTAAATATTAAATTTTCGAAAAATTTCGTATAAATAGTCAATTTTCGAAAAGTTTTCTATAAATAGTTAATTTTCGAAAAATTTCCTCTAAATAGTAAATTTTCGAAAAATTTTCTATAAGTAGTCAATTTTCGTAAGATTTCTTTAAATATTAAATTTTCGAAAAATTTCGTATAATAGTAAATTTTCGAAAAATTTCCTATAAATAGTTAATTTTCGAATTTTCCTATTAATAGTTAATTTTCGAAAAATTTCCTAAAAATAATCAATTTTCGAAAAATTTCCTATAAATAGTCAATCTTCGAAAAATTTCCTATAAATAGTCAATCTTCGAAAAATTTCCTATAAATAGTCAATTTTCGAAAAATTTCCTAAAAATAGTCAATTTTCGAAAAATTTCCAAATTAGTAAATTTTCGAAAAATTTTCTTTAAAAAGTCTATTTGCGATAAATTTCCTATAAATAGTCAATTTTCGAAAAGTTTTCTATAAATAGTTAATTTTCGAAAAATTTCCTCTAAATAGTAAATTTTCGAAAAATTTTCTATAAGTAGTCAATTTTCGTAAGATTTCTTTAAATATTAAATTTTCGAAAAATTTCGTATAATAGTAAATTTTCGAAAAATTTCCTATAAATAGTTAATTTTCGAATTTTCCTATTAATAGTTAATTTTCGAAAAATTTCCTAAAAATAATCAATTTTCGAAAAATTTCCTATAAATAGTCAATCTTCGAAAAATTTCCTATAAATAGTCAATCTTCGAAAAATTTCCTATAAATAGTCAATTTTCGAAAAATTTCCTAAAAATAGTCAATTTTCGAAAAATTTCCAAATTAGTAAATTTTCGAAAAATTTTCTTTAAAAAGTCTATTTGCGATAAATTTCCTATAAATAGTCAATTTTCGAAAAATTTCCTTTAAAAAGTAAATTTGCGAAAAATTTCCTTTAAAAAGTAAATTTTTGAAAAATTTCCTTTAAAAAGTAAATTTTTGAAAAATTTCCTTTAAAAAGTAAATTTTAGAAAAAATTTCCTTTAAAAAGCAAATTTTCGAAAAATTTCCTTTAAAATGTAAATTTTAAAAAATTTTCTTTAAAAAGTCAATTTTTGAAAAATTTCCTATAAGTAGGCAATTTTCGAAAAATTTCCTTCAAAAAGTCAATTATTGAAAAATTTTCTATAAATAGTCAATTTTCGAAAAATTTCCTTTAAAAAGTAAATTTTGGAAAAATTTCCTTCAAAAAGTCAATTTTCGAAAAATTTCCTTTAAAAAGTCAATTTTCGAAAAATTTCCTTTAAAAAGTCAATTTTGGAAAAATTTCCTATAAATAGTCAATTTTCGAAAAATTTCCTATAAATAGTAAATTTTCGAAAAATTTCCTATAAATAGTCAATTTTCAAAAAATTTCCTTCAAAAAGTCAATTATTGAAAAATTTTCTTCAAAAAGTCAATTTTCGAAAAATTTCCTTCAAAAAGTCAATTTTCGAAAAATTTCCTTTAAAAATTCAATTTTCGAAAAATTTCCTTTAAAAAGTCAATTTTGGAAAAATTTCCTATAAATAGTCAATTTTCGAAAAATTTCCTATGAATAGTCAATTTTCGAAAAATTTCTTATAAATAGTCAATTTGCGAAAAATTTCCTATAAATAGTCAATTTTCGAAAAATTTCCTATAAACAGTCAATTTTCGAAATATTTCCTATAAATATGTAATTAATTTTCGAAAAATTAAATATAATTAGTCAATTTTCGAAAAATATCCTATAAATAGTCAATTTTCGAAAAATATCCTATAAATAGTCAATTTTCTAAAAATTTCCTAAAAATAATCAATTTTCGAAAAATTTCCTATAAATAGTCAATTTTCGAAAAATTTCCTATAAATAGTCAATCTTCGAAAAATTTCCTATAAATAGTCAATCTTCGAAAAATTTCCTATAAATAGTCAATTTTCGAAAAATTTCCTAAAAATAGTCAATTTTCGAAAAATTTCCAAATAAGTAAATTTTCGAAAAATTTTCTTTAAAAAGTCTATTTGCGATAAATTTCCTATAAATAGTCAATTTTCGAAAAATTTCCTTTAAAAAGTAAATTTGCGAAAAATTTCCTTTAAAAAGTAAATTTTTGAAAAATTTCCTTTAAAAAGTAAATTTTAGAAAAAATTTCCTTTAAAAAGCAAATTTTCGAAAAATTTCCTTTAAAATGTAAATTTTAAAAAATTTTCTTTAAAAAGTCAATTTTTGAAAAATTTCCTATAAGTAGGCAATTTTCGAAAAATTTCCTTCAAAAAGTCAATTATTGAAAAATTTTCTATAAATAGTCAATTTTCGAAAAATTTCCTTTAAAAAGTAAATTTTGGAAAAATTTCCTTCAAAAAGTCAATTTTCGAAAAATTTCCTTTAAAGAGTCAATTTTCGAAAAATTTCCTTTAAAAAGTCAATTTTCGAAAAATTTCCTTTAAAAAGTCAATTTTGGAAAAATTTCCTATAAATAGTCAATTTTCGAAAAATTTCCTATAAATAGTAAATTTTCGAAAAATTTCCTATAAATAGTCAATTTTCAAAAAATTTCCTTCAAAAAGTCAATTATTGAAAAATTTTCTTCAAAAAGTCAATTTTCGAAAAATTTCCTTCAAAAAGTCAATTTTCGAAAAATTTCCTTTAAAAATTCAATTTTCGAAAAATTTCCTTTTAAAAGTCAATTTTGGAAAAATTTCCTATAAATAGTCAATTTTCGAAAAATTTCCTATGAATAGTCAATTTTCGAAAAATTTCTTATAAATAGTCAATTTGCGAAAAATTTCCTATAAATAGTCAATTTTCGAAAAATTTCCTATAAACAGTCAATTTTCGAAATATTTCCTATAAATATGTAATTAATTTTCGAAAAATTAAATATAATTAGTCAATTTTCGAAAAATATCCTATAAATAGTCAATTTTCGAAAAATATCCTATAAATAGTCAATTTTCGAAAAATTTCCTATAAATAGTCAATTTTCGAAAAATTTCCTATAAATAGTCAATTTTCGAAAAATTTCCTATAAATAGTCAATTTTCGAAAAATTTCCTATAAACAGACAATTTTCGAAAAGTTTCCTATAAATAGTCAATTTTCGAAAAATTTCCTATAAATAGTCAATTTTCGAAAAATTTCCTATAAATAGTCAATTTTCGAAAAGTTTTCTATAAATAGTTAATTTTCGAAAAATTTCCTCTAAATAGTAAATTTTCGAAAAATTTTCTATAAGTAGTCAATTTTCGTAAGATTTCTTTAAATATTAAATTTTTCGAAAAATTTCCTATAATATTAATTTTCGAAAAATTTCCTATAAATAGTTAATTTTCGAATTTTCCTATTAATAGTTAATTTTTGAAAAATTTCCTAAAAATAATCAATTTTCGAAAAATTTCCTATAAATAGTCAATCTTCGAAAAATTTCCTATAAATAGTCATTTTTCGAAAAATTTTCTATAAGTAGTGAATTTTCGTAAGATTTCTTTAAATATTAAATTTTCGAAAAATTTCCTATAATAGTCAATTTTCGAAAATTTTCCTATAAATAGTCAATTTTCTAAAAATTTCCTTTAAATAGTCAATTTTTGAAAAATTTCTTATAAATAGTCAATTTTCGTAAAATTTTTCTTTAAAGATAATCGTCTTCGTTAATTATTTCCAAATTAGAGTAAAAGTGGTATACTCTATTTTTTATGGGACTTTTCAAAACGACCATATGGCAAATCAATGTATGGAAGTGCAACATTTTTATATTACATTTTTATATTTGCCATCAATTTTCTAGTAAAATTATATTTTAACCTAAAAAGACTTATTTTTTAAATCACAATTAGTCGAATTTCCCCACTTTTTATCTTCATTTTTTTATTTAAATCATTTTTTTTCACCTTAAACAATTAATTGAGTTGTAAAACCGTAAAACATAATTGTTTTCCATAAAATTCTCATACACATGTATTTTCTATTCATTTTTTTGTTTATTTAAACAAATCAAGCTGTATTTAATTATTTCCATTTAAATAATTTTCATTTTTTTTTTGTTTTGAAAATTTTACTGTTGATGATTATATTGTTATGTTTTTGCTTTTTTTAGCTAAAATAAATTAAAATTCATTGTCGGCTCTTAATTAAATTTTCAGATTTTTTTTGTTGTGTTACTAAATTTATTTATAAATTTATTTGTTTAATTAGAAATGTTTAAGAGAAAACTAGAGTTAAATAGAAATAATTTAGTTGGGGTACTTAGAAACTTTGAAAGAAAACAGAAAATAGTTCAAGGTTTTTATGAAGAGAAAATGAGTCAGCAAATATGGAAATTTCAATTGTATATTCAAGTACAAAAACTTTAAAAAATTGATGCCAAAAATATCCGAATATCTTTGAAATATTATATTTAAAGATTTTCCAGCTTTAAAGTTCTTACTTATCCACTTAAACTGTTGTTTACTCAAATATTTCCAAACTGTGACCTTTGACCTTTTACTATGTTTTAGCTACAAGAAAACTTTTTCCTTTCTAAAATTTTGATCAAAATTTTCTTTAATGAAAAATTTTGATCAAAATTTTTCTTCAGTAAAATTTTGATCAAAATTTTTCTTCAGTAAAATTTTAATAAAAATTTGTCTTTAGTAAATATCTGAACAAAATTTTTCTTTATTAAAATTTTGTTAAAAATTTTTCTTTAGTAAAATTTTGATCAAAATTTTTCTTTAGTAAAATTTTGATCAAAATTTTTCTTTAGTAAAATTTTGATCAAAATTTTTCTTTAGTAAAATTTTGATCAAAATTTTTCTTTAGTAAAATTTTGATCAAAATTTTTCTTTAGTAAAATTTTGATCAAAATTTTTCTTTACTAAAATTTTGATCAAAATTTTTCTTTACTAAAATTTTGATCAAAATTTTTCTTTACTAAAATTTTGATCAAAATTTTTCTTTACTAAAATTTTGATCAAAATTTTTCTTTAGTAAAATTTTGATCAAAATTTTTCTTTAGTAAAATTTTGATCAAAATTTTTCTTTAGTAAAATTTTGATCAAAATTTTTCTTTAGTAAAATTTTGATCAAAATTTTTCTTTAGTAAAATTTTGATCAAAATTTTTCTTTAGTAAAATTTTGATCAAAATTTTTCTTTAGTAAAATTTTGATCAAAATTTTTCTTTAGTAAAATTTTGATCAAAATTTTTCTTTAGTAAAATTTTGATCAAAATTTTTCTTTAGTAAAATTTTGATCAAAATTTTTCTTTAGTAAAATTTTGATTAAAATTTTTCTTTAGTAAAATTTTGATCAAAATTTTTCTTTAGTAAAATTTTGATCAAAATTTTTCTTTAGTACAATTTTGATCACAATTTTTCTTTAGTAAAATTTTGATCACAATTTTTCTTACGTAAAATTTTGATCACAATTTTTCTTTAGTAAAATTTTGATCACAATTTTTCTTTAGTAAAATTTTGATCAAAATTTTTCTTTAATAAAATTTTGATCAAAATTTTTCTTTAGTAAAATTTTGATCAAAATTTTTCTTTAGTAAAATTTTGATCAAAATTTTTCTTTAGTAAAATTTTGATCAAAATTTTTCTTTAGTAAAATTTTCATCAAAATTTTTCTTTAGTAAAATTTTCATCAAAATTTTTCTTTAGTAAAATTTTCATCAAAATTTTTCTTTAGTAAAATTTTCATCAAAATTTTTCTTTAGTAAAATTTTCATCAAAATTTTTCTTTAGTAAAATTTTCATCAAAATTTTTCTTTAGTAAAATTTTCATCAAAATTTTTCTTTAGTAAAATTTTCATCAAAATTTTTCTTTAGTAAAATTTTCATCAAAATTTTTCTTTAGTAAAATTTTCATCAAAATTTTTCTTTAGTAAAATTTTCATCAAAATTTTTCTTTAGTAAAATTTTCATCAAAATTTTTCTTTAGTAAAATTTTGATCAAAATTTTTCTTTAGTAAAATTTTGATCAAAATTTTTCTTTAGTAAAATTTTGATCAAAATTTTTCTTTAGTAAAATTTTGATCAAAATTTTTCTTTAGTAAAATTTTGATCAAAATTTTTCTTTAGTAAAATTTTGATCAAAATTTTTCTTTAGTAAAATTTTGATCAAAATTTTTCTTTAGTAAAATTTTGATCAAAATTTTTCTTTAGTAAAATTTTGATCAAAATTTTTCTTTAGTAAAATTTTGATCAAAATTTTTCTTTAGTAAAATTTTGATCAAAATTTTTCTTTAGTAAAATTTTGATCAAAATTTTTCTTTAGTAAAATTTTGATCAAAATTTTTCTTTAGTAAAATTTTGATCAAAATTTTTCTTTAGTAAAATTTTGATCAAAATTTTTCTTTAGTAAAATTTTGATCAAAATTTTTCTTTAGTAAAATTTTGATCAAAATTTTTCTTTAGTAAAATTTTGATCAAAATTTTTCTTTAGTAAAATTTTGATCAAAATTTTTCTTTAGTAAAATTTTGATCAAAATTTTTCTTTAGTAAAATTTTGATCAAAATTTTTCTTTAGTAAAATTTTGATCAAAATTTTTCTTTAGTAAAATTTTGATCAAAATTTTTCTTTAGTAAAATTTTGATCAAAATTTTTCTTTAGTAAAATTTTGATCAAAATTTTTCTTTAGTAAAATTTTGATCAAAATTTTTCTTTAGTAAAATTTTGATCAAAATTTTTCTTTAGTAAAATTTTGATCAAAATTTTTCTTTAGTAAAATTTTGATCAAAATTTTTCTTTAGTAAAATTTTGATCAAAATTTTTCTTTAGTAAAATTTTGATCAAAATTTTTCTTTAGTAAAATTTTGATCAAAATTTTTCTTTAGTAAAATTTTGATCAAAATTTTTCTTTAGTAAAATTTTGATCAAAATTTTTATTTAGTAAAATTTTGATCAAAATTTTTATTTAGTAAAATTTTGATCAAAACTTTTCTTGAGTACAATTTTTAACCAAAATTTTTCTTTAGTAAAATTTTGATCAAAATTTTTCTTTAGTAAAATTTTGATCAAAATTTTTCTTTAGTAAAATTTTGATCAAAATTTTTCTTTAGTAAAATTTTGATCAAAATTTTTCTTTAGTAAAATTTGTTCAAAATTTTTCTTTAGTAAAATTTTGATCAAAATTTTTCTTTAGTAAAATTTTGATCAAAATTTTTTTTTAGTAAAATTTTGATCAAAATTTTTCTTTAGTAAAATTTTGATCAAAATTTTTCTTTAGTAAAATTTTGATCAAAATTTTTCTTTAGTAAAATTTTGATCAAAATTTTTCTTTAGTAAAATTTTGATCAAAATTTTTCTTTAGTAAAATTTTGATCAAAATTTTTCTTTAGTAAAATTTTGATCAAAATTTGTCTTTAGTAAAATTTTGATCAAAATTTGTCTTTAGTAAAATTTTGATCAAAATTTGTCTCTAGTAAAATTTTGATCAAAATTTGTCTCTAGTAAAATTTTGATCAAAATTTGTCTTTAGTAAATATTTGAACAAAATTTTTCTTTATTAAAATTTTGTTAAAAAATTTTTTTTAGTAAATATTTGAACAAAATTTTTCTTTATTAAAATTTTGTTAAAAATTTTTCTTTAGTAAAATTTAAATCAAAATTTGTCTTTAGTAAAATTTTAATCTAAATGTTTCTTTAGTAAAATATTTCTTTAGTAAAATTTTGATCAAAATTTTTCTTTACTAAAATTTTGATCAAAATTTTTTCTTTACTAAACTTTTAATCAAAATTTTTCTTTACTAAACTTTTGATCAAAATTTTTCTTTACTAAAATTTTGATCAAAATTTTTCTTTAGTAAAATTTTGATAAAAATTTGTCTTTAGTAAAATTTTGAGGTTACCATATTTTTTGCTTACAACTTCAAATTAAAAAGCTTGAAAGTCTTGAAAATATTTAAAAGTTGAAGAAAACCCTTCAACATATGATTCTGCGGTCTCAGAAATCTAAATTTTCTTGATATAAAGCTATTAACTTAATATTCCGTCAGTCGTGACCTTTGACCTTTTTTTCTAAAATTAGCCAGATGAGAGTCATTTGAAAGCTGAAGTTTGTTACAAGATGCCTGTTTTATGAATTGATATTAAAACAAGGGTTTTGCGTAATTATAAGGCCCTTTGTAATGATAACAAAAGAAAATTTTAGTCTTCAGATTTTATTGTAAAAATTTCGAAATATTTTTTTTCCTTTCAGAAAAATTAATTCCCACACTTTTTGTGTTATATAAATTTACATATTTATTATTGATTTATTTAAAGAAAAAAATTTATATAAAATAATAAAATGAAAACCTGTGTGTGGTAAAATTGTGTGAAAAGTAATTTAAATTATTTAATTCCAAACTGTTTTTATTATTTTCATTTAAACAACCATAAAATTAAACAATAAAAAAAGCTTAACATATTTTACAACAATAGTCAGTTTAACATGCCCGTAAAACTTCAATGTAAAGAGTTTAAAATCAAAAAAAAAATAATTTTTGGGTAATTTCAAAAATACCTTGAACAAAAGCCTCAGACAAGAAAAATAACCTTTTTTTTACGAAAAAAAATACTTAATACAAAAATTCAAAAAAACACAAAAGTTTACAAGTTTTTTACAAGCTGTGATTTTGTTGAGGAAAATTGTTTAGTAATTGAGAAAAAAATAGAAATAAAATAAAATTTTGAAAAATCTATTTTATGTTTTACACAAAAGGTCTTTTTTTCGTAGAACAAAAGGCCTTCAACTTTTTAACATACAAATTTTGTAGTTTTCAATCAAAATGCAGGCAGGCAGGGTCAAATGCAGACACATCAATTTAACTATTTTTGAATAGACATAGACTCGTAGAATACAAAAATGCCTGTGGTACTTATAAAGGGGGGGGGGGGTGTCAAAACGGAAATTGTTTAAAAATTACTTTTAGGTATTTACATAGAAAATATCAACAAAAAAAAGGTGACAGAAATACTTCCGTTACAAGATTTAAATTGAATTTTGGTGTTAAAGAAATTAATCAAGTAAAGGTCTAGTTGAAAATACACTAAATACACCATTTTTATAGGAAATTTTTCAAAAATTTCCCATTTTTAAAGGAAATTTTTCAAAAATTTCCTATTTTTATAGGAATTTTTTCAAAAATTTCCTATTTTTATAGGAAATTTTTCAAAAATTTCCTATTTTTATAGGAAATTTTTCAAAAATTTCCTATTTTTATAGGAAATTTTTCAAAAATTTCCTATTTTTATAGGAAATTTTTCAAAAATTTCCTATTTTTATAGGAAATTTTTCAAAAATTTCCTATTTTTATAGGAAATTTTTCAAAAATTTCCTATTTTTATAGGAAATTTTTCAAAAATTTCCTATTTTTATAGGAAATTTTTCAAAAATTTCCTATTTTTATAGGAAATTTTTCAAAAATTTCCTATTTTTATAGGAAATTTTTCAAAAATTTCCTATTTTTATAGGAAATTTTTCAAAAATTTCCTATTTTTATAGGAATTTTTTCAAAAATTTCCTATTTTTATAGGAAATTTTTCAAAAATTTCCTATTTTTATAGGAAATTTTTCAAAAATTTCCTATTTTTATAGGAAATTTTTCAAAAATTTCCTATTTTTATAGGAAATTTTTCAAAAATTTCCTATTTTAACTTTTGTTAGAATTTGATAAATTCTATTTCATTTTCCAATGACATTTACAAATTTTAGCAAAAGTTTTTCTTTTTTGTATGTTTTTTAAAAAAAAATTTCCTATATTTATAGGAAATTTTTCAAAAATTTCCCATTTTTATAGGAAATTTTTCAAAAATTTCCCATTTTTATAGGAAATTTTTCAAAAATTTCCCATTTTTATAGGAAATTTTTCAAAAATTTCCCATCTTTATAGGAAATTTTTCAAAAATTTCCGATTTTTATAGGAAATTTTTCAAAAATTTTCTATTTTTATAGGAAATTTTTTAAAAAATTTCCTATTTTTATAGGAAACTTTTAGGAATTTTTTCAAAAGTTTCCTATTTTTATAGGAAATTTTTCAAAAATTTCCTATTTTTATAGGAAATTTTTCAAAAATTTCCTATTTTTATAGGAATTTTTTCAAAAATTTCCTATTTTTATAGGAAATTTTTCAAAAATTTCCTATTTTTATAGGAAATTTTTCAAAAATTTCCTATTTTTATAGGAAATTTTTCAAAAATTTCCTATTTTTATAGGAAATTTTTCAAAAATTTCCTATTTTTATAGGAAATTTTTCAAAAATTTCCTATTTTTATAGGAAATTTTTCAAAAATTTCCTATTTTTATAGGAAATTTTTCAAAAATTTCCTATTTTTATAGGAAATTTTTCAAAAATTTCCTATTTTTATAGGAAATTTTTCAAAAATTTCCTATTTTTATAGGAAATTTTTCAAAAATTTCCTATTTTTATAGGAAATTTTTCAAAAATTTCCTATTTTTATAGGAAATTTTTCAAAAATTTCCTATTTTTATAGGAAATTTTTCAAAAATTTCCTATTTTTATAGGAATTTTTTCAAAAATTTCCTATTTTTATAGGAAATTTTTCAAAAATTTCCTATTTTTATAGGAAATTTTTCAAAAATTTCCTATTTTTATAGGAAATTTTTCAAAAATTTCCTATTTTTATAGGAAATTTTTCAAAAATTTCCTATTTTAACTTTTGTTAGAATTTGATAAATTCTATTTCATTTTCCAATGACATTTACAAATTTTAGCAAAAGTTTTTCTTTTTTGTATGTTTTTTAAAAAAAAATTTCCTATATTTATAGGAAATTTTTCAAAAATTTCCCATTTTTATAGGAAATTTTTCAAAAATTTCCCATTTTTATAGGAAATTTTTCAAAAATTTCCCATTTTTATAGGAAATTTTTCAAAAATTTCCCATTTTTATAGGAAATTTTTCAAAAATTTCCCATCTTTATAGGAAATTTTTCAAAAATTTCCGATTTTTATAGGAAATTTTTCAAAAATTTCCTATTTTTATAGGAAATTTGTTAAAAAATTTCCTATTTTTTTAGGAAACTTTTAGGAATTTTTTCAAAAATTTCCTATTTTTATAGGATTTTTTTTTTTAAATTTCCTATTTTTATAAGAATTTTTTTAAATAATTTTTCAACCTAACACACTCCTTTTCAAGGTAGGGTGTTCCTTAATTGTTTCCAAGCTCTTCATTGATTAAAATGAAATATCGCAACATCCATTTAAAACTTTGTATTGAAGTTTTCAGGTCTGTGTAAAATTTTATGATTTATTTGACATTTTAATTAACAAGCATTTACATAAAACAAAAAGACATAAAAAATTTAAAAACCATATGAGAGTGCGTGTCAAAAAATCAGGCATTCCAGCGCACAAAAATAATTTGTTAAATAACAACAACAATAAAAAATATTAAAACAAATAAAATTTCCCATTTTACAAAAATAACGTGATTTTATTCAATAAATAACAGAAAAAAGCTTAAAGCCTGACAGTTAATTGTCAGTATTTGCAATTGATGGAAATCAAATAGAAAATTTTTATAAGGAAAACATTTCATTACAATAAATATTTGATTGGAACCAGTTTTAAAATATTTAAAAAAACATTTATACTTAAATTTTGATATACAAAACTTTAACAAAATTTTTGTTAAGTTGTTTTCTTTACTTTGTCTTAAAATAAAAGTTTACAAAAATATCCTTTTTATCCTTTCCTTCAAAGTTTAATACCCTTTGGCCATAACAATTTATTTTACACATTTTACAACTATTTTCACTTTTGTTAGAATTTGATAAATTCTATTTCATTTTCCAATGACATTTACAAATTTTAGCAAAAGTTTTTCTTTTTTGTATGTTTTTAGGACTGAAAAAGGAAAAGTTTGTTTCCATTTTTCCAACAAAAAAAAAAGCAAAATATTTTGTTATATTATTACAGTTTTTATGCTTTAGATTTTCATTTCACTAATGCATACATAAAATATTAGCTACCACTAAATTTCAAGGCTGGTTATCCCCTTGTTAGGACAACCCAGCAAACATTTTAGAATAAATTTTTCAAAAATTTTTTACTTTCATAGGAAATTTTTCAAAAATTCTTATTTTTATAGCAACTTTTTCAAAAATTTTCTTTTTTTTTAATTTTTTACAAATTTCATATTTTTATAGGAAATTTTTCAAAAATTTCTTATTTTTATAGGAAATTTTTTAAAAATTTCTTATTTTTATAGGAAATTTTTCAAAAATTTCTTATTTTTATAGGAAAATTTTCAAAAATTTCTTATTTTTTTAGAAAATTTTTCAAAAATTTCTTATTTTTATAGAAAATTTTTCAAAAATTTCTTATTTTTATAGGAAACTTTCAAAAATTTCTAATTTTTATAGGAAATTTTTAAAAATTTCTTATTTTTATAGGAAATTTTTCAAAAATTTAATATTTTTATAGGAAACTTTTCAAAAATTTCTAATTTTTATAGGAAATTTTTCAAAAATTTCATATTTTTATAGGAAATTTTTCAAAAATTTCCTTTTTTATAAGAAATTTTTCAAAAATTTCCTATTATTATAGGAAATTTTTCAAAATTTCCTATTTTTATAGGAAATTAAAAAAAATCCTATTTTTATAGGAAATTTTTCAAAAATTTCCTAGTTTTATAGAAAACTTTCAAAAATTAGGAAATTTTTGAAAAATTTCCTATTTTCATGGGAAATTTTTCAAAAATTTCCTATTTTTATATGAAATTTTTCAAAAATTTCCTATTTTTATATGAAATTTTCAAAAATTTCTTATTTTGTATGAAATTTTTCAAAAATTTCCTATTTTTATAGGAAATTTTTCAGAAATTTCCTTTTTTTAAAGGAAATTTTTCAAAAAATTAAGAAAAAGAATCCTATAAATTTTTTTAAAAATTTGCTATTTTTATAAGAAATTTTCCAAAAATTTCCAATTTGTTGAGAAAATTTTTCAAAAATTTCCTATTTGTTGAGGAAATTTTTCAAAAATTTCCTATTTTTATAGAAAATTTTCAAAAATTTCCTATTTTTATAGGAAATTTTTCAAAAGTTTCCTATTTTTATAGGAAATTTTTCAAAAATTTCCTATTTTTATAGGAAATTTTTCAAAAATTTCCTATTTTTATAGGAAATTTTTCAAAAATTTTTATAGGAAATTTTTCAAAAATTTCCTATTTTTATAGGAAATTTTTCTAAAATTTTTATAGGAAATTTTTCAAAAACTTCCTATTTTTATAGGAAATTTTTCAAAAATTTCCTATTTTTATAGGAAATTTTTAAAAAATTTCCTATTTTTATAGGAAATTTTTCAAAAATTTCCTATTTTTATAGGAATTTTTTCAAAAATTTCTTATTTTTATAGGAAATTTTTCAAAAATTTCCTATTTTTATAGGAAATTTTTCAAAAATTTCCTATTTTTATAGGAAATTTTTCAAAAATTTCCTATTATTATAGGATATTTTTCAAAAATTTCCTATTTTTATAGGAAATTTTTCAAAAATTTCCTATTTTTATAGGAAATTTTTCAAAAATTTCCTATTTTTATAGGAAATTTTTCAAAAATTTCCTATTTTTATAGGAAATTTTTCAAAAATTTCCTATTTTATAGGAAATTTTTCAAAAATTTCCTATTTTATAGGAAATTTTTCAAAAATTTCCTATTTTTATAGCAAAATTTTCAAAAATTTCCTATTTTTATAGCAAATTTTTCAAGAATTTCTTATTTTTATAGGAAATTTTTCAAAAATTTCCTATTTTTATAGGAAATTTTTCAAAAATTTCCTATTTTTATAGCAAATTTTTCAAAAATTTCCTATTTTTATAGGAAATTTTTCAAAAATTTCCTATTTTTATAGGAAATTTTTCAAAAATTTCCTATTTTTATAGGAAATTTTTCAAAAATTTCCTATTTTTATAGGAAATTTTTCAAAAATTTCCTATTTTTATAGAAAATTTTTCAAAAATTTCCTATTATAATAGGAAATTTTTCAAAAATTTCCTATTTTTATAGGAAATTTTTCAAAAATTTCCTATTTTTATAGGAAATTTTTCAAAAATTTCCTATTTTTATAGGAAATTTTTCAAAAATTTCCTATTATTATAGGAAATTTTTCAAAAATTTCCTATTATTATAGGAAATTTTTCAAAAATTTCCTATTATTATAGGAAATTTTTCAAAAATTTCCTATTTTTATAGGAAATTTTTCAAAAATTTCCTATTTTTATAGGAAATTTTGCTAAAATTTCTTATTTCTATAGGAAATTTTTCTAAAATTTCTTATTTCTATAGGAAATTTTTCTAAAATATCTTATTTCTATAGGAATTTTTCAAAAAATTTCTTAGTTTTATATGAAATTTTTCAAAAAATTTCTTAGTTTTATAGGAAATTTTTCAAAAATTTCTTATTTTTATAGGAAATTTTTCAAAAATTTCTTATTTTTATTGGAAATTTTTCAAAAATTACTTATTTGTATAGGAAATTTTAGAAAAATATCTTATTTTTATTGGAAAATTTTCAAAAATTTCTTATTTTTATAGGAAATTTTTCAAAAAATTCTTATTGTTAAGAAATTTTACAAAAACTTTGTTTTACTTCTCCAGTGTTTGCTTGTAAAAATTGTTTTCCTTACCCGTTTTACTTTAGCCAACACTATTCCCATATCCTGTTTCCTTTCATAAAGGAGTAGCATAAGTTTAAAATGGTTTTTGTTTTTGTACCATAAAAATGTCTGCTCAAAGACCTAGAGACCTTTTTGCTTTAATGGCCATAAACAAAAATATATTTAAACAAAATTGATTTAAATGATTTATTTTTGTTTCTCGAAACCATTTATAGGCTCTTGTGAAAAGAACATTTAAATCAAAAAATGAATTGAGTGAGAAAAATGGAATTGAAAGTGATTTCAAGTGGGGAATTTTATTGCAAGTTAAATGAAATAAAAAAAGTCAGATGCCTAAAGACAGTAATAAAATGAGAAAATTAAAAAAATGGGAGTCTCCTCAAAAATATATTGACTCCAAGTAGTCAATAGTGTAAACAGTTGAATGAAGTTGATACTTAAATTTTATATAAGTTTTGACTTTATGAAAAATTTTAGTACATAATTGACAAAATTAATTTTACTTGAATCCCATATAACCATTAACAATCCATAACTGTAAATAGTTGGCTCTTTATTGTCCGCAAGTAATCTAAAAGGTAAACAGTGAGATCAAATTACTAAATTTAAATAATTTGATCCCATTTTTGTGATATTTATTAACTCTTCACAACTTCCATATACATTTTTTTATCTCAACCCTACCCCAATTTATTCTATATCGCCCCCTTGAGCTTCATTTAATAAAATTAAATTTCACTTCAATTTAAATGCTCTCCTCTTAAAAAGTGCCCCACTATTTATATAATTTTATTTCAATTATTAACAGAAATTAACAATAATATTATACGTTTTTCAATGCATAATTCATGGCTATTTTCCCAATTCTTTTATATTGAGATGAACTCAATTTCTACATATTTTTCATGTGAGTCTGCACACATGGCAGGTCCTTGTCAGTGGAATGTAGCGTAGGATAGAGCGCAGCATCTGCAGGGGGTTGAGAAAAATCATACATAATGGATTTAAATGACATGGAAAAATATGCACATATAAGTGCTTAATTTTTTTATTTCATATTTTATTAAACATTATTCTTTGCACATTAAAATATTTAACTGCAAATGCTGGAGTACTTAAATATTTAAATAAAAAAAGCTGAGCATATATAAATAAATATCGAATGCATTTAACTGGAAATAAAATGAATAAATATTATTTTAGCTTAAAATCATTTCAACAATAAAAAAATTGAAAACAAAATGTTTAACATTTCAGATAAAAGTCTAAAGATCCACAATTTTTAAAGAAATTGGACCATATTAAAAACCACGATTAAGAAGAAATTATGTATTATATTATATCGTCAATTTTCTTTCTCAATTGTAAATTTTTTTTTTTTTTAATTTCCTACCAAAATAAGAAATTTTTGAAAATTTTTCTATAAAAATAAGAAACTTTTTAAAAATTTTGTATAAAAATAAAACATTTTTTGAAAATTTTCTAAAAAAATAAGAAATTTTTTAAAAATTTCCTATCAAAATAGACATTTTTGAAAAATTTCCTTCAAAAATAAGAAATTTTTGAAAAATTTTCTATAAAAATAAGAAATTTTTGAAAAATTTCCTATAAAAATCAGAAATTTTTGTAAAATTTTCTATTAAAATAAGAAATTTTTTAAATATTTCCTATAAAAATAAGAGATCTTTAGAAAATTTCCTATTAAAATAAGAAATTTTTGAAAAATTTTCTATAAAAATAAGAAATTTTCGAAAAAAAAAATCCTTAAAAAATAAGAAATTTTTGAAAATTTTCTTAATAAAATAAGAAATTTTTAAAAAATTTCCTTTAAAAATAAGAAATTTTTGAAAAATTTCCTATAAAAATAAGAAATTTTTGAAAAATTTCCTTAAAAAATAAGAAATTTTTGAAAAATTTCCTTAAAAATAAGAAATTTTTGAAAAATTTCCTTAAAAAATAAGAAATTTTTGAAAAATTTCCTAGAAAAATAAGAAATTTTTGAAAAATTTCCTAGAAAAATAAGAAATTTTTGAAAAATTTCCTATAAAAATAAGAAATTTTTGAATAATTTCCTATAAAAATAAGAAATTTTTGAAAAATTTCCTAGAAAAATAAGAAGTTTTTGAAAAATTTCCTAAGAAATAATAAATTTTTGAAAAATTTCCTATTTTCAAGAAAACTTTTGAAAAATATCCTATTTTCATAGAAAATTTTTGAAAAATTTCCTATTTTTATAGGAAATTTTTCAAAAATTTCCTATTCTTATAGGAAATTTTCCAAAAATTTCCTATTCTTATAGGAAATTTTCCAAAAATTTCCTATTCTTATAGGAAATTTTCCAAAAATTTCCTATTCTTATAGGAAATTTTCCAAAAATTTCCTATTCTTATAGGAAATTTTCCAAAAATTTCCTATTCTTATAGGAAATTTTTCAAAAATTTCCTATTCTTATAGCAAATTTTTCAAAAATTGCCTATTTTTATAGGAAATTTTTAAAAAA
Source organism: Stomorhina lunata (assembly GCA_933228675.1). Lineage (NCBI taxonomy): Eukaryota > Metazoa > Arthropoda > Insecta > Diptera > Rhiniidae > Stomorhina > Stomorhina lunata. The sequence goes on along the minus strand of OW121742.1, from coordinate 44,943,283 downwards.
TTTCTTTCTTTTAAAGAAAATTTTCAAAAATTTCTTATTTTTATAAGAAAATTTAAAAACAAAATTCTTATTTTTATAGAAATTTTTCAAAAATTTCTTATTTTTATAGGAAATTTTTATACGAAATTTATCAAAAAACATGTACAAAAACCATTTATATTTAACCTCCGATATTTACCTGTTGCTTTTGCTTGACTAAATACTCCAAAAGCGTCTGCATTTCTTTGAATACTAAACAAATATACAAATATTTTCTATATAAATTTTCCTTAAATAAATAATCTTTATTTATTTAACACTTTAGTTGAACTCGTGTTTAAATCACACATAAAACACCAAAAACCCAAACCTGACGCCAAATATCTTTTCGTGTATGGGGGAGTAGCTCCACATACTCTACACATATAAAAAAAAAACAACACAACCCCCCTAAAAAAAGTATTAGAAAAAACCCTAAAAATAAAAATAAAATTTGACATTGACATCTATATAAACAAGAATATATTCAAACAAATCCCCGGAAGTTTGTTTTTATGTCATTTCATATATAAACAAATTTTTTATTGAGTATCTTTTACAAGAATTTACCAAAATTCGTAGGGAATAGAAATTGTTTTTTCTAGTTTTTATTAATGCGTACAGATACGTTATGTCTGGATATTGTAAAATACCCTATGACAAGTTGATAATTTAAGGAAAGTTTTTTTTTTGTGGTTAGACATTGGACATAAAAAGGCACTTTATTTTTGTGGAGTCAAGACTTTTGGGTTGAAAGTATTTAACCTTTTGGTAATAAAGAAAATAAAAATAAAAAAGTTTATGATTGTTATGATTTTTGTAAAGGAAATTAAAATGTAAATAAGTTATGAGTAGAAATGAACCATTGAAATCTTATTAGACTATAGAAAAGACTATATAATATAAAGATGTTGCACTTCCATTCATTAACTTGCCGTTTGGTCGTTTTGAAAAGATCCATTAAAAATGAGTATTCTGCTTTCTCTTATGGGATAGTTTTGTTGTTTCCGAATTAGAGTAAAAGCAGTATACTCATTTTTTAATGGGACTTTTCAAAACGACAATACGGCAAATCAGTGCATGGAAAAAAGGTCTTATTTTTATACGAAATTTTTCAAAAGTTTCTTAGTTTTACAGGAAATTTTTCAAAAATTTCCTATTTTTATAGGAAATTTTTCAAAAATTTTCTATTTTAATGGGAAATTTTTCAAAAATTTTATTTTAATGGGAAATTTTTCAAAAATTTCCTATTTTAATGGGAAATTTTTCAAAAATTTCCTATTTTAATGGGAAATTTTTCAAAAATTTCCTATTCTAATGGGAAATTTTTCAAAAATTTCATATCTTAATGGGAAATTTTCCAAAAATTTCCTATTTTAATGGGAAATTTTTCAAAAATTTCCTATTTTAATGGGAAACTTTTTAAAAATTTCATATTTTAATGGGAAATTTTTCAAAAATTTCATATCTTAATGGGAAATTTTTCAAAAATGTTCTATTTTAATGGAACATTTTTCAACAATTTCCTATTATAATGGCAAATTTTTTAAAAATTTTTAAAAAATTCCCTATAAAAATAAGAAATTTTTAAAAAATTTCCTGTTTTTATAGAAAATATTTCAAAACTTTCCTTTTTTATAAGAAATTTTTCTAAAATTTCCGTTTTTTATAGGAAATTTTTCAAAACTTTTCTTTTTTATAGGAAATTTTTCAAAAATTTTCTTTTTTTACAGGAAATTTATCAAAAATTTCCTATTTCTATAAGAAATTTTTCAAAAATTTCCTATTTTTATAGGAAATTTTTCAAAAATTTTCTATTTTTATAGGAAATTTTTCAAAAAATTTCTATTTTTATAGGAAATTTTTCAAAAAATTTCTATTTTTATAGGAAATTTTTCAAAAATTTTCTATTTTTATAGGAAATTTTTCAAAAATTTTCTATTTTAATGGGAAATTTTTCAAAAATTTCCTTTTGATATGGGAAATTTTTCAAAAATTTCCTTTTGATATGGGAAATTTTTCAAAAATTTCCTTTTGATATGGGAAATTTTTCAAAAATTTCCTTTTGATATGGGAAATTTTACAAATTTTTCTTTTTATATGGGAAATTTTTTTAAAAATGTCCTTTTTTTACAGAAAATTTTTCAAAAATTTCCTATTTTTATAGGAAATTTTTCAAAAATTTCTTTTTTTTATAGGAAATTTTTCAAAAATTTCCTTTTTTTATAGGAAATTTTTCAAAAATTTCCTTTTTTACAGGAAATTTTTCAAAAATTTCCTTTTTTACAGGAAATTTTTCAAAAATTTCCTATTTTATTATTTTTCAAATAATACAAGATATAACTCAAGAGCTCATTTTCATTCATACCTATCAAATGTTCCCGAGTTTCATTTAAATATGCGATTATAAGAACCATTATTTGACTATAAAGTCATCAACAATTGAATATTATAAAGAGTTTACCATTAAATATGTATAATAATATTACGGACTATAAAGCTTTAATTAAAATTACCCTTAAAGCTTGACAAAAAATTAAAAAAAAAAAAACTTTAAACTTTTGCCTTAAACCAAAATATGCCGGAAAATACTGCAGCATTTCAATATTTATAAACTGTGTAACATTTGTTTCAAGTTTTATGACCTCTAGATTTATACAATTTCACAATTTTTGTTATAAATTTTTTTTTGTAAAAGAAAAAAATAAAAATTACACACTATGCAGTATAGTTTATATTTTATGAAAAGTAATATAAGTAGGGGGGTAACCAAAAAAAATAAAAAGTTAAAAAATGATTCCTATATAATCCAAAAGTTGCATATTACCCCAAAACTAACATCAAAGACTCTATAATATAATGATATTATACTTCCATACATTGATTTGCCATATGGTCGTTTTGAAAAGTCCCATAAGACATACTTGCTGTTTTATATTGTCTTTACTAAATAAGATAAGAATTTTATTGAAATTTAAGCGATCCTGAAAGTATTTTGGAATTTTTTAAAATCCCAATTTCTACCACCCTAATGTCCTTTTCAAATTTAACCCACAGTACTCTCTGCTGGCTGCTGTTGCCTGCATGTGTATAATGTACATGGCAAACATTTGTTTAAAACCTTTAGGGATTTTTTTTTTTCATATTTTACATTATAATTTTTTTTTTTGTCAGTATTTTTAACTTATTTGCCACTGCTGTTGCCATTAAAACAAACTGCATTTACAGAAGCATGACGGGCAACACCCACATGTTCGTTCTTAAACAATGATTTTGCACAGCAAAAAAATCTCAAAAAATTTATATATTTTAAAAAATTATAGCACAAAATACGAGTGAGATCTGGTAAAATATTAAATATGGTTTGCAGTTAAACATGAATTATAATAAGATTTTTTATTAAAATTTATGATGAAATATAAAGAACACTAGTTAACAAAATTTAATTTGAAGCGTTAGATTTTATTACAATATTTTTTTATTTGATATGGTCTTCTGATTATAAAAAAGGTCTAAAATTTTTTTTCAAAATTTTATATTTTTCAAAAAGCTAGTCTATCGTTTCTATCATATCTTTAAAACATGTTGATCGATTTTGTTGAAACTGCCAGAATACAAAGTAAATCAAATTATCTTTAAGTTGCTTTAAACACTTTTTCTTAATATCTTTAACGGTTTCTGAGTTATTTGCATTTAAGTAAAAAAAAAAAAATGAAAAATTTCAATTTTTTTTAAATTTATAAAAAATTAATGGAACGGGATGTTCGATATTGCTGAAAGTGACAGAAAAGAATATAGTATATAAAATTATCTTAAAGTGGCTTTAAACAATTTGTCTTATATCTTAAACGGTTTTTGAGTTATTTTCACTTAAAAGGAAAAAAATTGTTTTTTTAATGAAAAATTTTACATTTATAAAAAATTCATAAAAAAAAACGAAAATGTTCCATAAATGAAAATTTTTCTATAGAAAAAATTTCATATTGAAAGTTTTTCTATAGAAAATGTTCCATAAATGAAAATTTTTCTATAGAAAAAATTTCATATTTAAAGTTTTTCTATAGAAAAAATTTCATATTGAAAGTTTTTCTATAGAAAAAGTTTCATATTGAAAATTTTTCTAGAGAAAAAATTTCATATTAAAAATTTTTCTATAGAAAAAATTTCATATTGAAAATGTTTCTATAGAAACAATTTCATATTGAAAATGTTTCTATAGAAACAATTTCATATTGAAAGTTTTTCTATAAAAAAAAACTCATATTGAAAGTTTTTCTATAGAAAAAGTTTCATATTGAAAATTTTTCTAGAGAAAAAATTTCATATTGAAAATTTTTCTAGAGAAAAAATTTCATATTGAAAATTTTTCTAGAGAAAAAATTTCATATTGAAAATTTTTCTATAGAAACAATTTCATATTGAAAGTTTTTCTATAAAAAAAATTTATATTGAAAATTTTTCTGTAGAAAAAATTTAATATTGAAAATTTTTCTTTAGAAAAAATTTCATATTGAAAATTTTTCTAGAGAAAAAATTTTATATAGAAAATTTTTCTACAGAAAAAATTCACATTGAAAGTTTTTCTATAGAAAAAATTTCATATTGAAAATTTTTCTATAAAAAAAAATGTATATTGAAAATTTTCTATAGAAAAAATTTCATATTGAAAGTTTTTCTATAGAAAAAATTTTATATTGAAAATTTTTCTATAGAAAAAATTTCATATTGAAAATTTTTCTATAGAAAAAATTCCATATTGAAAATTTTTCTACAGAAAAAATTTCATATTGAAAATTTTTCTATAGAAGAAATTTTATATTTAAAATTTTTTATAGAAAAAATTTCATATTGAAAATTTTTCTATAGAAAAAATTTCATATTGAAAATTTTTCTATAGAAAAAATTTCATATTGAAAATTTTTCTATAGAAAAAATTTCATATTGAAAATTTTTCTATAGAAAAAATTTCATATTGAAAATTTTTCTATAGAAAAAATTTCATATTGAAAATTTTTCTATAGAAAAAATTTCATATTGAAAATTTTTCTATAGAAAAAATTTCATATTGAAAATTTTTCTATAGAAAAAATTTCATATTGAAAATTTTGCTATAGAAAAAATTTCATATTGAAAATTTTGCTATAGAAAAAATTTCATATTGAAAATGTTTCTATAGAAACAATTTCATATTGAAAATTTTTCTATAGAAAAAATTTCATATTGAAAATTTTTCTATAGAAAAAATTTCATATTGAAAATTTTTCTATAGAAAAAATTTCATATTGAAAATTTTTCTATAGAAAAAATTTCATATTGAAAATTTTTCTATAGAAAAAATTTCATATTGAAAATTTTTCTATAGAAAAAATTTCATATTGAAAATTTTTCTATAGAAAAAATTTCATATTGAAAATTTTTCTATAGAAAAAATTTCATATTGAAAATTTTTCTATAGAAAAAATTTCTTATTGAAAATTTTTCTATAGAAAAAATTTCATATTGAAAGTTTTTCTATAGAAAAAATTTCATATTGAATGTTTTTCTATAGAAAAAATTTCATATTGAAAGTTTTTCTATTGAAAAAATTTCATATTGAAAGTTTTTCTATAGAATAAATTTCATATTGAAAGTTTTTCTATAGGAAAAATTTCATATTGAAAGTTTTTCTATGAAAAAAATTTCATATTGAAAATTTTTCTATAAAAAAAAAATTATATTGAAAATTTTTCTCTAGAAAAAATTTCATATTGAATATTTTTCTATAAAAAATAAAATATTTAATACTGAAAATTTTTCTATAGAAAAAATTTAATATTCAAAATTTTTTTATAGAAATAATTTCATATTCAAAATTTTTCTATAGAAAAAATTTCATATTGAAAGTTTTTCTATAGAAAAAAATTTCATATTGAAAATGTTTCTATAGAAAAAAGTTCATATTGAAAATTTCTCTATACAAAAAAATTCATATTGAAAATTTTTCTATTGAAAATTTTCTATAGAAAAAATTTCATATTGAAAGTTTTTCTATAGAAAAAATTTTATACTGAAAATTTTTCTATAGAAAAAATTTCATATTGAAAATTTTTCTATAGAAGAAATTTCATATTGAAAATTTTTCTATAGAAGAAATTTCATATTGAAAATTTTTCTATAGAAAAAATTTCATATTGATAATTTTTCTATAGAAAAAATTTCATATTGAAAATTTTTCTATAGAAAAAATTTCATATTGAAAATTTTTCTATAGAAGAAATTTTATATTGAAAATTTTTCTATAGAAAAAATTTCATATTGAAAATTTTTCTATAGATAAAATTTGATATTGAAAATTTTTCTATAGAAAAAATTTGATATTGAAAATTTTTCTATAGAAAAAATTTGATATTGAAAATTTTTCTATAGAAAAAATTTCATATTGAAAATTTTTTTGAAAAATTTTCTGTAGAAAAAATTTTATATTGAAAAGTTTTCTATAGAAAAAATTTCATATTGAAAATTTTTCTAGTTCTTCTCTTTCAAGGGCTCAAAATTTACAAATTTGTTTTTTTTTTTTTAATATTAAACTCTTTGAGTCATCTTACTTAAATTACAATAATTTTAATTCGATCTTGTTAAAAAATCCTCCTTGTTTCTTGTCAGTTTGCCTTAACTCATCATTAAATACTGATAAAGATGCCTTCAAAACAGCTTGGCGGATTTTGAAAGTCTTTTTTGCCGTTGAAAGACAATAAAATTATCAAAACAATCACGGGACGCTTGCAAAAATTGGATAAGAATTTAGAGTTTTACAGTTGACCAAAGCTTGAACTTCACGAAAATTTTAATGATTTTTTGAAATTTTGCTGTTTTCAACTTCTTTTTTTTAAACCAAACAATAACTTTTTCTTTAGTTTCATCACTTACGAGATTAATTTATTTCAATACAAATATTACGGGTCCAATAAGAATCAGATCGGTGCAAAAATCACAGAGTTGTAGAAGATTAATTAAATTATCCCATTTTTAGATTTTTATAAAATTAAAAAAATGCATGTAGGTATAAATTGCATTATTAATAATAAATATTAAAAATGACTTAGAACTGTTGAATTGCTTTGCCTATTGTAATTATTTTCTGCCTCTCGCACAAGGAACCAACAATAGTCGCCCAGCATCACCTCATCATACACCCCTTGGTATCGACGTTCCATTTCTTGTATTTGTTGGTGAAAACGCTCACCATGTTCGTCACTTTCATCGCCGAGGTTATTTGGGAAGAAATTTAAGTGCGAATGCAGAAGGTGTATTTTTAAAGACATATTAACTCCTTTTTAAGTAAGATATAAAAATGAGTGTTAAGTAAAATTCTTCAATGAAAAAACGATTTAAAAACCTACCAATTTTCTCATAGTTTTTTAACAAATCACGAATGATGTCTTCATAGTTTGGATCCCTGAAATTGCCCAAAAAGCCTGATACAACCAAACCAAATGATCTCCATGCCTTTAACTCATCTTCAGACAAAATCGAATCAAATTTTGAATCCTTGAGTAGCTTTGTAATTTGTGGTCCCACAAAAATCCCTTCTTTAATTTTGGCATCTGACAAGTTGGGAAAAACGGTTTTCAGGTATTTAAATGCGACACTGTTTCCTCTTTTTACCAAAGCTTTTACAAAATTTTTGATTAAGCCAAGTTTTATATGTAACGGTGGCAAAATAATTTTTTCCTTTTTCACGAGAGCTTTATATTTGACATTGTCTTGACCAAGCGTAAAATTTGTTCTATCCGGCCAATCTTTTCGGGAATAGTGTTCCTGATGCGCTCGGCTATCCCATTTGCACAAAAAACAACAATATTTTGTGTACCCTTGTTGCAAACCAGTCACCATGGCAACAACTTTTAAATCGGCACAGATTTTCCAGTTATGGACTTCATAATTTACAAGATCGAGCATTTGAGATATGGACTCATAAGATTCTTTTACCTTTACAGCATGTGCCACTGGAACTGAAGGCTTTTTATTACCTTTGTGTAACAGAACAGCTTTTAAGCTTAACTTGCTGCTGTCAATAAATAATCGCCAATCGTCTGGATTGTGTGTCTCCCCGAATTGACTGAACAAGCCATTAATATCATGGCAATAGCAAATACCATCTTTTTTCGAAAAGTAACTAGAAAAACTTTCATGTCGGCTCCTGTAATGCGAAATTCTCACGTCAGGTGTCACAAAGCCACGTTCTTTCATTCTTGATGCTAACAACTCTGCCTTTTTCTTCGGTAACTCCAAATCTCTAACCCAGTCATTGAGTTCAGCTTGTGTGAGGGGCATTACTGTTTCCTTATTTTCAATTAAGTCACTGTCGTCACTTGAATCATATGAATCGGAGTCATGCTTCCGCTTTGGACAAAGGGGATATTGAGCTTCAGGCATATGAGGAATTGGTTTTATAAAGGAGTTAACATCTGCATATTCAACAGACTTATGACGTCCATTTTGCTTTACATTGGCTAAGCAAAAATAACAGTCGATTTCGTGGTTTTTGGGTTCATGCCAAATGGCGGGAACATCAAATGGCATATACCGACTACAGTATAGTAAATTAGCTTAAGATTCTGAAGACATATTTTCTAAGAACAAAATTAAAAAACGCATACTCACTCTGCACCCGACATCCACATAGTTAAACGAGTTTTGCATGAATTACACAAAGTATTCGGGGTCCAAGATTTCAATATGTTTTCCGTATTGACTTTGAAATACATCCGAAATGCTTTTTGCAATTGGTTTGAAAAATTTGACGGCTGTGCAAAACTGTACACTCCACAAGCATAGCAAAACTTGTTTGGATTGTTCTTGCAAATAAATGCCCGTTTTGCCTTACGCATTTCGTTCTTGTTAACAAATTTCACGCTTTCTTAATTTCTTTTTTTCCCAAAATTAAAATTTTTTAATATTTAAAATGTTTGTTTTTCCTTTGGGCACTTGATTTAAAAATAGCGAAAAGTGGCTAAATTCACTTAATCTTCTGTAGCTTTGTCACTTCTGTACCAATCTGGATCATGTTGGACGCAAAATATTCCCACTTAATATACTAATACGCTATGTAAAAATACATACAAATTTTTAATTGTTCGGTTTAAAAGAGATTGATTGAAAAGGGCGAAATTGCTAAAAATTAACAAATTTTTCATGGAATCTGAAGTTTTTTCCACTATTACTCTGTCATTTCATGACCGATCTTAACAAACAACCAATGGTTATTTTAGTAATTTTATTGTCTTTCATTGGAAAGAAAGAAATGTCCGAACCGACGGACATTTTTGAAAATATTTTATTTTAAGTGCCTTCATCTTTTTTAAAAACACAAAAAACGGTTATTTTGCAATATCTCGAAAACTGTTCTACTTTTGACCATTCTGACTTCATATTTGGATTCAGCGGACAATTTTACATATAGATTAGGTGTCAAATGCGTTTGGTCAAAAAACTGTTCTCTATATGCCAGTAACAGCTTTTAAAACATGACTTCATTAATTATTATGGCACTCATTAACAATGGATTCGTATTTATTACAACAATGCAAAAATATACAACAACAACTTTCAGTATATAAATATTTACTACATAATAAATGCAAACATATTAAAATAAGAAAATACACTCAAACAAAATGACAATGTAAAATTGACAAGGAAAAATTTCAATATCAAATCATGTAAAACTTCAAAAAAATCTTCTATTTTCTCACTCATATTAAACCTAATGTAAAAACTTGGAATCTTAATTAATTCATGTTAAATCAACATGAAACAATAAAGAAGTTAAATCATCAACAAACTTGACAATGATTTTTTTTTTTTAAGTGTACTTACATCTACATGACACACTCTCATTAACAAGCAACAAAGAAGATTTTTTTATTAAAAAACAATGTTTTTAAAAAATCTCCTAACAGTTACAGTGTCTTTCAAAAATAGGGATTTAAACAAATAAATTTAAAATCAAAAAAAATTTTAATATTAATTTTTAATATTAAGTAACTTATAATGATTCAAAAATTAATTACTTACATTTTTTTAATCAAAATATTCAGTTTTCAAAAAGTGTATTGCACTATCTTTACTTACATTTTTTATATACCCTTAATCTAAAAAATTCACTTATGTCACTCACTGTCTTGTTTCGCAGATACATATGGTTTATGCATGATGGAATTTCATTTGCATCTGGAGTATGAACTTTTGATTCTTATACTCATATGCTCATAGTACTTAGTTCTGGGCAGGTCTTGAAAGGAACACAATCATCAAAAATATAGTAACAAATACAAATAGTCTTGCTAATAAAATGAAACATAGCCCAAAATGTAAAATCGTAGCTCTCCAATCGTGGGTCTTTCTATAGTCCAATCGTGGGTATTTCTATAGTCCAATCGTGGGTCTTTCCATAGTCAGATCGTGAATCTTTCCATAGTCAAATCGTGAATCTTTCCATAGTCAAATCGTGTGTCTTTTTATAGTAAAATCGCTGGTCTTTCTATAGTTTAGTTATGGGTTTTTCTATAGTCAATTCGTGAAAAATATGTACAATCAAGTCGTGGATTCTATAGTAAAATCTTGGGTCTTTATATAGTCAAATCGTAAGTTTTTTATAGTCAAGTCGTGGCTATTTCTATAGCCAAACCGATGGTCTTTCTATAGCTAGATCGGTAGTCTTTTTATAGTCAAATTTCGGGTCTTTATATAGTCAAATCGTAATTCCTTCTATATTCAAATCGCGGGTCTATTTATAGTCAAATCGTAGATTATTCTATAGCCAAATCGTTAGCCTTTCTATAGTCAAATCGCAGGTCTTTCTATAGTCAAATCGTGGGTTTTTCAATAGCCAAAACGTGGATCTTTATATAGTCAAATCTTGGGTTGTTCTATAGTCAAATTGTGGGTTTTTCTCAAATCAAATCGTGGGTCTTTCTACAGTCAAATCGTGGATCGTTCTATCTAACGTCGGTCTTTCTATTCCGAAATCGTGGGTCTTTCTGTTCTGAAATCGTGGATCTTTCCATAGTCCACTGGTGGATTTCTCTATAGTCAAACCGTGGGTCCTTCTGTAGTCTAGTGTTGGGTCTTTCTATGGTTTCTATGGCTTTCTATAGTCTAATTGTGCGTTTTTCAACTGTCAAATCGTGGGTCTTTTCATTGTCAAATCGTAGGTCTTTCTATAGTCAAATCGTGGGTCCTTCTAGAGTCATATCGTGGGTCTTTCTATAGACAAATCGTGGGTCTTTATACAGTCAAATCATGGATCTTTTTATAGTCAGTGTTGGATCTTTCTATGGTTTCTATGGATTTCTATAGTCTAATTGTGCGTCTTTCCACTGTCAAATCGTGGGTCTTTTCATTGTCAAATCGTAAGTCTTTCTATAGTCAAATCGTGGGTCCTTCTAGAGTCATATCGTGGCTCTTTATACAGCCAAATCGTGGATCTTTTTATAGTCAGATAGGGGGTCTTTCTTTAGCTAAATCGTGTATCTTTCTATAGTCAAATTGGGGGTCTTTCTTTAGTCAAATCGTGGGTCTTTCTATAATCAAATCGTGGGTCTTTCTATAGTCAATTCGTGGGTCTTTCTATAGCCAAATCGTGGGTCCTTCTACAGTCAAATCGTGGGTATTTTTATAATCCAATGAATAAAATTAAAGCGCCTTTTAGTATTCCCTGGAAGTCCTTCCTTCAAATCTCTGCCTTAGGTCCTTTTTGTATATAATATTTATATTTTTTTTCAATTTATAGCAAAAATTGTTTTATATTTATTATTGTTACGTATGACAAAGTGGCACTTTATTTAATCTCAACTTAAAATAAATAATAACCAAACTGACAATTAAGTTATGGAAGATATTTATTCTTTCAACATCAAATGCTTCATCATCAACAGCAGCAGCAGCAATCATCATCCTCATGGCAACGCGGGCAATGTTAATATAAGCAGTGAAAAAAAGCAACAACAATAAAACAGCGACATAAAAATTGGAATTATACAAGAATATACTGACACCCAGTCAGAAGTCAGGAAAAAATATAATAATAACAAGAGATTAAACAGGAAAAGCTTTTGGAAAAAAGAAAAATAAACAATTATTAAAGTCAAATTATTACAGCATTTTATACACAAACAAATATTGAGAGCTTACATTACGCTTAAGTGGGTCGAAAGACCAAAGTATACGTTAACTTGATATTAAAGCTTTAAGGTTTAAATAAGTCTTTATGGTTCACTTGGCTCTACGAGTATATTGTTTAATAATAGTTAAAAACTTTTTATAATTTCCTAATTTTCATTTTACATTAACTCTGTTAATCGCTTTTTAAATTTTTCCCTAAAAGCTTTCGGCAAACTTTGATTTTAAATTAACTTGTTAATTTCAATTATTACTTTAATTTCCAAGAAAACTAAATAAAATCCATTTAAAAATTTTTCATATTTTCCTAATATCCTTTTTCTCGCTCCTGCCTGGCACAAAAAAAAGGGAATATATTAGCAAATACATAATGGAAACGAAAAAAGCTTTACACAAAATTACAATTTAATATTCTTGTTACTCCGAAAAGTAAAAAAATATAACTAAACTAAAAAAAATTTACAGAAATAGTGGAAAAAATACGAAAAATACGAGGATCTTAGCTAAGTGCTGCTCTTGCGAGTGGCTTGTAATCAAATAAAGCAAAAGTTAATGGAAAAACTTTAAATGAGATTTTTGATAACCAACTATCAGCAGCGCCAACCAAACCAGAGTTTGAAATTGGGTTGAAAAAAAAAAACGCATAATATTTTCTTGGAAACTTGAAACTTGCCTTAGAAAAGTGCCAAGAGTTTCGCTTATAAAACGTGTTGATTAGTTTTAAAATATATAAAATTTTGAAGTTTTCTTAAACAGCCCTTAAATTTTTGCAAAAATGTTTGAAAGTGCTCAGAAAAAAAGTTAAAGAAATCTGCTTAAATCCTTAATCCTTACGACTTACATTTACTAAATCAACACTTTAGGAGGATTTTTTTTTTCTTATTTTTCTTTCATTTCTTTATATTAAGTTTTATTTTCCTACTTACTCAACTGATACATTTACTTTAACACATTTTGCACACGTTATGTCGGGAACGTTTAGGGTTTCCATAGTCAAATCGTAGTCTGTAGTCAAATCGTGGGGGTTTCTACAGTTCAATCGTGTGTCTTTCGTTTGTCAAATCGTAGGTATTTCTATAGTCAAATCGTGGGTCATTCTATAGTCAAATCGTGGATCTTTCGTTAGAAAAATATTGGGTATTTTTATAATCAAATCGTGGGTCTTTCTATAGTAGAGACTTGTATCTTTCTACAGTCAAATCGTAGGTCTTTCTATAGACAAATCGTTTGTCAAATCGTGGATCTTTCCATAGTCAAATAGTGGGTATTTCTATATTTAAATCGTGGGTCTTTATATCAAATCAAATCGTGGATCTTCCTATGGCCGAATTGTGTGACTTTCTATAGTCAAATCGTAGGTCTTTATATAGTCAAATCGTGGATCTTCCTATGGTCGACTTGTGGGCTTTTCTATCGTCAAATTGTGGGTCTTTCTATAGTCAAATCGTGGGTCCTTCTATAGTCAAATTGTGGGTCTTTCTATAGTTAAATCGTGAGTATTTCTATAGTCAAATTGTGGATCTTTCTATGGTCAACTTGTGGATATTTTTATAGTCAAATTGTGGGTCTTTCATAGTCAAATCGTGGGTCCTTCTATAGTCGAATTGTGGGTCTTTTAATAGTAAAATCGGGGATCTTTCTATGGTCGAATTGTGGGACTTTCTATAGTTAAATCGTGGGTATTTCTATAATCGAATCGTGGGTCTTTCTATCGTCAAATCTTGACTCTTTCTATAGTTAAATCGTGGGTCTTTCTATAGACAAATGGTGGGTCTTTGTATAGTCAAATCGTGGGTCTTTCTATAGTCAAATCGTTGGTCTTTCTATTGTCAAATCGTGGATCTTTCTATGGTCAAATCGTCAGTTTTTCTATTGTCAAATCGTGGGTAATTTTATAGTTAAATCGCGGCTCTTTCTATTTTTAAATCGTTTTTATTTCAATAGTAAAATCGTGGGTTTTCTACAGTCAAATCATTGGTCTTTCTATGGACAAGTCGTGGGTCTTACTATAGTCAAACCGTGGATCTTTCTATAGTCAAATCGCGTGTATTGCTATAGCTAAATCCTGGATCTTTCTATAGTCAAATCGTGGGTCTTTCTATAGTCAAATAGTTTGTCTATCTATAGTCATATTGTGGCTCTTTCTATAATCAAATCGTTTTTCTTTCTATAATAAAATTGTGGGTCCTTCTATAGTCAAATCGTGGGTCTTTCTATAGTCAAATCGTGGGTCTTTCTATAGTCAAATCGTGAGTTTTTCTATAGTCAAATCAGGGGTATTTCTATAGTCAAATGTCGGGTCTTTCTATAGTCAAATATCGGGCCTTTCTATTGTTAAATCGTGGGTCTTTCTATAGTCAAATATCGGGCCTTTCTATTGTTAAATCGTGGGTCTTTCTATTGTCAAATCGTGAGTTTTTCTATAGTCAAATCAGGGGTCTTTCTATAGTCAAACATCTGGTCTTTCTATAGTCAAATGTCGGGTCTTTCTATTGTTAAATCATGGCTCTTTCCAGTCAAATTGTGGGTCTTTCTATAGTCAAATCTAGGGTTTTTCTTTAGTCAAATCGTAGGTCTTTGTATAGTCAAATCGTGGGGGTTTCTACAGTCAAAACGTTGGTCTTTCTATAGTCAAATCGTAGGTCTTTCTATAATCAAATCGTTTGTTTTTCTATAGTCAAATCGTGGGTCTTTCTATAGTCAAATCGTGGGTCTTTCTATAGTCAAATCGGTGGTCTTTCTATAGTCAAATCGTTGTTCAAATCGGGGGTCTTTCTATAGTCAAATATCGGGCCTTTCTATTGTTAAATCGTGGGTCTTTCTATAGTCAAATCTCGGCCCTTTCTATTGTTAAATCGTGGGTCTTTCTATTGTCAAATCATTTATCTTTCTATAGCCCAATCTTTGGTCTTTCTATACTTAAATAGTAAAATCGTGGGTCTTTCTTTTGTTAAATCATGGATCTTTCGATAGTCGAATCGTGAGTCCTTCTATAGTCAAATCGTAGGTCTTTTTACAGTCAAATCGTGGCTCCTTCTATAGTCAAATCGTGCGGCTTTCTATAATCTAATCGTGGATCTTTTTCATAGTCAAATCGAGAGTCTTTCTGAAGTCATATCGTTGCTCTTTTAATACTCAAGGCGTGTGACTTTCTATAGTCAAATCGTAACTAAGTCCAATTTGGGCTTGGCATATCTTTCCTATACTTTCTGTTCTAATTTTTTATTTTCTTTTTTTACGAAAATGAGTCTACTCGAGGCCATTGGAGAAGTTTTATCGTGGCTTGTTTTGTACTCTCCAATCGTGGTCCTTTCCATAGTCAAATTGAGGCTTATTTTTTATGTCTTGGCTTTTTTGTACTTCCTGTTTTAAAGTGTTTTTATCTCTTTTATATTGTTTACGAAATAAAAATACTTTAAGGCATATAAGGCTTTTTTTAGTTAGACTTTAAGAGAGGAAATGCGGAAGAAAGACGGGGAAGGATGCCCAAAAAAAGTCAAAATCTAAAAAACTAAAATAATATAAAATATATATGACCATAACTATATTAGTACTTGCTAATAAATAAAATAAGTTTAAGATATTAAACTTAAATTTATCTCTTGGCTTACCTTCCCCTTCTAATAGCTTAAATCAATTTTTTGTATCTGTCTGAGAATTTTCTTTCCCTTTAAAAACTAAGAAAAACCTTGACTTTAGTAGTATTTGCCAATAATTATAACTCTTAAATTTGATTTTAAATATATTAAATCACTTCTTCAACTCAAATGTATTCCTGGGCTACTCTTCCCCTTTTTAAAGCTTTAATAAATTTTTCTGTCTGTCTGTCTGTCTGTCTTGTTGACTGAGATTTTCTTCCTTCTCTGTGACAGCTAATAACAAGGCAGCTTTTTTCTACCAAAACGATGGGAGTACATCCACCAAATGCGTAAGTTTGTAAATACAGCTTCTGCATATAATTTTAGTAAAAATGCAGAGACATCTCGTTAGTATTTAAGTTAAATAAAACAAAGTAACAAGCAAAAAAAAGTTGAATTCACTCACAGCAGCCTTTTAGGCGCTTAAGGCTGTTAAAAGTGTATAAACGTAGAGATACATGGATTTAGTGTATGAATGTGTGTGTATGTGTGTGAATATTTCCATGAGTAGTTTTAACATTTATTCCATTTTTCTCTGTTAGTTTTTTTTTTTTGTCGAAAATCTCATAAAATTTCCTACTCGTACAATGATGATGTGTTAGACATGCTATAGACTTTAACAGCATTTAGACGTATTACAAATATCAAGCCAAAATGGAACAAAAAAAATCTCAAAAAAAATCAGCTTAAATATAAAAAGTGACTTATATAAGCAAAATAAAAATGTTTATATAAATGTATGTGTGGAAATCTAAATAAATTTATATACTCACATATATACACATACATACATACATATGTATATTAAAGATAAATAAGAATTTACTAAGTTTTCCTCTTAGCCAACTAAAACATACTAAACTTATATACATAGTTACAGCATTAATAAAAATGAGAGATTAAATAAGTGTTATTTAGTTAAATGCTTCTACACATACACTCGCACACACACACAGACACACACATGCATGTGTAAGTGTATTAACTAAATAAACTTTTTCCAACTTTCCTTAAATAGTTTAAGCTACAAAATACATTTTGTTAATTTTTTTCTTATTTGGTTAAAGTTTCATTTTATTTGTTTCCTTTTTTATCTTTTTTGTCTTTTCCTTTCTTATGATGTAGTTTTATATGTTTTTTGTTTAAGTCTCTGTTGATTTTGTCTTAAAAAAAAACCTAGTGTCAACATTTAGTAACGATTGTTTAGCAAAGCTTTTTGTCTCGTAGTCTTTATATTTTTGTGGCATTAAAAAGTAGATTTATCGCAAAACTTAAGCTGTTAAGAGTAATGGCTCGTTTGTTAGTTAATTAAGAGAAAATTGATTGGGCGTTGTTGGGATGGTTTAGAAAAGTAATTAAAGATTTAATGAAGAAAGGAATAAGAAATAGTATATCGTCTTTTTTATCTTTAAGTAACTCTACAGCTTAATCGTAGGTCTTTCTATGATCAAATCGTGGGCCTTTCTATAGTCAAAACGTAGGTATTTCTATAGTCAAATCGTAGGTATTTCTATAGTCAAATCGTAGGTCTTTCTGCAGTCAAATTACAAGTCTTTCTAAAGTCAAATCGCTGTTCTTTCTAGGTCTATCTATGGTCAGATGGTGGGTTTTTATATAGTCAAATCGTATGGCTCTTTCCGAAGTACGATTTGACTTCATTGACATTCTATAGTCAAATCGTGTATAGACAAATCTTGCGTCTTTCTATAGTCAAATCGTGGGTCTATCTTTAGTAAACTCTTGGGTCTTTCTATAGTCAACTCTTGGGTCCTTCTATAGTCCAAATGTGGATCTTCCTTTAGTCAAATCGTCTGTAGTTTTATAGACAAATCGTGAGACTTTTAAATCGTGGGTCTTTCTATAGTTAAATCGTGGGCCTTTCTATAGTCAAATCGAGGTTCTTTCTCAAGTCAACTCGTGATTCTTTCTAAAGTCAAATTGTAGGTCTTTTTGTAATCTAATTGTGGGTTTTTCAATAGTCAAATCGAGGGTCTTTCTATAGTCGAGTCTTGGGGGTTTCTACAGTTAAATCGTGGAACTTTATATTGTTAAATCGTGGTTCTTTCTATGGTCAAATCGTGGGTCTTTCTGTAGAAAAATTTGGGATCTTTCTATAGTAAAATCTAGGGTTTTTCTTAAGTCAAAGTCTTTCTTGTCAAATGGTGGGTCTTTTTATAGTCAAATCGTCGGTCTTTCTAAAGTCAAATTGTGCGTCTTTCCATAGCCAAATCGTGGATCTTTTTGTAGCCAAAACGAAAGTTTTTCTACAGTCAAATAGTGTCTAAAATCGGGAGTCTATCTACAGTCAAATCGTGAGTTTCTCTATGGTCAAACAGTGAGTCTTTCTATAGACAAATCGTGGGTCTTTCTATGGTTAAATCGTGGGTCTTTCTATAGTCAAATCGTATGTCTTTCCATAGTCAAATCGTGGCTGTTTCTATGTTCAAATCATGGGTCCTTCTATAATCAAATCCTGTTTCTTAATCGGGGGGGTTTATATAGTTAAATCGTTGGTCTTTCTATAGTCAAATCGTGGGTCTTTCTATAGTCACATCGTGGGTCTTTCTATAGTCAAATCGTGGGTTTTTTTATATGGTCAAATCGTGGGTCTTTCTATAGTCAAATCCTATGTCTTTGCATAGTCAAATCGTGGCTGTTTCTATTGTCAAATCGTGGGTCCTTCTATAATCAAATCGTGTTTCTTTCTATAGTCAAATCGTGGGTCTTTCTACAGTCAAACCTTGGGTCTTTCTATAGACAAATCGTGGGTTTTTCTATGATCAACTCTTGGGGGTTTCTACAGTCAAATCGTGGGTATTTTTATAGTGAATTTGTGGGTCTATCTATAACCCAATCGTGGGTCTTTCTATGGTCAAATCGTGGATATTTCTATAGTCAATTTGTGGGTCTTTCTATTGACAAATCGTGGGTCTTTTTATATCAAATCATGGGTCTTTCTATATCAAATCATGGGTCTTTCTATATCAAATCATGGGTCTTTCTATATCAAATCATGGGTCTTTCTATATCAAATCAAGGGTCTTTCCACTGTTAAATCGTGGGTCTTTCTATAGTCAAATTGTGGGTTTTTCTATAGTCAAATTGTGGGTCTCTCTATAGTCAAATCGTAGATATTTCTGTAGTCAATTTGTGGGTCTTTCTATTGACAAATCGTGGGTCTTTCTAAATCAAATCGTGGGTCTTTCTTTTGACAAATCGTGGGTCTTTCTTTTGACAAATCGTGGGTCTTTCTATATCAAATCATGGGTCTTTTCACAGTTAAATCGTAGGTCTTTCTATATTCAAACTGTGGATCCCTCTATATCGAATCGTGGTTCTTTCTATAGTCAAATAATGGGTGTTTCTTTAAGCAAATCGTTGGTCTTTCTATAGCCGAATTATACGACTTTCTATAGTTAAATCGTGGGTCTTTCTATAGTCTGTTCTTACGACTTTCTATAGTTAAATCGTAGGTGTTTCTGTAGTCAATTCTCACGAATTTTTATAGTTAAATCGTTGTTTTTCTATTATCACATCATGGGTCTTTTTGTAGTCAAACTGTGGGTCTTGCTATTGTCAAATCGTGGGTCTTTCTATTGAAAAATCGTGGGTCTTTCTACTGAAAAATCGTGGATCTTTCTATAGTCAAACTATGGGTCTTTCAAGAGTCAAATCGTGGGTCTTTCTACTGAAAAATCGTGGATCTTTCTATAGTCAAAACCTCAGTCTTTCTATAGTCAAGTCGAGGGTCTTTATATCGTCAAATCTTTCTACAATTATATCTTGGGTTTTTCTAAAGTCAAATCTTTGGGGGTTTGCTTAGTCAAATTGTAAGTATTTTTTTATTTTTCTTCCAAACTTTTCTCTAAAGACACCCTTTCCCTTTGAGTTAAATTTTGTTATAGAATTTTTTAGGTAAACATTTTTTTAAATTATTTTTATCCTCCAAAGAATATCTACGTTTCAAAAAAAAAATTCTTAACCCCACCTTTAGACAACATTTCAAATCAAAAAAATTCTATTTCAAAATGTTTATTTAAGAAACACCTTTTAACAACAAAAAAACTCCCAAATAGAAAATCTAGGTATGTTTATTTGCATTAAAATTTTAAATAAATCTTGTGATGCATTTAAGGCGCCACTTTTTAAAAATTTTGCTTCAAAAATGAAAATTGTGTTGGAATTAGAGACAGAAATTGTCTTCCCGATCCAGACTAAAAATAAACATTATTAATTTTTTTTTTGTTAGAATCTAAACAAAATTAAGCGTCATTTTGAATGCTTTTACACGTCATTTAGAATGTGTTAAAAACTAACAGAAAATAAATTTTGAAATTTATTTAAATTATGACGATGATGACGTTGACGTTGATGATGAAGAAATCAGTTTTCATCTCTATAAATTTTGTGTGTTAAAAGGCAAAAAAGAAAAATAGAATTTAAATTTTATATACAAAAAATAACGAAATCATTCGGCCATTAAAAGGGAAATGTGAAGCATTTGTATGTGTGTGTGTGTGAAGAGGAAATGCATAAAAATCTTTATAAAATAAACAAATATTTATGAAGCAACATAAGTATGTGTGTGTGTGAAAGAGAGCTAGAGAGCATGGAGAAATCAGTGATAAGAGTATGAGTGAGAATTTCACCGGGTGTTTACATTTGAAATGCCTGAGTATGTGTTTAATGCTTGTGTTGCAATTGCATTTTATGTTGCTGCTATTTGACTCCAATGATGACGATGATGATGATGTTGCTGATGTTTTTTGTTATTCGTGGCTATTGTCGTTGATTACTCAAGCGTCAATGATGCTAATGACGGTGATATTTTAATGTTTTTGTATTGTTGAGTTTTGATTGCTGCCTTTTTTTTGTTGTTTTTACTCTCTCACTCCATTTTCTTTTCAGTTTTTTTTTGGAATTGTTTAATTACTTCAATGTCGTGCATATGTTGTCTGAAATGTTGATGAGCTGTGGCTGATGTTAGTGATGATGGCATGAGAAATTTGCATTAAAACAAATGTCCGTCCGTCTGTCCAACCATTTACATACATCCCATTCCGTCCATATATTTAGTCATCTGTCCATTCGTTTGTCATTCTATCTACCTTTGCTTTACATAAATACTTATGTATGTTATTTTAATCACATTTAAATGTCACTGTGTAATTTTGCACTAAAATTTCGCTATTGTCATTATTATTTTTTTATGAATTGGAAATTGCTATGATGTTTATGTTTTATTCATTTCATAGCTTGTTTTGCTATTTTTGGCATCCGTCAATCTATTTTTGTGCTTTTGTAATCTAATAATGTTTAGGATAAACATGTCATTATGTCATTGTCATGCGATAAATATGGACTTCAAACACTTGTAAGAATCACCGAACTCATCCCGACATCTCGGCAAGTTCAAATAGAATTAATGACCGCTAAAATATTCAAATTATTCAACATCTGAATTAGTCATTAAAGGCGTCAGATGGACTTTTTTAAGAAAATCGAGTCCACCTCAAATATTAACAAGTAAGAAAGTGCTATAGTCGGTCTAGCCAGACCATACCCTAACCATACAACACCACTAAGGAAAATGTATCCTTTTTCCTTTATAAAGACAAATATTTGCTAAATTTTGCCATCATACAAACATTTTCTCAAAACTTATAAATTTAAGCTGTTTCCGTCACTTGGACTTATATGAGAGCTAGGGTCAAATGTGGACCAATTATCTCGAAATTTCGCAAATTGATTACAGTTTAACGAAAATTATGTATGCAAAAAATCAACTCAAAATTCTCATTATCTTCAGATTTGCGACAGTTTTACTGATTTTTGTCTCATTAAGTGCGTTTTGACACTAGAGTTTGTATGGGAGCTATGGTCAAATCTCGACCGATTTCAATGAAATTTGCTACAGTGATTTTGTATATAAGCAGTATTTGTTGTAAATTTCAAAAAAATATTGATATTTGTGGCCAATATATCAATTGCGGAAAGTGGGACCTATGGAAGGTACTGGACAAATTTCAATAGCCATGGTCCCACTATCAAAAAAAAAATGATCTGTGCCAAATTTCATCAAATAATCTTTAGAATTGCGACCTGTACTTTGATTACATTTTTTACATGGGGTCCAGCCAGCCAGACGGACGGACGGACTGACATCGCTAAATCGACTCAGAAAGAAAATTCTAAGCCTATTGGTATACTAAAAGGTGGGTCTAAGACAAATATTTATATGCGTTACATACATCAGCACAAACTTATAATACCCTTTCCACCTATGATCTTGAAGGGTACAAATATTACCGAAGTTTTAGAAATAGGTCGACAAAATTTGGCAAAATTTTTGATTCCGACTTTCATTATTAAAATGAAGATAAAATCAAAATTTGCCATAACAAATTTAATTAAAAAATATATTAAAAATATAACATTAAACATTTTTAGTTACATTTTTAACCGAACTTTTACGAGTACCTGTTACTGATTTTAAATTAAAATATAGAAGCAAAAAATATTAATAAATTTCTTTTCTTCTAATTTCAGGTAAATAATGAAGATCAATTGATTTTTGAGAAAAATTCAGAGTAAGTTTTCAATTTCTATAAAAAAAAGCAGAAAAAGAAAGTTCGTTGAATAGGCTATCTATAAAAACGTTAACAAAAATTATTTTTCGTAAACAAGATCTTTAAAAAATAAGCTTTTAAAAAAAGCTTTGAACTGAAAGACCTTTAATAAAAAGTTCTCTGTAAAATATTCGTCTACAAAGAGTGTATATTTGTAAGCTTTTCTATTTAATTCTCCTCTACAAAGAAAATTTTATAATTTTTTTAAGAATTTTTTATATCAAAAGCTTTTACATGAAAACTTATTTTAAGCAACTAATTTCTTAAAAAAAAGATAAAAAGATATTCTATATAAAATATTCTCTAAACTTTTCTATTAAATTTTTTTCTATTAGGAAAATTAAAAAAAAACTTAAAATATTTTATATCAAAAGCTTTTAAATGCAAAAATATTTTAAGCAAAAAATGATTTAAGCTATTTCTATTAAAAAGGTTTTTTATCAAATCATCTACAAATAAGCTATTCAAAAAATAAGCTTTTATATGAAGATTATCTGAATTTAAGCTTTTTTCTAAAATCCTTCTCAATAAAACACTTTTATACTGAATGTTTATTTTACATTTTTCTAAAAAGCTATTTTTAATGAAAGTCTCTTCCAAATTTTAAGTAAGTTTTTAATTTCTATAAAAAGCTTTTTTAAATAAAAAACTTTTTGTAAAAACTTTTTAACAAAAGCTTTTTCATAAAAATGATCTTCTAAAAATAAACATTTATCAAAATAGCTCATCAACAAATAAGCTCTTAAAAAAAGCTTTTATATGAAGACTATCTGAATTTAAACTTTTTTCTAAAATATTTTTCAATAAAACACGTTTGTACTAAATGTTTATTTTACATTTCTCTAAAAAGCTATTTTTTATGAAAGTCTCTTCTAAATTGAAGGTAAGTTTTCAATTTCTATAAAAAGTTTTTTTAAATGAAAGACGTTCTGTAAAAACTTTTTAACGAAAGCTTTTTCATAAAAAAGATATTCTAAAAATAAGCGTTTATCCAAATAGCTCATCTATAAATAAGCCCTTTAAAAAGAAGCTTTTATATGAACATTATCTGTATTTAAGCTTTTCTCTAAAATCTTTTTCAATAAAATACCTTAATACTAAATGTTTATTTACATCTCTATGAAAAGCTTTTTTATGAAAGTCTCTTATTTAAAGTAAGTTTTCAATTTCTATAGAAAGCTTTTTTAAATAAAAAATAAAAAAGCTTTTTCCTAAAAAAAATCTTCCAAAAATAAGCATTTATCCAAATAACTTTTCCATAAAGAAATTGTTTAAAAAGCCCTTTTATTAACTTCATTTTATTTAGAAAGTTCTATATGAAAAGCTCTTATATAAAGAAGAGTTTTAACAAAGAATTTTTGAAGAATATTTTCTATATATATATATACTTTCTATTCAAATCTTTTAACTTAAAAGCACGTTTAAGCAGAAATTTTTCTATGAACAAGCTTTTTTAAAAGAGGTCCTTTTAAACAAGATGTTTTTTTAAGTCTCATCTACAAAGAAGCTTTTCAAAAAAGCGTTTATATAAAAAATTTTCTGAATATAAGCTTTTTTAAAAGATCTTTTGTTATACATTTCTATGATAAGCTTTTTTTGAAAGTCTCTTCTAATTCTCTTTAAAGTAAGTTTTTAATTTCTATAAAAAGATATTTTATTTAAAAAAAATCGTCTGTGAAAAACTTTTTTATATAAAAGCTTTCCAAAAAAGTATCTTCTAAAAATAATTTTTTATCAAAATAGCTTTTTTTAAAAGAAACTTTTTACAAAAAGCCATTTTATTCAAAATGTATCATATAAAAAGCTCTTCCAGAAAAACTAAATAGTCATCTATAAAAAAAACTTGTTTTAAAATAGTTTTTGAAGAATATTTCTTATAATATACTTTCCATCAAAAGCTTTAAAATGGAAATTTCTTTTAAGTAGACAATTTTCTATGAAAAACTTTTTTTTTAAAGAAGCCACCTTATTAAGAAGTGTCTTTTATGCAAACAAGCTTTAAAAAAGCTTTTATATGGGAAATCTTTTTAATGAATGCTTTTTTTAATACAATCTCTATGCAACACATTTTACATTTTTTGTTTATTTTTCTAAAGAGAAATTTGAATACAACAACTATTTAAAATATTAAAATTTAAAATATTAATATTAGATATTTAAAATATGAGCTTTTACATAGAAAGCTTTTTTTTGACCTTCTATAAATTAGGCCTTTGTATGGAAAAATATCAAACTCTATTATATTAAGAATATTTTTCATTTAAAGCTCTTCTTTGAGGAGACTTTCTAATGAAAAGTTCTTCCTGGAAAAAACTTTTAAAAGAAAAAATCTTATTTTCAGAATATTATCTATGAAAAGCTACTATATAAAGAAGCTGATTAATAAAAAGTTCTTCTATAGAAAAAATATATAAAATTATTGTATTCAGAATATTTTCAATAAAGCTCTTTTTTGAAGAAACTTTGTAATGAAAAATTCTTCTTTGAGAGAGCTTATCCATGAAAATATATTTTATTAGGACGATTATTTTTCGGTGCAGATTGTTTATAAAAAGTCCTTCTACAAGTATTTCCATTGAAAGCTTTCTGTTAAGATTTTTTTTAATAAAATAACTTTCTAAGTTTAGTTAATTTGAGAAGATTTTCTCTGTGAACTTTACAATGACTATCGCATCAATGAAAATGATATTCTATACAAAAGCTTTCTTTAAAAATGTTTTCCTATGAGAATCTTTTCTTAATACCTTCTATGAAAAGCTCTTCCATGATGAAGCATTAATAATTTACATATATAACAAAGATTCTTTAAACATTTCTAAGTAAAGCTTTTTTATTAATTTTATTTTTCTTTCAAATATTATTGTATCAATAGCTTTTTTCTGATGAATCTTAAGAAGGAGCTTTTCATAGAAAAGCATTGCTATAAAAAAGCTTTGTAAAGAATTGTATGATGAAGTTTTTCTACTATAAAAAAACTTTAACAAGAAATTAACTTCTATTATATATGTTTATATGCTTTACAGGAAAAGCTCTTTTATAAAGAAAATTAAAATAACAGTTCTTATAAGAAAAATCTTTAATAAATTCTTTTTCGCGCTATGAATACCTTTTATGAAAGCTTTTTGTATTAAGATTTTTAACAAAAGTTGTTCGATGTAGAAACTTTTTTTTAAAGCTCTTCTGTGAAGCTTTTTTCAGAAAAGCTCTTTTATGCAGTTTATACAGAAAAGCACTTCTATTTAGTTTTCTTCATAAAAGCTTTTCTTTGCAGCTTTTACTTGTAAAGATCATCTTTAAATAAAACCTTTATTAAAGCTCCTCTCGTTTGACAGAATTGTATTGAGAAACAAGTTTTATTATGCGGATAAGCTTCCGCTAAAAGAAGCTTTTTTTATGAAAAGTATTTCTATAAAGAAGTTTTAAAAGTTTTTCTGTTATTTTTTTTTTTTAACTTTTATTAACATTTTTGAACAAAATTCTTCAATGAGCAAATGTTTAACAGAAAAGCTCTTCTATTTCAAAGATTTTCTGTGAAAGCTTTACAAAGCTTTCATCCTTAAATATCTTATTTGAAAATGAAATAAAAGCTCCTCTCCCTTTAACGATTTTACTTAAAGGCCCCTTTACTTAAACCAAAAAATGTCAAGGCCTCATTCTAACCTCAATACCATAAACCGTAATAGGAAATTTTATAGTTTTTTTCTTACCTCTTTTTTAGTTGGTTTTTAATTCAGTTTCATCTTCTCTTTTTTCTGCATTTTTTTGTGCAAATGGTTAAAATTCATTGAAAACTGTCTAGAATTGCAAATAATTGACATGCCATTCATTCATCGTTGCCATCGTTATGACAAAAAAAAAAGAATCTACTTATTTCAGAATTTTTCTGATACATCTTCGTTTTTTTCGCAGAAAAAACGCTTTTTATGTGCTTGCAACCAACCATATTTGTGATATGGATAAAAATGAGAAGTTGTAGGAAAAGAAGTTTGTAGATGGATTTTCCAGGGAAAAGAACTAGAACATCATTATAATGGAGAGGATGATGATAATGATGATAATGAATGTCATTATATGATATTACTATTACTGCAGCTGAGTCTGTCTGTCTGTCTGTCTGTCTATATTGTCATCAATAGCATCATCGTCATCATGATGGGGTGAAATACAAATACATTTTACTAGACAAATTTGTTTATATGTATGTATTTATTCTATATAAGTACATATGTTTGTATATAGTTGTACTGTCTGTCTGTCTGTATATATGGAAAGTTGTTTGTCATGGCATTTCAGCCATATTATCTCTACTATTATTTTGCAATACGACAAACTCATTAAAAATTATGTTGCCATTGCTGGTTGTTCGTTGGCTGTAATGCAGCAACAGCAGCAGCAATTGTAACACTGACAGAGAACTAAACTGATATATAGTAAGGCAAGCAAAATAACAACCCAGCAAACAATTTTTTTCAAAAGCAAAAAAATTAAACATTTTTTGCCTTTAGCTTAATCTAATAGTGATGTGAAGAAAATCTATTATTTTAAATATTTCAATTCTATTTTATCCCCCAACTGTTCGCTGGGTTACCTTTCATTTCTCTCTTTGTGAACAGTCTTACGTAAGTGCATTATTTTTATTCTCGTTGCTATAGTTTGAATTTGTATCGAGTTTTATTGTCGTCTATAAGTCTGTGACTTACAAGACTCTATGGCTGTGTTTTTTTTTCTTGTCGATATACTATAACTATTTGCAATAGTTAGAAATATTTTAGTTCAATTTTTTTCTATTTATTGTGCCTTTAATATTATTTTCTACCACTGCTGCTGTGGCTGTCTTTTTAAGAATTTTCAGTATAAAATTATATTGTCGTTATTTTATAAGCAGGTGGTTCCTTTTTGCTCTTAAAATGACATTTTTCTTCTTTTGGATCTTTTCCTTGCCGCATTATCATAAATTATTAAAGTTTTAAATGAAATATTTGGGGGGATTTATATGCAGTTATGAGAACTGAACATTTTTTTGTATTCAAAAATATAATATATATTTTTTAAAGAATGAAAAGATACTGGAAAATTTTTTCATATCCGTTCCACAAAAATTTAGTTTGGAAATAAACGACAAAGCTCCCGTTTAAAGAAGCTTTTCTGTGAAACAGTTTTCTTTAAACAGTTCTTTGATATACAGGCAAAGCCGGGTATAACGAATCCCGATTTAACGAAAATTGGATATAACGAACGCTATTATTTTTTCCATTGAATACCTTATATAGCGAATATTAAGCAAATTTAATACGCGATATAACGAATAATAAAAAAAGTTATGTAAAATTTCCATGAATTTAAACATTTTATTAATGTGTATTTGAAAACCCACTAAAAAGACAGTAAAAAAACAAGTAAAAAATATGTAAACTGTGCAAAAAAAAGAATCAAATTGTCGTTTTCGTAAGATTTTGACCGATTCCAACGAAAATTTCGTACAGTGATTTTTAAATCTTAAAGAAATATTTCCTCTTAATTTTGTATAAATATAATAAAATTTGAGGGCAAAATCTAAATTTCGAGAAGCCAGACCTATGAAAGGTTCCTGAAATAAAGAACCGATTTCAGTATTGTTAGTCTAACTATAAAAAAGATGTCTGTACTAACTTTCATGAAATTATCCTTGAAAATGGGACTTTAATAAGAAGATTACAGGGATGACAAGCCTGAGGGCAAAATCTAAATTTCGAGAAGCCAGACCTATGAAAGGTTCCTGAAATAAAGAACCGATTTCAGTATTGTTAGTCTAACTATAAAAAAGATGTCTGTACTAACTTTCATGAAATTATCCTTGAAAATGGGACTTTAATAAGAAGATTACAGGGATGACAAGCCTGAACAGCAGTCGAACGAACTGACATCGTTAAATCGACTCAGTTATTGATTATGAGTAGATTAGAAGGTGGTGTCAGACCAATATATCTATGGTGGTGTAGAGTATAAAAACTTTGCGATATAACGAATATTTCTATATTACGAATGAGCCTGACATTATATCGTTCGTTATACCGGGAGTTGCCTGTACATTTATAAATTTTATATTCAAAGCTAATCATGACAAAGCCTTTTAATAGAAGAGCTTTTAATTTTTAATAATTTTCTTCAAAAAGCTCTTTATGGAAAGTATGTGCGTAACTGAGCTTTTCAGGGAAAAAAACTTTTATAAAATAATAATCATAGAAAAGCTTATTACTGGAAGAGCTTTCGTTTATAAACATTTTTTTAGAAAATCTTTATATGGAATATCTTTTCATATAAAATTATATTCATAAAAAAGCTTCTTAGTAGAAAATTTTTTGTTGAACATTTTTTAATGAAGATTTTTCGTTTACTTTTTTTTTCATAAAAATTTTTTGTAGAAAACTTTTTTATAAAAATTTTTTGTAGAAAACTTTTTGTTAAAAATTTTTTATAGAATTTTTTTTTTAATTTTTTATAGAATTTTTTTTTTGTTTTAATTTGTTATTGAAAATTTTTCTTCAAAAAATATTTCAGAGAAAATTTTTCGTTAAAATTTTTTTATAGAAAATAGTTTTGTCAAAATTTTTCTTATAAAAAATTTTCCCGTCAAAATTTTAGTAGAAAACTTTTCGTTAATATTTTTTTTATGGAAAATTTTTCGTTAACATTTTTTACAGAAAATCTTTCGTTAAAAATTAAAAAAAATCGCTAAAAAATTTTTAAGACAATTTTTTTATGGAAAGTTTTTAAAGAAATTTTTTTTTCGTTAAAAAATTTTATAGAAAATTCGTTTAAACTTTCTTATAGAAATTTTTACACGAAATTTTTCGTTAAAAATTTTATATAAAAAAAATTTTTCGTTAAAAATTTCTTATAAAAAATTGTTATGGAAAATTTTCAGTTAAAAATTTATTTTTAAAAATGTTTTTCGTTAAAAAAATTTCTACGGAAATTTTTCTTTAAAAAAATTTTTATAGATAATTTTTCGTTAAAAAATTTTTCTTAAAAAAATTTTTGAAGAAAATTTATTGTCACAAAAATTTTTATAGAAAATTTTTTGTTCAAAACATTTTTATAGAAAAATTTTTCGTTATTTTTTATAGAACATTTTTCGTTAAAAATTTTTTATACAAACATTTTTTGTATACAAATTTTTCGTATGACGTGTTTTTATATACAATTTTTTTTAACGTTTTTATAGAAAAATTGTTGTTAAAATTTTTTTATAGAAAATTTTTCGTAAAAATTTTTTTGTTTAAAAATTTTTATAGAAAATTTTTTGTTAAAAATTGTTTTTTAATTTTTTTTTTGTTTCGTTAAAAATTTTTTATATGAAAAATTTGTTATAGATTTTTTTAATAGACAATTTTTCGTAAAAATGTTTATAGAAAATTTTTTCCTAAGAATTTTTTTATGGAAAATTTTTCTTTACAAATTTTTTATAGAAAATTTTTTATTAGAAATTTTTTTATAGAAAATTTTTCATTCAAAAATTTTTATAGAAAATTTTTCGTTAAAAATTTTTTTATAAAACTTTTTTTTCGTTAAAAATTTTTTACAGATTTTTTTAATAGAAAGTTTTTGTTAAAATTTTTTATAGAAAATTTTTGTTAAAATTTTTTATAGAAAATTTTTTGTAAAATTTTTTTTTTAGAAAATTTTTCTTTAGAAATTTTTTATACATTTTTTAAATAGAAAATTTTTGTTAAAATTTTTTTAGAAAATTTTTCGTACAAATTTTTTTATAAAAAAAATTGCTCTACTTATTTTTTTTAAGAAAATTTTTCGTTAAAAATTTTTTATATGAAAGTTTTCGTTAAAAAATCTTTCGTTATTAATTTTTAATAGAAAATTTATCTTTAGAAATTTTTTCATCGATTTTTTAATAGAAAATTTTTCGTTAAAAATTTTTTATAAAACATATTTTATAGAAAATTTTTCTGTAAATTTTTTCGTTAGAAATTTTTATAGAAAATGTTTCGTTACAAATTTTTTTTATAGAAAATGATTCGTTAGAAATTTTACATTAAAAAATTTTTATAAAAAATTTTTTGTTAAAAATTGTTTATACCTAATTTTTGATAGAAAATTTTTCGTTTATAATTTTTCGTAAAAACTTTTTCGTTAAAAATTTTTTATAGAAAATTTTTTGTAAAATTTGTTTATAGAAAAATTTTCGTTTAATTACAAATTTTTTGTTAAAAATTTTTATAGAAAATTTTTCGTTAAACATTTTTTATAAAAAAATTTTGTTTTAATATTTTTATGGAAATTTTTAAAATTTTTTTTGATTTCGATTTGAATTTTTGCATCAATAAAGTTTTTATTCACAAAATTTTCTGCTAAAAGCTCTTGTAGGTAGAAACTTTTATATATGTATTTTTTCTTTTAGCTTTTGTATACAAAATGTTTTCTACTAAAAGCTTTCTTATGAAAATATTTGATGAAATGTATGTATAAAAAACTCTTTTATCAAAAAGCATTTCTAAAA
The DNA here is from genome assembly GCA_933228675.1 of Stomorhina lunata. Lineage (NCBI taxonomy): Eukaryota > Metazoa > Arthropoda > Insecta > Diptera > Rhiniidae > Stomorhina > Stomorhina lunata. The sequence goes on along the minus strand of OW121742.1, from coordinate 44,912,342 downwards.
AAACCCTATTTTTCGAATAAAGCTCCCAATAAAAAAAATTTTAAGAAAAAGCTTTCCCCTAATAATCAACACACTATAACATATCTCTAGCTAAGTTTAACATAACATAACTCTATTAATAAGTTTTTCAATAGAAAAGCTTTTGCGCGTAAAACTTTTATATAAAAGAAACTTCTTTAAATAAAGGAACAAAACTTGGTTTAAGTGAATTTTTTTTTTTTTTTTTTGAGGAAGAACTTTTCTATGAAAATCCTTCTTGTTACATCTCTTTAAAAAAAACGATAGAAAGCTTCAGTGTAAAGTTGAAGAATGAATATCCTATTGAGATACTTTTCTATAGAGTGCTTATTCATAAAAAATTTCAATTAAGGGCTCATATATAAAGCATATATTTAAAAAAGGTTTCTTTTCTATTAAAACTCCTTTAAAGAAACTCTGTTTTTCTTTTATACAAAAGAGTGAGAAGAAGACTCCTTTATTAAGAAGCTTCTTACGAAAAGCTATCGTATGAATCAGAAATAAAACCTTATTTAGTATGATGATAAATATATTTGTATTTATAAGTTTTAAATAAAAAGCTCGTATATAAAAAAGCTCTTTAAGGTGGCTTATTTATCAGAAATTTCATTTTAAAAAAGGTCTTTATGAAAATAAATTTTCTGAAAAAGACTCTACCTTAAAAAAACTTTTTCAGAAAAAGCTTTTCTGTAAAAAATATCGTAATAGAAAAAGCTTTTGTAGTTTGTTAAATTGTTTTATTATTTTCATTTTTAAAATTTTTGAAAGAGTTTTAACCTGACTCTTCAAATTAGCTTCCCGCCTGACTATACATAAAAACCATTTATAAATCACTATTGAAATTCCTTTAAAGGCCCCTTGTTGGAAACCACTGCAACTTAAGGCTACCGTAAAAGTCATCTATCTCTCCAACCACTCAAATATGTCTTTTTATAACTTATTTGGTTTTTTATCCCGCTTTTATAATTTATACTTTTTTGTTTTTTGCAAAAATTCCTCTGTAAAGACCAAAATAAGACTATCAAGGCAATATCATTATTATTAAATGGTGGTTGGTTGGTGACAAAGACAAAAACGACTACGACAAGAAAAAGTAAAAAGTCATTTATGGTTAAAAAATGTGTTGACAACTAAAGGCAACTTATTACTTACTCTAGTACTTACTCGTACTAGAGTCATGTATGAAGTTAGTACACGTACTAGAAACAAAAAGCAAAAAACAACAACAACAACTTCAGAGGTGAACAACTACTACTTACACTTACCTACAACGCACACAAAGACTCTGTAGTACACTGTCACACATATGTATATGAGCAGCTGAGATGCAAAAAGGTTTAAGTTAGAAAAACTAGAAATTTATAATTTGATTTATGAAAGCTCTGATGTAGTTATATCTAATAAAATAATATAAAATGTTTGTTCCCTTTTTCTTCTTTGCTAACGACATCCTTTTAATGCTATCAACTTCCTTTTAAGGAAGTTCTAGTTGTTGCAAAGGCATTAGGTCTGGTTGTTTGTTTTTTTTTTTTGCTATTTTCATCAAAACGCTATAAATGTGCTGGCATGAACATTTTTATAGAAAGTGAAAAGAAAAATGTTGATATTATTTCAAAGAAAACACATAATCTCGTTGGCTGGTGCAGGGAAAAACCGCACAACTGCAAAAATATATATACGAAATAAATCTTAATGGAAGAAAAATTATAATTTCAAATTAAATTATAACGCATAGTAACCGCATTTTCAATTAAAACTAAAATAGAAACTTAATAAACTGAAATGAAATAATATTTAATAAAATATTGTATTTCCTTGGGGAAGACAAAACTAAAAGGGACAATGAACTTTTGAGGAAAAATGTTTTAAATTGATAATTAAGATACTAAAGAGACTTTAGTAGACTACAGTAGAGACTAAATTCGCTAGTGGAGACTATAGAGGCTCTATAGTGGAGACTATAGAGTTTCTAATGTGTAGACTATAGAGTTGCTAAAGTGGAGACTAAAGAGTTTCTATAGTGGAGACTATAGAGTTTCTATAGTGGAGACTATAGAGTTTCTATAGTGGAGACTATAGAGTTTTTTATAGTGGAGACTCTAGAGTTTTTATAGTGGAGACTCTAGAGTTTCTATAGTAGTGACTATAGAGTCTCTATAGTGGACACTATAGAGTTTTTATAGTAGAGACTATAGGATTTCTATAGTGGAGACTATAGAGTTTCTAAAGTGTTGACTATAGAGTTGCAAGAGTTTCTATAGTAGAGACTACATAGTTTCTATAGTGGAGACTATAGAGTTTCTATAGTGGAGGCTATAGAGTTTTTATAGTGGAGACTATGGAGTTTCTTAACTGAGACCATATAGTTGCTATAATAGAGACTAAAGAGTTTCTATGATGGAGACTATAGAGCTTCTATATTGGAGACTATAGAGTTTCTTATATGTAGACTATAGAGTTGCTAAAGTGGAGACTAAAAAGTTTCTATAGTGGAGACCATAGAGTTTCTATAGTGGAGACTAAAGAGTTTCTATAGTAGAGACTACATAGTTTCTAAAGTGTAGACTATAGAGTTCCTATAGTAGAGACTATAGAGTTTCTAAAATATAGACTATAGAGTTTCTATAGTGGAGACTTTAGAGTTTCTAAAGTGTTGACTATAGAGTTGTTATAGTGGAGACTAAAGAGTTTCTATAGTAGAGACTACACAGTTTTTATAGTGGAGACTATAGAGGTTCTTAAGTGGAGTCTATAGAGTTTTTATTGTGGAGACTATAGAGTTTCTTAACTGAGACTATGTACTTGCTATAATAGAGACTAAAGAGTTTCTATGGTGGAGACTATAGAGCTTCTATATTGGAGACTATAGAGTTTCTAATGTGTAGACTATAGAGTTGCTAAAGTGGATACTAAAGAGTTTCTATAGTGTATACTATAAAGTTTCTATAGTGGAGACTATAGAGTTTCTACGGTGGAGACTATAGAGTTTCTATAGTGGGGACTATAGAGTTTCTATAGTGGAGACTATAGGGTTTCTATAGTGGAGACTATAAGGATTCTATAGTCGAGACTATGGAGTTTCTATAGTGGAGATTATAGAGTTTCTATAGTGGAGACTATAGTAGAAACAATACAGTTTCGATAGTAAAGACTATAGAGATTCCATAGTGGGGACTATAGATTTTATATATTGGAGACTATAGAGTTTCTATAGAGGAGACTGTAGAGTTTTTTTAGTAGATACCATAAAGTTTCTATAGTGGAGACTATAGAGTTTCTATAGTTTAGACTATAGAGTTATAGTCTACACATTTTTCTCGACTATAGTCTTGAAACTTATCTCGACTATATTCTAGGCAGTTGTCTAGACTATAGCATAGACAGTTGTCTTGACTATAGTCTAGACAGTTGTCTCGACTATAGTCTAGACTGTTGTCTCGACTATTGTCTAGACAGTTGTCTCGATTATATTCCAGACAGTTGTCTCTACTATTATCCAGACAGTTGTCTCCACTATAGTCTAGACAGTTGTCTCAGCTATATTCTAAACATTTTTCTCGACTATAGTCTTAAAACTTATCTCGACTATATTCTATTCAGTTGTCTCGACTATAATATAGACAGTTGTCTCTACTATTGTCTAGACAGTTGTCTCTACTATTGTCTAGAATGTTGTCTCGACTATGGTCTAGACAGTTGTCTCGACTATAACCTCGCCTATTGTCTAGACAGTTGTGTCGACTATAGTCTAGGCAGTTGTCTCGACTTTAGTCTAGACAGTTGTCTCCACTAGAGTCTAGACAGCTGTCTTCACTATAGTCTAAACACTTTTCTCGACTATACTCTAGACACTTATCTCGACTATAGTCTATTCACTTGTCTTGACTGTGGTCTAGGCAGTTTTCTCGACTGTAGTCTAGAAAGTTGTCTCGACTGTAGTCTAGAAAGTTATCGTCACTATAGAGACTTTATCAACTCCGGTATATTAACTCTAAAGCCTCCCAATAATCACTCTTAAGATTCTACTGTACTGACTACATAGCCTAAACTTTTGAAACTGTTGCTATCAAAATATTAGATTTCATACACGTTGCATGTTCGCTTCAAACTACTTACAATTTCCATTAAATTTGCTAACAAGAAAAAGTCATTTCTAGTAAAATATGCTGATGTTTAATAGTTTTTCCTAAATCCATTATGAAAATGTTAATTTTCTTCTTTTTTTTTAAATATGTTCCAAAAAACCAAAAAACAAGAAATTGTAACAAAAAATAAACAACATTTATAGTTTTCATAACATCCCTTAACCTAATGGAAATAAACCCAGAACTAGGGTAAAACCGACGAGACAACTCTTGATACTTGTTCCCAATTGAAATGGAAAAACAATGACTTGATCTTTGGCAACCGAATACTCATACCATCAACCCTCTTGATTACAAAACAAGAAATAAGAAAAATATATAACCAACACTCGAATGTATAAAGAATAAATAATCTATAAGGATGAATATATGGAAGGATATAAAGATGGATGGCAAACAATTGACGACCCCACTTACGAAACAACAAAATGTGACAGATCAAAAACGACAGAAGGGACAGACAGACGGACATACTGTTAGTTACATCAATTTCAAAAAAAAAAAAATACTGTAACAAATATTTTATGATTTTTAACATGTATGTTCGTTTGTATGTGTGTATAATAACCACTAACACTGTTTTAAATAATAACACTATCACACTCATACTTTCATCTATTCACATTCACATGTTTTGTTATATTTATGTCTATACACAAGCTTCAACCATATCAACGTCAGTGTCATATCAGTGTCATCAGCACATGTCACTGTTAAATGATTTTCTTTGAATATCAGAAAAAAAATAAGTAAAACTCTCGCACACATCATTCAAAGGACAATAACTTGTATGGCAAAGGGAAGGGAGGGAGTTTGAACAGGACTAATGTATCGTTTTGGGATGCACTGGGGGATGATGTTGAAATGAAAACAAGTCGGTTGGCTTTCATAAACGATGAAGTTTTAATGATGAAAGCTTGGCAAAAAAAAAGTATGAGGATGAAATTTTAAAATCTTTAATAAAAACATCAAAATGACATAACAAACAAAAAAAAGATTAAAACAAAGGTTTAATGACATTTTTACGAAATCGAATACCACAAAGACAATATGTTACCAATATTTCAAGTTTCGACGGTTTTTATACCGGATATGGTAAAATAAGTTTAAAAAAATGATTATAGTTTTGACTATATTAAAAACCAGTTTAGTAGTCGAGAAAGTGCTCCAGATGATAGTTACGGCAAAAGTCAGGACAATGAAAATAGTAGAGATAATATTTAAGATAATAGCCAAGACAACAGCTCAGAGTGTAGTAGAGACAACCGTATATATAGTTGAAACAGCTCTCCGGACTGTAGTCAAGACTATATAGTAGTGACAAAAGTCTAGGCTATTAGTCGAAAAGAGTGTCTAGACTTTAAAGTCGAGACAACTATCTAGACTAAAATCGAGAAAAGTGTCAAGACTACAGTCAAAACAAGTGTCAAGACTATGATTGCGACAATTGTCTATACTTTAGTCAGGACATGTGTCTAGTCTATAGTCGAGACAAATTTCTAGGCTATAGTCGAGATAACTGTCTAGAGTATATAGCTGGTAGAAATGTCTAGACTATATGGTCGAGAGAACTGTTTGGCCTACATGGTCGAGAGAACTGTCTAGACTATATACTAGTGACAACTTTTTAGATTGTAGTTGAGACAACTGTATAACCTATAGTGCAGACAACAATATAGTATAGATATATAGTCGAGACAAGTATCGAGACTATATAGTTAAGTCAGGTATCTAGACTATACTATATAGTCTTGACTATAGTCTGGACAGTTTTTTTGACTATATATATAGTTGTCTCGACTATAGTCTAGACAGTTGTCTCGACTATAGTCCAGACAGTTGTCTCGACTATAGTCCAGACAGTTGTCTCGACTATAGTCTAGACAGTTGTCTCGACTATAGTCTAGACAGTTGTCTCGACTATAGTCTAGACAGTTGTCTCGACTATAGTCTAGACAGTTGTCTCGACTATAGTCTAGACATTCGTCTCGACTATAGTTAAGACAGTTGTCTCGACTATAGTCTAGACAGTAGTCTCGACTATAGTCTAGACGGTTGTCTAGACTATAGTCTAGACAGTTGTCTCGACTATAGTCTAGACAGTTGTCTCGACTATAGTCTAGACAGTTGTCTAGACTATAGTCTAGACAGTTGTCTCGACTATTGTCTCGACTATAGTCTAGACAGTTGTCTCGACTATTGTCTAGACAGTTGTCTAGACTATAGTCTAGACAGTTGTCTAGACTATAGTCTAGACAGTTGTCTAGACTATAGTCTAGACAGTTCTCTAGACTATAGTCTAGACAGTTGTCTCGACTATAGTCTAGACAGTTGTCTCGACTATAGTCTAGACAGTAGTCTCGACTATAGTCTAGACAGTAGTCTCGACTATAGTCTAGATAGTTGTCTAGACTATAGTCTAGACAGTTGTCTCGACTATAGTCTAGACAGTTGTCTCGACTATAGTCTGGACAGTTGCCTCGACAATAGTCTAGAGAGTTGCCTCGACTTCAGTCTAGACAGTTGTCTCGACTATAGTCTAGACAGTTTTATCGACTATAGTCTAGACAGTTGCCTCGACTATAGTCTAGACATTTGTCTCTACTAAAATCAAGACAGTTGTTTCGTCTATAGTCTAGACAGTTGAATCGACTATAGTCTAGACAGTTGTCTCGACTATAGTCTAGAGAGTTGTCTCGGCTATAGTCTAGAGAGTTGCCTCGACTATAGTCTAGGCAGTTGTCTCGACTATAGTCTAGAGAGTTGCCTCGACTATAGCCTAGACAGTTGTCTCGACTATAGTCTAGACAGTTTTCTAGACTATAGTCTAGACAGTTGTCTTGACTATGGCCTAGACAGTTGTCTCGATTATAGTCTAGACAGTTGTCTTTACTATTGTTTAGGCAGTTCTTTCGACTATAGTCTAGACTGTTGTCTTGACTATAGTCAAGACACTAGTCTCTACTATTGTCACGACACTTGTCTCTACTATAGTCTAGACAGTTATCTCGTCTACAGTCTAACAGTTGTCTCGTCTTAGCTATAGTCTAGGCTGTTATCTCGACTATAGTCTAGAGAGTTGTCTCGACTATAATATATATTCTTATCTCGACTCTAGTACAGACAGTTGTCTCGATCATAATCTAGAAATTTATCTTGATCATAGTCTAGAAAGTTGTCTCGACTATAGTCTAGACAGTTGTTTCGACTATAGTCTAGTCAGTCATCTCGACTATATTCTAGGCAGTTGTCTATAGCGCAGACAGTTGCCTCGACTATAATCTAGACAGTTGTCTCGACTATAGTCTAGTCAGTTATCTCGACTATAGTCTAGACAGTTGTCTCGACTATAGTCTAGTCAGTTTTCTCGACTATTGTCTAGACAGTTGTCTCGACTAGAATATATACTCATGTCTCAAATATGCTCTAAATATTTTGCACAATTAAAGTCTAGACTTTAGTCTTAAATAAAGAACATTAAGACTATAGTCTAAACATTTGTCTTGAATGGACAGTCTGGGTTGTTGTCTAGACTATTGTCTAGACTACATGAGTTGAGAGATAAGTCTCTAAACGATAGTATAACTTAATTTATGGGTGAGATTCAGCCTCCCTACCTTTAAGGATAACTTATAAATTAAATCCTTAACAGTTCTGCTGACTAAATCCTTAATCGTAATGATTATTTTAACCAGCTGGATGATAAATGTCTATCATTTTCGAATAACAAAAATATAAATTAATATTTTCTCATAATATTTCCTGTTAAACGCAAGGTTTTCTTGGGTTTTCCTCAAAGTATTTCCCTTAAGTCACCGTCATTTATCATCGGGGTTATACGTTTGTTTTCGTGTTACTTTTAATTCCTGCCATTTCTTGGTAATTTTTATTATGCTGTTTATACTATTAATATTTCTGTTCGGTCTGAAAAACGTAATTTTTAACCTTGTAAATCTATGAGCCATAAACTATTTTCCCTTTTCTTCTGCAAGAAAACACAAAATACCAGCCAACCCTACCTTAAGGGACGAGAAGTAGGAATCTCTTGTTGTGATGTTGGCGAAAAAGAATCTAGAACACAAAAGTTTAGATTCAACAAAATAAACCCAGAAATGAAAAACAAACGTAACAATTCGGTAGAGTTTAATAATGGGATGGGTTAGATGATGAGTGACTGGATGGCTGGTTGCTTAGTTGGCTCAATGGTGGGGACTTGTATTACGTCTTTGGCTGGGCTCTGTTTGCTGGAGAAGACCAAAATAGTATGGTTGAGTGGTTAAACAACAATTTGGCACGCGAAACGAATTTTCTTTTTACTTTTACCATTTGATTTTCTGTTATTTTAGTTTTTTTTTTTTTGTTTTTGGGTTTGTGGATTGTTGTTGCTCCAATTACTCCTACTCCTTGGTGTCTATACCCATACCTCAGAATTTTTCTACAAACAACGACCACAATTGTGAACACGGAATAAACAAACCATATTTCAAAATTTTCGGTTGAAAAGTGGAAACATGAACAACCAGAATTTACAATTGTTTTCTGCACAGTGGGTGTAATAACCTAAAGAACTGATGACGGTTTAAATAAAAAAAAAAATATGAAAAATCAAGGAAAGTTTATTTAAGCACGTGAAAAGTTTTCTTTACTCCTTTTACAAATTCTTTACAAATCCCCAAATCATACAGTCATTCATTCATTCATATTTAAGTCCCTTTTCTTTAAAAATTGTCTCTGTAAAATTATTCCTATTGTGTTCATATATTTTTCTTTTTCCTTTCGAGCTCATATCGCCAAATGCCAAACAATGACACTAAATAGGAAATTTTCCCTTTTTTGTTTGCGATAAAATTGTTTTCTTTATGCCTTCAAAATTTTACCTCCCTCTTCCTGTCGTCCTGTTGGTCATGCTTTTCATTCACGTTTTTCGTCTATAATTTAGGGTTGGATTGTATTATACAAAACTTATGGCTGATTGTTAGAGGATTTTTTTTTTTTGCTTAAAATGCTGCTGTAATTTGGAGAAGGGTAATTTAGCGATAATATTGACCCGGCCTTTTTGCAGTATATTTTTGTTTTGGTTTCAATTTTTTTTTCGTGTTTTAGTTTGGTTATTGTTTAGGGTTCTAAAGCAGACATTTTATTGTTTAGAGAAATTTTTATAGATTTTATGTAAGATACGCCTTCGAAAAATTGTTTTTTTCTCTGCTCAATTCTTGTTTTGGATTTTGTTTGTTTTGTATCAAAAGCAAATGGTATTAATTTAGAAAAATTATAATGAAAGGCAGGAAAATGAAACCTAATATCCATTACAATATAGTTAAGGATATAGTCAACAAAATAGTCAAGGATTAAGTCGAGGTATAGTCTAAAAGCGATTCACAAGCCTCAACAGTTGTGTCGACTACATAAACTAGACAGTTAACTCGACTCTATATAGTCTTGACACTCATATCGACACTTGCCTCGACTATATACCCTTTAAACTTGTCTCGACTACATAATCAAGACACCAGTCGATTATATAGAATCTAAACAGTTTTCTCGACTATATAATCTATACCGTTTTTTCGACTATATATTCTAAACAGTTCTCTAAAAAGACTACATAGCTTTATCGACCATATAGTCTACACAGTTCTCTCGACTATACTTATATAGTCTAGACAGTTGTCTCGACTATATAGTCTAGACAGTTGTCTCGACTATATAGTCTAGACAGTTGTCTCGACTATATAGTCTAGACAGTTGTCTCGACTACATAGTCTAGACAGTTGTCTCGACTATATAGTCTAGAGAGTTGTCTCGACTATATAGTCTAGACAGTTGTCTCGACTATATAGTCTAGACAGTTGTCTCGACTATATAAACTAGACAGTTGTCTCGACTATATAGTCTAGACAGTTGTCTCGCCTATATAGTCTAGACACTTGTCTCTAATATATAGTTTAGACACTTGTCTCTACTATAAAGTCTAGACACTTGTCTCGACTATATAGTCTAGACAGTTGTCTCGACTATATAACGTAGACAGATGTCTCGAATATATAGTCTAGACAGTTGTCTCGACGATATAGTCTAGACAGTTGTCTCGACGATATAGTTTAGACACTAGTCTCGACAATATAGAGTTGTCTAGACTATTGTGTCAACTGTGTAGTCTAGACAATTGTATTGACTATATTTGACAGTTGTCTTGACTATATAGTCTAGACTGTTGTCTCGGAAATACTGGTTTTTTAATTAAAGCTACTTTTTATAGAAAATTTTTCAATAAAAATATTTTTCTGTGAAAATTTTCTATAAAAATTTTTGATAAAAAAATTTTTCATAAAAAATTTTTGATACAAGCATTTTCTGTGAAACTTTTTTAATACTAAAATTTCTATAGAAAAATTTTTTATACAAAAATTTTCTATAGCAATATTTTTGATACAAAAATTTTCTAAGGAAAAATTTTTTATAGAAAAATTTTTGATACCAAAATTTTCTATAAAAAGGTTTTCAAAATTTTTTTATACAAAATTTTCCATAGAAAAATTTTTGATACAAAAATTTTCTATAGAAAAATTTTTCATACAAAGATTTCCTAAAGAAAAATCTTTGATACATAAGTTTTTTACTGATACAAAAATTTTCTATAGAAAAATTTGTGATACAAAAATCTTTATATAACAATTTTTGATAAAAATATTTTTAAAAATAAAAATTTTTTACCTTAAATTTTCTATACAAAAATTTTCTATTGCAAAATTTTTGATACAAAATTTTTTGTAGAACAATTTTTGACGCAAAAGATTTTATAGAAAAATTTTTGACGCAAAAGATTTTATAGAAAAACTTTTCATGCAAAAATTTTCTATAGAGAAATTTTTGATACAAAATTCTTTTATAGAAAAATTTTTGATACAAAAATTTTCTATAGAAAAATCTTTGATACAAAAATTTCCTAAAATTTAAAATTAAAATTTTTGATACAAAAATTTTCTAAAGCAAAATGTTTGATATAAAAACTTTCTATTAAAAAATTTTTAATACAAAAATTTTCTAAAGAAAAATTTTTGATACAAAAATTTTCTATTGAAAGATTTTTGATACAAAAATTTTCTATTGAAAGATTTTTGATACAAAAATTTTTAATAGAAACATTCTTGATACAAAAATTTTCTATAGAAAAATTTTTGATACAAAAATTTTCTATAGAAAAATTTTTGAACAAAAATTTCCTATAGAAAAATTTTTGATACAAAAATTTTCTATATAACAATTTTTGATACAAAAATTTTCTATATAACAATTTTTGATACAAAAATTTTCTATAGAAAAATTTTTGATACAAAAATTTTCTATTAAAAGATTTTTGATACAAAAATTTTTGATACAAAATTTTCTATAGAAAAATTTTTGAACAATAATTTTGTATCAAAAATTTTTCTATAGAAAATTTTTGATACAAAAATTTTCTATAGAAAAATTTTTGACACAAAAATTTTCTATACAAAGATTTTTGATACAAAAATTTTTGATACAAAAATTTTCTTTTGTTAAATTTAGCTTTCAATATTGTTATTATTGTTTTAATTATCGATTAAACTTTTCACAACTTTCTGACACATGCCACAATTTTATTCCTGTTCCAAAATACTTAATTCTTTATACTTAAACTTTTTCGTTATAATTATTTTCCAACAAAAGTCAGCAAAAAATTTATATTATTTATCATTAATTAACTTTTCAGTTTTTCAGCAAAAATTTTTATGAAAAAAAAAGTTGTTTGCTATTTTCAGAAAATTTAACTAGTTTAAGTTGTCAAAGCTTTAAAAAAAAAATAAAATAATGAGTGAAAAAAACGTTACAAGGAAAATATAACAACAACAAAAAAACTTAAAGAAAATATTTATAGTATAGTTTAAACAAATAAAAACATTTGTTGATAATTATGTCAAGAACAAAAGTTTTCTCTCTAAAGCCAAGCACAGGCATGCTATGATTATAAATAAAAGTTTTTTTTGCAAAATAAAAATCTTAACTTAATTTATTATATTTTTTTATGAAAAGAAACGCAACACGATTTTCTATAGTTTTATTTTCTATATTTTTCTCTATTGCCTCCAAATAACTTTGATTGTCAGATTTTGTTACGCATGAGACTCTGTCATATATAAAATTTTTAGTTTTTGCTGCGTTTGCTTTGGCCATTTTTTGCATTAAAATAAAACGCAATTAAAATATTTAACACTCGCTAATTAATGGCTGTAATAAATTATTAAATTTACTTTTTAGCTTTTGTAATTTTTATTTATTTAAATTAATAGAAAAGTGATTTTTTATTGAGAACAAAAACTGGTTGCTATTAGTTATGAGACGCCGTGAAATTTAACTGATTTTTTGTTTACATATTTTCTGCTTAGAAAACAGCTGTTCTTAAAAGGTGGCCAGATGTATGAGTTTTGTGCAAAAAACGTTAAATTGTTATCTGTTTTAAATTTTTTATTTTACTTACTAAAATCTTTTGAATATTAAAAATTTCTTTAACCAAATTCCTTTTCGTTTAATTACTATAATTTTGTATTTAAAAATATAATTTTTCTTAGAATTAAATGAGCGAACTAGAACAAAATTCAAAATGATTTTTCTGCCAACTTATAATCTTTCATGTTGATGCCGAAAATCTAACATCATTTTTAAATTTTTTGTTTTTTTTTTTTTTTGCTATAAATATACAGTAAATTATTTTTGTTTATTTAAAAAATAGGCTTTTAAAATTTGTTTATTTTAAAAAATTTTTGTTTGCAAGGCAAAATTCTCGGAATTTGTAGAAGAAGAAATATTAAGATACTTCACATGACTGATTTTAACTATAGCCTCGACTACAGACTTAATTCTTATATAGACTAGGGACTCTACTATAGTCGAGACTATAAACTTTACTATAATCTCGACTGCATACTTAACTATAGTCTCACCTATAGATTGAACCAAAGTATCGCCTATAGATTAAACTATAGTCTCGCCTATAGATTTAACTTTAGTCTCGCCCATAGATTGAACCATGGCATATATACTGAAGGTAATTTCACTTGTATTCATTAAATTTTAATAAGGGTTTTTGAAGTTTGCTTTTCTACGTCATATCAAATATAACGTTGCCACATCATAAAAAAGTATTTTCTTGTTTTTTTGGAAATTTTTAAATGAAATGTGTAATGTGTACAATATAAATTGTAGATGAACAAAATCTACTAAAAGAAAAATACAAGCGCATATTTTTTCCTAAAGAATCTCAAACTCGAAATTGCTCGATTTAGCCAATAAAGTACTAGATGCAACTGAAATAAGCAAACAAAAACAACAATGCATCTGATACAAACTGAATCAAAGTGGAAAAACGTTGCCAAGCAGACTCTTAAGATAAAACCTTTTAGCAGTGAATTTACTATGCAAAGCTATTTATTTGGAAGCTAAAAACTTAATTCTATGTATTTAAAATGCGTATATAAGTAATAATAGGTGAAAGGGTTTTATAAGTTTGTCATTCAGTTTGTAATTTTTTCATTACTCGTCTTAGACCCCATAAAACTTATACCGATCGACTCAGAATCGCCAGGAGAGTCGATTTAGCCACGTCCGTCAAGTTTGTGGAGCTCCTGGTGGGTGTACCCAGACGAGTTATACCCCAGATTTTAGGAAATTTCCCTACGTAGCACGCTATTGAATTTCATTGGTCCATAAACAACTGAGATATCGCTAAAATACTAAACTTCGATGACGAATTTTATTTTTTTTTTGTAAAAAATGCAGTTAAAAAAAATTAAATTCTCATCGAATTTTGAATTTTGGCGATATCTCTGGTGTTTATAGACCGATCGAGGTTAGTGGTGTGCCAATTTCGGCAGCGTACCACTCGAAAAACCTAAAAAAATAAAAAAAAACGGATCTACGCTCCGGAACGACCCGATTACAACTAAGCCAAAGATTGTCAACCCAGCGAATGCTAAACATAACATCAGTGCCATGTAATGGTTGCAAGAATAGGTGTCATATGAGGCGATGCACAAATTAACGTTTGCACAGGGACTTGAGTTCCAGTTTTTTAGCTCCCTGTGGTATAAATAACCCCCAAGCAACAGTTTCCAATCCAAGTAATAGAATACAATCAATACCAATGCGTAACGCAATGCGAGATCACAACAACAAATAATCCCGGCAATTAGCCTTCAACAAAACCCGGCAAATTTCCAACAAAAGCCCCCGGCTAACAGCCCTTAGTTAAACATTATCACAGCCGATCGATTGCCAAGACGCCCCTCACAGCGACTAGTATCACCTACTGATTTCCAACTATATCTTCAGGACATGTAACTAAACTGCAATAGCCTAAGGAATAAGGTTGTGGAAATCACAAAATAGCATCCCAATTGCCGCTGTCCAAGAAACGAAGCTCATCTACTTTTCTGTAAATATATAAAATATTTTTTATATGTTTTCAATTTTTATAATTTTTTACCTTTTTATTTATAAAATTATATTTCTATTTTGAAAATTTTAAAATAATTTATAAAACATCAAATGCTCCCTGCGACTACAATATTAGCTATGTGTTTTTTCTAAATACCTAGAACATCAACATAGCTAATCAAAATTGTACTTAATGTTTATAGTAATTATATACTATCCTGCTTTATTTCTCTATTAACTAGTAAAATATAGTTAAACTGTTAGATAAGAAGATACACATGCGATAAAATGTATTTAAATTTTTACAGATAACTCATATTGTCGTCGCAGCGACTGGAAAAAAGGGAAAACTTAGCATAATATGGTAGCTTTTTTGTATTGAAATGTCAGAACCCTTAAAATTGTCAGAAAGTGATATTAAAATTTAGTAACCTAAAGTGAAATTACCTTCATTATAATATACCTTGGATTGAACCATACTTTCGCCTATAAATTGAACTATAGTCCTGCCTATAGAATGAACTATAGTCTCGCCCATAAATTGAACTGTAGTCTCGCATTTAGATTTAAATATAGTCTCCCCTATAAATAAACTATAGTCTAGCCTATAAATATACTATAGTCTCGCCTATAGATAAACTATAGTTTCGCCTATAGATAAAATATAGTCTCGCCTACAGATTTAACTATAGTCTCGCCCAAAGATTGAACTATACTCTCGCTTATTGATTTAACTTTAGTCTTGCCAATAGATTAAATTATAGTCTCGCCTTTAGATTGAATTGTAGTTTCGCCTATAGATTGAACTATAGTCTCGCCTATAGATAAAACTATAGTCTCGCCTATAAATTAAACTATAGTCTTGCCTATAGATTAAACTATAGCCTAGTCTATAGATTGAACTAAAGTCTCGCCAATAGATTGAACTATAGTCTCTCCTATAGATAAAACTATAGTCTCGCCTATAGATTAAACTATAGTCCCACCTGTAGATGGAACTATAGTTTCGCCTTTAGATTTTACTATAGTCTCGCCTTTAGATTGATCTCTAGTCTCGCCTACAGATTGAACTATAGTCTCGCCTATAGATTTAACTATAGTCTCACCTTTAGATTAAACTATAGTCCCGTCTATAGTCTCGAATGTTGATTAAACTATAGTCTCGCCTATAGATTGAACTATAGTCCCGCCATTAGATTTAACTATAGTCTCGCCTATAGATTTAACCATAGTCTCGCATATATATTGAACTATAGTCTCGCCTTTAGATTTAACTATAGTCTCGCCTTTAGATTTAACTATAGTCTCGCCTATAGATTTAACTTGTCATACCTATAGATTGAACTATAGTCTCGCTTATAGATAAAACTATAGTCTCGCCTATATATTAAACTATAGTCCCGCCTGTAGATTGAACTATAATTTCGCCCTTAGATTGATCTCTAGTCTCGCCTGTAGATTAAACTATAGTCTCGCCTATAGATTGAACTATAGTCTTGCCTATATATTGAGCTATAGTCTCGTAGTTTGATTGAACTATAGTCTCGCTTATAGATTGAACTATAGTCTCGCCTATGGATTGAACTATAGTCTCGCCTGTTGATTGAACTGTTGTCTCGCCTATAGATAAAACTATAGTCTCGCCTATAGATAAAACTATGGTCTTGCCTATAGATTGAACTATAGTCTCGCCTATATAATGAAATACAGCCTCGTCTTTTGATTGAACTATAGTCTCGCCTAAATTGAACCATAGTCTCATCTGTAGATTAAACTATAGTCTCGCCTATAGATTGTCTTATAGTCTCGCCTATAAATTGAACTATAGTCTCGTCTATAGATTGATATATAGTTTCGCCTATAGATTGAACTATAATCTCGCTTGTTGATTGAAATATAGTCTCGCCTATAGACAAAAATATAGTCTTGCCTATAGATTGAAGTATAGTTTTGCCTATAAATTGAACTATAGCCTCGTCGTTTGATTTAACTATAGTCTCGCCTATAGATTGAACTATATTTTCGACAATATTTTGAACTATATTTCTCGCCTGAAAATTAAACTTTAGTCTCGCCTATAGATTTATCCATAGTCTCGCCTAGAGATTGAAGTAAAGTCTCGCCTAATGATTGATTTCTATTTTCGCCAATAGATTGAACTATAGTCTCCTGCTGATTCAACTATAGTCTCGCCTATATATTGAACTATTGCCTCGCCTTTTGATTGAACTATAGTCTCGCCTATATTGAACTATAGTCTCGCCTGTAGATTAAACTATAGTCTCGCCTATGGATTAAGCTTTAGTCTCGCCTATTTATTGTGGTTCTAGTTGAAGTTATATTGAACTATTGCCTAACCTATAGTCTCAACTACGTTCCCAAACTTTCTTGTATCCCTTATTATACAAATCTTGTTTAACTTATTATAAAAATTCTTAAAAAAAATCAAAATTTATTTATGCAATATCCGTTTCAAACCGACACATAATGACTCAAAAATATTTTGCAGAACATGCGAAAAAAGTTTAAAAAAAAAACATGAAAAAATTTTACTTTTTGTTTACATATAAAATTAAAAATCTACAAAATTTTGGGCTGTTTTATACATTTGGCCCATCTTTTTTTTCATATAAATAAAAAAATTTCTAAAGATTTTTATTTGCCAAAAACATAAAATAAATAACACAACCAACAAAAACAACAACGAAGCTCGAGAATATTTTTCACTTCACCGTGAAGAAGTCAAAGACCGTTTGACCGAATTGACGGACTGACTGGCACAGTGCTACAGCATACTCGTAAAATCCATTGAAAAAAAGTTTATTTATTATAAACGAGTATATAAGAAAGGCAGGCGTTGATAATCACGAGATCTTTTATTTTCTTTGGCATTCAAGTAAAACAAATTACATCTACACACAAAAAAATCTTTAGAAGGAAAATATTTCAGAAATTTTTGTATATTGAAAGGTATTAAAATTGGGGAATGTTTAAAATTGCACGTAAAGAAGATGAAAGGGGTAAAAATATAGACAATTTTAAATTTAACGTTTCAAGAATGAAAAAATGAGTCATTGCAATAAATATTTCTCGCATAATTTCATTTTATAAATAAATAAACAAAAGAAAGATTTTTGTGTAAATATTAAAATATGGAATTTTTTTTAATTATATGAATGAAATTTCATAAATAATTTGCGTTATTAAAATTTGAAAAAAACAAAATTTAAATAAAATTTGTTGTTCAGTTCCACCTACCTCTCAACACCTTGCGTGCTTGTCGCAAAATTATTCAAAAACATTTCCGGCTTTTCTCTTTAGTTTATGACTAATTTTTAAAATTCTTTTTTTCAATTCTTTGCTTATTTTTCAATTTCTTAATTTATTTGAAAACATCTATTCGAAGACTATAATTTGTTTTTAAATTAATTTTATATTTTTGCTGTTTCTTTCTTGTTATTTTATATTAGCAAAATGTTATGTTAAAAAATTATCCCATTAATCTTGTGTTTAAATTTTAATATTGTATTTATTCTTAGTTACTAAGAATATATACTTAAAATTGAAAATTACATTTTAAATTTAGTATAATACTTTCATAGGGTTCTAGTAAAGGAAGTGTAAGATTTTCTAGCCTATTGACTATTGACACTTAATTAAAATCTCGCCTATAAATTCAACTATAGTCTAGCATATAGATTTAACAATAGCCTAGCCTTTAGATTCACCTAATGACTCTCCTATAGACCCAACTACAGTCTCGCCTATAGACTCAACTATAGTTACGCCTATAGACTTAACTATCGCCTACAGACTCACCTATAGAGCCAACTAAAGCCATATACATCGATTTAACTGTAGTTTCGTCTGTGGACTTAACTATAGTTTTGCCCGTAGACCTTAGTTAGTTTCGCCTAAAGACTTACCTATAGTCTCGCCTATGGACATAACTATAGTCTCGCCTATGGACATAACTATAGTCTCGCCTATGGACATAACTATAGTCTCGCCTATAGACTCAATAACGGCCTCGCCTATAGTCTCCCCTAAAGACTCAATTATAGTCTCGCCTATAGACTCAATTATAATCTCGCCTATAAACTCAACTATAGCCTTCTTTATAGACCTAACTATCACCTATAGACTCACCTACGGACTAAACAATAGTCTAGCCTAGAGACCCAACTATAGTCTCTATAGTCCTATAGACTTAACCATAGTTTCGCCTATAGAAGTGACGAAGACCATATGTCCGGTGTAGTGTAACAGTCCAGAGTCTCTGATGGAATCGAGCCCACAATCTCGGCACAAGCAGTCTACCATACTATTCACTAGACCACTGTGGTACCCAGACTTAACTATATTTTCGCTTATAGACTCAACTATAATTTCGCCTATAGACTTAACTATATTTTTGCCTATAGACCCAACTATAGTCTCGACTATACACTCAACTATAGTCTTGCATATAGACTCAAATACAGTTTCGCCTATAAACTCAACTATAGTCTTGCCTATAGGTTCGGAAATAGACTTAACTGTAGTCACGCCTATGGACTCAACTATATTCTAGCTTATAGACTACTATAGCATCGCCTATAGACTCAACCATAGTCCCGCTTATAGACTTGCCTATACCCTCAACGAAAGTCTTGCATATAGACTCAACTGCAGTCTCGCCTGTAAGCACAACTAAAGTCTCACCTCAACTATAGTCTTTCCTCAAGGTTCGCATATAGATTTAACTTTAGTCTCGCCTATAGTCTCGCCTATAGTCTCACCTGAAGTCTCACCTATAGTCTCAATTATAGTCTCGCCTGTAGTCTCGCCTTTAGTCTTATATATAGTCTCGCTTTAAGTCTCACCTATAGTCTCGCCTATAATCTCAGCTATAGTCTCGCCTATAAACTCACCTATAGTCTCACCTATAGACTCAACAATAGTCTCGCCTATATTCTCAGCTATAGTCTCTCCTATGGACTCACTATAGTCTCAACTATAGTCTCGCCTATAGTCTCAACTATAGTCTCGCCTATAGTCTCACCTATAGTATCGCCAGTAGACTCAACTATGGTCTATACCCTCAACTATAGCCTATAGACTCAACTATAATCTCGTCCATAGACTTTACTATAGTCTCGCCTATAGTCTCACTTACAGTCTCACCTATAGACTCACCTAAAGTCTCGCCTATAGTCTCAACTATAGTCTCGCCTATAGACTCACGTATAGTCTCACCCATGGACTCAACAATAGTCTCGCGTATATTCTCAGCTATAGTCTCTCCTATGGACTCAACTATAGACTCAACTATAGTCTCGCCTATTGATCCAACTATAGTCTCGCCTATAGACTCAACTATAGTCTCGTCTTTAGACTCAATTATAGTATTGCCTATAGTCTCGCCTAAAGACTCAACTATAGTCTCGCCTATATACTCGCCTATAGACTCACCTATAGACTCACCTATAGACTCACCTATTGACACAACTGTAGACTCAACAATAGCCTTAACTTTGGATTCGATTATATATAATCGCACTAATAGGCTCTTCTCGCACACAGTTTCAACTAGTTCATAGTCTCGCCTTATAATGTAACTATATTCCCGAAGATAATCCCTTATATATGTACATCTCCCATTGCAGAACTCTTTTTTCTTACATTTTTATTACATTTTTGAACACAAATCCATATTGCCTTAATTTTTGGCTCGAATTTTATTATTTTTACTAATAGTACAAACAAACTATTGGCATTAGTAAAAAGAGAACATACTACGACCGAAACATCAACATATCGTCAACAAAAATTTAAAAGGACTTACAGAAGAACTATGTAGAGACCATATGTGCGTTCCCATGGCAGTCGATTCTTCGGAAATCTTAGAATTGCTACCAAGGACTGTCACTTCTGCGATATTACCATCAATATCGCAGTTACAACAGCAACAACCATATGTGAGTATATAGGTAAGTTTATATACCAGAGTATAGTTAAGGTAATTGTCTCTACCAAATTTGTATCTACAGTCTTCAACTTTTACTGTTTAGCCAGCTATACCTTAATACTCATACATAATATCGTTGTAATTGTATGACTATAACCATTTCTACAGATACATATTTTTTATATATGTAGAATTTTGATGCAATTTGAAGCTGTCTATTTGTCTGGCACGCATTTTAATAGAATATTTTATATATATAAAATTGGCATAGAACACATGTGACTCAAGAAGATAATGCAACAAATCGACAAACATTAACTAAAATAATTGTAGAGAAATGAACAATAATATTAAATTTAAACTGCAAATACTTAGATGAGTGTTTCATATCAAAAAACTATCGAAAATAAAATGATGCAACTAAATGACAAAAATACTTGAGAGATCGTTAATGGCCACTAACAGAGCAATGATCGAATGATATTAAAAATTTCGTCAAATCTATATAATTGAGTCAATATACAAGTGAACACCTGAGACTATAGGCAAAGATATTCTAAGAACTAGAACTAAAGTCTATAAGCGAGACTATAGTGTAGTTTATAGTCGGGACTTTAGTGGAGTCTATAGGCGAGACTATAATGGAGTCTATAGGCGAGAATATAGTGGAGTCTATAGGCGAGACTATAGTTTAGTCTATAAGCGAGACTATAGGTGAGACTATAGGCGAGACTATAGTGCAGTCTATAGACGAGACTATAGTGGAGTCTATAGGCGAGACTATAGTGGAGTCTATAGGCGAGACTATAGTAGAGACTATAGGCAAGACTATAGTAGAGACTATAGGCAAGACTATAGTAGAGACTATAGGCAAGACTATAGTGGAGTCTATAGGCAAAACTATAGTGGAGTCTATAGTGGAGTCTATAGGAGAAACTATAGTGGAGTCTATAAGCGAGACTATAGTAGAGTCTATAGGCGGGACTATAGTGGAGACTATAGGTGAGACTATAGTGGAGTCTATAGGCGAAACTATAGTGGAATCCAAAAGCGAGACTATAGTCTGGAGTTTATAGGTGAGACTATAGTCTAGTCTATAGGCGAGACTATAGTGGAGTCTATAGGCAAAACTATAGTGGAGTCTATAGTGGAGTCTATAGGAGAAACTATAGTGGAGTCTATAAGCGAGACTATAGTAGAGTCTATAGGCGGGACTATAGTGGAGACTATAGGTGAGACTATAGTGGAGTCTATAGGCGAAACTATAGTGGAGACTATAGGCGAGACTATAGTGGAGTCTATAGGCGAGACTATAGTGGAATCCAAAAGCGAGACTATAGTGAAGTGTATAGGCGAAACTATAATGGAGTCTATAGGCAATACTATAGTGGATTCTATAGGCTAGACTATAGTGGAGTCTAAAGCCAAACCTATAGTGGAGTCTATAGGCGAGACTATAGTGGATTCTGTAGGCGAGACAATAATAAAGTCTATAGGCGAGACCATAGTTAAGTCAATAGCTGAGACTATAGAAAAGTTTGTAGGCAAGACCATAGTTAAGTCTATAGGCGAGACCATAGTTTAGTATGTAGGCGAGATTGTAGTGGAGTTTAAAGCCGAGACTATAGTGGAGTCTATAGGCGAGACTATAGTAAAGATTATAGGCGAAGCCACAGTTTAGTCTATACATAAGACCAAAGTTTATTTAATAGGCGAGACTATAGTGGAGTCTGTAGGCGAGACTATAAGGGACTAAAGTGGAGTTTATACGCTAGACTATATTGAATTATATAGTGGAGTCTATAGGGGAGAGTTTATAGGCAAGACTATAAGGGACAAAAGTGGAGTTTATAGGCGGGACTACAGTGAATTCTCTAGTGGAGTCGAGACTATAGTGGAGTCTCTAGGAGACCCTATAGAGGAATATATAAATTAATGACTAGACTATAGAAGAGTCTTTGAGCGAGACCCTAATTTAATTTCGAGAAATGTATACTACAATGTTATCATTCCCCTAGTAATACGAATTTTTAAATAGGTACAGTTTTGTCTGGCGATTGTCGGTGTTTAGTTTCTCAATTGGTCGACCATGATTTGATTTTAATCTTACTATTATCACAATATGAAATATTAATTCCTAATATTTAGTACAAAATTATAAATATTGGTGACTTTGTCTGACCATTGTCTGTGTATAATCTGTAAAATATCTACCTACATTTGTCTAGAATTCTTAATCAGTATAAATATAATTTAGCTTTCACGAAACTCCGAATATTACTTTCTTATATACGATTTTTTTATTAAGATATTGACCAAATACCGTCAGACAATCTGACAATTGTCTGACCCTAATATGACTACTTTTTTATAACATTAGTATGCCAATGGTGAAATCATATTTGTATTAAAGTGAGATTTTTATCTAACGTTAATAGCTTTTAAATATTTGAACCTTTGTCTAATTATTGTCTGATACTTGTCAGAACTTGATTTGAATAAAATATATTTATTGTTTAGCACATAAGAAAGTATATAGTGAAAGACCTTTCCATGAAATATTAATATAAGCCCAAAAAAATCAGGCTTCTGTTTAACATTCATAATCTGAAAGTAGCCTGTCCTTAATTCTAGATAGACCACTGACTACAATCAGACAATTTTTTGATCATGTCATAAATAAAATCTTAATATTGTCTAGTAGTTAAAGAAAAATACTATTTTAAAGTTAGTGAGAACTCATTATTACTTAGACATTTGTCTGATCATTGTATTTTTATCATCAGAAAATTGCCTGTACATGCTTTGGTTAAAAACTGACTTTTATCTCAGTTTTAAATTATACTCAGAGTGTAGTGAAATGTTTTCTTGACAGTATGACCATGCTTCGTCTGAAATCTTACCATTGTCTCAATTCCTTAACAGTGCAAAGTTATAGTCCAGTCAAAATGATTCAACCATTTGTCAGGCCATTGTCTGTGTAGAATCAGACAATTTATTGATCAAGTCATAAATAAAATATTAACATTATGTACAAATTTAAAATATTAATCGGGTAAAACGAAATCATTGCTTACTGTACGAACTCATGAGTTCCAAGATATTTGTCTGGTCATTGTATTTTTATAATCCGACAATTGTCTGTACATACTTTGGCAAGAATCTGATTACTCGGCTAAAATGAAATCATTGCTTACGGTGCGAACTCATGAGTTCTAAGATATTTGTCTGGTCATTGTATTTTTATAATCAGACAATTGTCTGTACATGCTTCGGCTAGAATCTGACTATCTAACAATTAAACAGCAATACTCAAGTAAAATTAAATCATTGCTTACAGGTACGAACTCAGAAGTACTAAGATATTTGTCTGGTCATTGTATTTATATAATCAGACAATTGTCTGTACATGCTCAGAAGGTAGTAAAATAATTTATAAACAGTAAAAATTTATACTGTTTATATCATGGAAAATTTATCTGAATTTGCTTTGACTAAAATCTTACCATTAGGTCAATTTATTGAAAGTTCAAAGTTACAGTCCAGTCAAAATAATTAAACTATTTGTCGGGTCATTGTCTCTATTCAATCAGAAAATTTCTTGATCATGTTGGAAATAAAATATTTACATTATCTAGCAATTAAAAGCAATACTCAGGTATAGTGAAATCATTGTCTACGAGTACGAACTCATAAATACTAAGTCATTTGTCTGGTCATTGTATTTATGTATTTATATAAACAGACAATTGTCTGTACATGCTTTAGGCTTAAGTCTGAATATTTTCTAAGTTATAAATTATACTTAGAATGTAGTGAAATAATTCCTTAACAGTTCAAATTTTCGGTTCAGTTCAATGTCTGAAGAATCTAAAGACAGACGTCAGACAAATTTTTTCACTCATTCTAATGAAATGCAAATGTAGTAGAAATGCAAATGCAGTTTAAATTGTGATTAAGCATTAATGAACATTTTAGTATAGATTATTAAGTGATTATTGTCGGATCAATGTCTGGTTGTAGTTTTATATCACTAGCTTGATTATTCACAACTATTTCATTATCATATTCAAATGTGTCTTAATTAAGACTTGAAAAATTTTAATTAATTTTTTTTTTTTTTTGCTCTTACTATAAAAAAATTTTTCATTCATATTTATTTATAATCAAAATATCAAACATTTAATATTTGTTAAGGCAAAAAGATATCTATTGTACATTTATCTTAAATAACTCAAGGCAAATATTTATCTTAAAAATATTATATAATTTTTATTTCAACAATAATAACAATTTGCAAATATAAAACGATAAATTCTAAAATAAATAAAACCTCTTAGGTCCCCCCTTTTGCTATAGCAACCCTTTTTTTTCTGTATAATTTTGGCAAGAAGAAATTTTATTTGTATTTTATGTTAAATTTTTCTTTCATTTTTAGAAATAGAAAAATAGGAAGAAAAAATTGCCATAAAAGAATTGCACCAGACATTTTGACGCTTTTTTTTCATTGAAATTTTCATAATAATATATACAAAAATATTGTATTTTGTTGAATATTATAATAAAATACTCAAAGAAATTTTATTCTTTTTATTATGAAAAGAAAAACTCAAATATTTTTGTACTAAAATTATAAGAGCAACAATAAAAAATCAGTTGCATTTTAGGTTTTTGTGTTTTCTTTTTTTTTTTCAAGAAAATGCCAAAAGTATTTGAACAAAATGAAAATGTTTGAACTTTTTTTTGGGCAATTGTTTTGTGTGTTTTATGTCAGAGTCTTTTGGCAAAGGCTAACAGGCATTTCTTTATTGATCCAAAATCGATTTGAGGAAATGGGAATAAAAAAATGGTTTGAGAAACTAGGTCACAATTAAAGCTCAACTGTGTTAGATAATTTTAAAGAAATAAGAATTAAATTAAGAAAATTTACTTAGGATTTACATACATAATGGGTGTTTTTTTTTAGAGGTATAGAACTTCGAATTGAAATAAAACACAAGAAAATCGTTTTAATGTCCATCAATTTGGCTTTATTGGAAGGATAATTTTATGCCATTAATGTTTAAATATGATTTCGGGCATGTGGCCGCCGTGGCTGGCTCGAATAAAGCCAATTCTACAGGTCCAATTTTCAACTACTTTTTCGAGCATATGGGGCCGTATGTTGGCAATAACGCCACGAATGTTGGCTTCCAAGTCCCCTAACGTTTCTGGTTTGTTGGCGTAGACGAGCGACTTCACATATCCCCAAACATAATAATCCAGTGGTGTCAAATCGCACGATCTTGGTGGCCAATTGACAGGTCCATTCCGCGAAATTATGCGCTCATCGAATGTTTCCTTCAATAAATCAATTGTGACGTGCGCTGTGTGGCATGTAGAGCCGTCTTGTTGGAACCACAACTCATCCACATTCATGCCATCCAATTGGAAAACAAAATAGTCGGTTATTATGGCTCTATACCGGTCTCCATTTATGGTAACTGACTCTCCAGTATTATTTCGGAAGAAGTATGGCCCAATGACTCCACCAGCCCATAGAGCACACCAAACAGCCAGTGGATGTAATGGCGTCTCAAGGGTCTCATGTCTCTTCACTCCAAATGCGGCAATTTTGCTTGTTGACGTAGCCATTCAACCAAAAATGAGCCTCATCACTAAACAAAATTTTGCGATGAAAATCAGCATCGAGATCAATCTCATTTTCGGCCCATACACCAAAATCACGACGCATTGCATGGTCTCGCGGCTTTAATTCTTGCACAAGCTGGATCTTATAAGGTCGCAAGCCAAGATATTTGCGCAAAATCTTCCATAAAGTTGATGGACAAAGCTCCAATTGCTGTGCACGGTGGCGAATCGATTCATTCGGGTCCTCTTCAACACTTTGCTCTACAGCGGCAATTGTTTCTTCGGTGCGCACTGTTCGACGTCGCTGCGGATGCGTATTATCACATAGAGTAAACGTAGTGCGAAAACGATCCATGGTTAACCGAATTAATTGCTCTGATGGACGATTATGTCGACCATAAAATGGACGGAGCTTGCGGTAAACTTCGCGAACTGAACCATTATTTTCGAAATAAATTTGCACGATTTGCAAGCGTTGTTCTTTTGTCAACCTGTTCATGATGAAATGGCAAACCAAACTAAATATTAATCACTTGACAGCTGACAAAATGGCCGCCAGTTAAAAAAGTGATGCCAACTTAAAGTTCTATACCTCAATAAAAAACACCCGATACATTAAAGTGTCCCACAGAAATAAAAGTTATATTTTGAAACACATACCATTATAACTCGGACCTCGGTAACCCGAGCCGACTGCATGGGAAAGAGTCACGGACCCATTTGTATGGGAAACAACGGAGTAATTGATTGGTTTAGCTAAATTGCAATAAGAAAATAATAAATAAGAGTTTATATTCTAAGATAATACTCGTAATGATAATAGAATCAAAAACAGAACTAAAGCTGCTTTCTTCAAAGTTTTGGAGTTCCCCCTCCGAAATTTCGTGTCCCTGACAATTATTATCGCATCTTGTTATCAAAAATCAGATATAATTTAAATTTTGTTAAAGATGTACCTAAATTTTCTTTAAACTCAACAATAAAACGAATCAATTCTTCCCGAAAGAAAAGGTCTGATGGGGGTTAAAATGCTAAAATTTCGGGGTCGAGTATTTGGCAATATTAATAGCAAATAAATCCCAAACAATCCCCAAGATATAAGATAAATTAAATGGAAAAGGGAGTTTAACAAAACGGATTTCAACTAAACATTACATCCGCTAATGATGACCTCATGTTCATCTTTATGAAAACTTAATGTTGCTGAAAGCTTGTATGAAATTTTCGCATAAATAGTAAATTAATAGTAAACTACGAATCAAGTCAATTGCTTTCTAAATAAGAATTTTTGTTTAATATTTTTAAAACGAACTTTTAGTGTTCAAACAACAGCAGTTAATTCTCTTTGTGTTTCAATAGCAATAACTATAAACATTTATTACAAATTGAATTTTGTAGTTTCCCATAACCAGGATTTAAAAATCTGTTAAGAGGGAAGTTAGCAAAAAATACTGTTAACAAAGTTTATAAGTTGTATTCAGGTTGAAATAAGAGTTAATAATGAAAACTATGTTTATCTATAGAAAATTTTTTCATCAAAAAATTTTCTATCGAAAATTTTTGTAAGAAAAATTTTTCTATAAAAAATTTTTTTATCCAAAAATTTTCTATAGAAAATTTTTTTGTTAAAAATTTTTCTATAGAAAATTTTATTGTCAAAAATTTTTCTATAGAAAATTTTTATATCAAAAATTTTTCTATAAAAAATTTTTTATCAAAATTTTTCTGTAAAAAATTTTTAAACAAAAATTTTTCTATAGAAAATTTTTTATCAAAAATTTTTCTATAGACAATTTTTTTATCAAAAATTTTTCTATAGCAAATTTTTTTATCAAAAAATTTTTCTATAGAAATTTTTTTTATCAAAAATTTTTCTATAGAAAATTTTGTTTTAAAATTTTTTTTTTTCTATAGAACATTTTTTTATCAAAAATTTTTCTATAGAAAATTTTTTAATCAAGAATTTGTTTATAGAAAGTTTTTCTATTAAATTTTTTTTATAGAAAATTTTTTTTATCAAAAATTCTTCTATAGAAACTTTTTTTATCAAAAATTTTTTATCGAAAATTTTTGTATAAATATTTTTTATCAAAAATTTTTCTATAGAAAATATTTTTATGAAGAATTTTTTTATAGAAAGTTTTTTTATCAAAAAATTTTGTATAGAACATCTTTTATCAAAAATTTTTGTGCAGAAAATTTTTTATTAAAAATTTTCTATAAAAAAATCAAAAATTTTTCTATGGGAATTTTTTATCAAAAATTGTTTTGTAAAAAGTTTTTTTTTATCAAAAATTTTTCTATAGAAAATTTTTTATCAAAAATGTTTCTATAGAAAATTTTTTTATCATCAATTTTTGTATTGGAGATTATTTTCTCAAAAAATTTTCGATAGAAAATTTTTTTTAATTTTTTTGTAGAAAATTTTTTTATTAAATGCTTTTCTATAGAAAATTTTTTATCCAAAATTTTTCTATAGAAAAATTTTTTATTAAACATTTTTCTGTAGAAAATTTTTTTAACATAAATTTTTCTTTAGCAAATTTTTTTTATCAAAAATTTTTCTATAGAATATTTTTTGTCAAAAATTTATCTATAGAAAATTTTTTTATCAAAAATTTTTCTGTAGAAAATTTTTTTATCATAAATTTTTCTTTAGAAAATTTTTTTATCAAAAATTTTTCTAAAGAATATTGTTTTGTTAAAAACTTTTTTTTTATCAAAAATTTTTCTATAGAAATTTTTTTTATCAAAAATGTTTCTATGGAAATTTTTTTATCAACAATTTTTCTATTGGAAATTATTTTCTCAAAAAATTTTCTATAAAAATTTTTTTTTTAATTCTTCTATAGAAAATTCTTTTATTAAAAATTTTTCCATAGAAAATTTTTTTATCAAACACTTTTCTGTAGAAATTTTTTTTATCAAACATTTTTCTGTAGAAATTTTTTTTATCAAAAATTTTTCTATAAAAATGTTATTATTAAAAATTTTTACTATAGAAAATTGTTTTATCAAAAATTTTTTGTAGAAAATTTTTTTATAAAAACTTTTTGTTAAGAAAATTTTTTTATCAAAAGTTTTTCTATAGAAAAATTTTTGTTAAAAAAAATTTTTTATCAAAAATTTTTTTATAAAAAACATTTTTATCAAAAATGTTTCTAAAGAAAATTTTTGTATCAAAAATTTTTCTCTAGAAAATTTCTCTATAGGAAATTTTCTTATCAAAAGAAAACTTTTTATCAAAAATTTTTGTAACAAAATTTATCAAAATTTTTTATAGAAAATTTTTTTATCACAAATTTTTCTATAGAAAACTTTTTTATCAAAAATTTTTGTAAAAAAAATTTTTTTATCAAAAATTTTCCTATAGAAAATTTTTTTATCAAAAATTTTTCTATAGAAATTTCTTTTATCAAAAGATTTTGTACAGAAATTTTTTTGTGAATAATTGTTCTACAGAAAATTATTTTGTCCAAAAATTTTCTATAGAAAATTATTTTGTCCAAAATTTTTCTATAGAAAATTATTTTGTGAAAAATTTTGCTATAGAAAATTATTTTTCTATAGAAAATTATTTTTCTATAGAAAATTATTTTTTCAAAAATTTTTCGATAGAAAATTATTTTGTCAAAAATTTTCTATAAATTTTTTTTTTATCAAAAATTTTTCTATAGAAAATTTTTTTTTATCAAAAATGTTTCTATAGAAAATTTTTTAACAAAATTTTTTCTATTGATATTGTTTTGTCAAAAATTTTTCTATAGAAAATTATTTTGTCAAAAATTTTTCTATAGAAAATTATTCTGTCAAAAATTTTTCTAAAACAAAATTTTTATCAAAAATCACATAAAAAAATCACATAAATTGTTACGCATAATTTAAGCAAAAAGTGTTGCAGTCGTTTAGGCTTAACTTTTTAATTAAATTGCATTTAAGTGTAAGTCCAAGGCAGGTACCCCTAGGAGTCGATGGATTTTAACCAAAATTAGTAGAGCTCTTTTATGGGTCAACTAACAGACGTGTGCCGATTTTCATCAAATTTGGTTGAGAATTGCGGCTTATATATTAAGAAGAAAAATAAGTGAAAAATTAGGGTCCAAGACAGGTACCTCATAGAGTCAAGGGATCTCAACCAATATTAGAATAACTCTTTCTTGGATTAACTAATAGATGTGTGCCGAAATTTAAATTCTGTTGAGAATTAAGGCTTATACATTAAAAAAATTGTAAAAAATGAGGTCCGGTTAAAATCTTTAATTAATATTATGGTTTATAAAAGATCTGGATATGATCTAAATGTTATATAATATAGATCGCATTTTGAGTGAGAAGTTTTTGACTTTGGACTGTGATCGAGACCATGCTATAGATGATCATAGACTCAAGCCTATGAAAGATCATTACCTAGACTAAGACCTAGTTTACCCCATAATTACACAGTACTCATTACAAACCTTTATTTAACATTACATTTAACTTTTCCATTTCATCATAAATATTTACATTGATGTCAAATCAATTTATTTTAAACACTCTCACAGTTATTATCAACAAAAAAAATTAATTAACTGATAATTTAAAAAATTTCATTAAAATAAAAATCGATCATTAAAAAAGCGCCACCAAAACGAATGACAAAAATGATGGGAAGACATAAATTTTCATTAAAAAAAAATGCACATAAAAATTAATTACAAGCGTTTTACAAGCAAGTAAACGCTTTAAAGCGACTTTTAGTAAATATGTAAGTATGAGTCCCCATCAACGATTTACTCGCTGATGGGGCCATAAAAACTGATGACCTCTTTGGGACATTAAACAAAGAGTTAAGTAATTTTTTTTAAATATTATTGTAATAAATATTTAAATTGATTTCCAAATTTATGTCAGGGAGTCTGTCAACCTAAGCTTAGATAAGAGTTAATTTTTTAAATAAATTTTAATGACTTTCTTTAATTAGAAAATTTGAGAAAATTAAAAGATAAGAAAATAAAGATTAAATTTTGAAAAAGTTTTGAAGGCTTAATTGAATTTTTAAATTGCTTAATAATTTACTAAAATTGATTTGTTAATTTTAAGTGATTTTATATTAAATATCTTAAAATCTTGATTAAATTTTTCATAATCTTTCCTATTTAAATTAAATATTTTTATCTCCAAAATTTTAATTCATTTAACTAATTTTGCTCTTTTGTCATCTTTTCATTACAGGTATGTGTTGGCTTTTCAAATTCCATTACAAAATTATGTGTAAGTTTGATTACAAAGACGAGGGTTGCCTTTTATATTCAAAAAAAATTTCAAAAATTTCCTATTTTTATAGGAAATTTTTCAAAAATTTCTTATTTTTATAGGGCATTTTTCAAATATTTCTTATTTTTATAGAAAATTTTCCAAAACTTTCTTATTTTTATAGACAATTTTTAAAATTTTTTTTTAATATTTTTATTGAAATTTTTTCCAAAATTTCATTTTTTTATAGGAAATTTTTCAAAAATTTCCTATTTATAGGAAATTTTTCAAAAATTTCATATCTTTATAGGAAATTTTTTAAAAATTTCCTATTTTTATAGGATGTTTTCAAAAATTTCCTACTTTTTTATTATTTCCTATTTTTATAGGAAATTTTTCAAACATTTTTTATTTCTATAGGAAATTTTTCAAAAATTTCTTATTTTTAAATTAAATTTTATAAAAATTTCTTATTTTTAAAGGCAATTTAATAAAAATTTCTTATTTCTAAAGGAAATTTTTCAAAAATTTCCTATTTTTAAAGGAAATTTTTCAAAAATTTCCTATTTTTATAGGAAATTTTTCAAAAATTTGCTATATCTATAGGAATTTTTTCAAAAATTTGCTATTTTTATAGGAAATTTTTCAAAAATTTGCTATTTTTATAGGAAATTTTTCAAAAATTTGCTATTTTTTTTAGGAAATTTTTCAAAAATTTGCTATTTTTAATAGAAAACTTTTAAAAAATTTCCTATATTTATAGGAAACTTTTCAAAAATCTCCTAATTTTATAGGAAATTTTTCAAAAATTTCCTATTTTTTTAGGAAATTTTTCAAAAATTTCCCAATTTTTTAGGAAATTTTTCAAAAATTTCCTAATTTTTTATTGTTATAGGATATTTTTCAAAAATTTCCTATTTTTATAGGAAATTTTTCAAAAATGTCCTATTTTTATAGGAAATTTTTCAAATAAAAATAAGAAATTTATGAAAAATTTCCTATAAAAATAAGAAATTTTTTAAAAATTTCTTATAAAAATAAGAAATTTTTGAAAAATTTCGTATAAAAATGAGAAAGTTTTGAAAAATTTCCTATAAAAATAAGAAATTTTTGAAAAATTTCCTATAAAAATAAGAAATTTTTGAAAAATTTCCTATAAAAATAAGAAATTTTCGAAAAATTTCCTATGAAAAAAAGAAATTTTTAAAAAATTTCCTATAAAAATAAGAAATTTTTGAAAAATTTCCTATAATAATAAAAAAATTTTGAAAATTTTCGTATAAAAGTAAGAAATTTTTGCAAAATTTCCTATAAAAATAAGAAATTTTGAAAAATTTCCTATAAAAAAAAATTTTGAAAAATTTCCTATAAAAATAAGAAATTTTTGAAAAACTTCCTATGAAAAAAAGAAATTTTTGAAAAATTTCCTATAAAAATAAGAAATTTTTGAAAAACTTCCTTTAAAAATAAGAAATTTTTGAAAATTTTTAAAAAATTTCCTTTAAAAATAAGAAATTCTTGAAAAATTTCCTATAAAAATAAGAAAATTTTGAAAAATTTCCTATAAAAATAAAATTTTTTTAATAATTTCCTATAAAAATAAGACCGTTTTGAAAAATTTCCTATAAAGATAAGACATTTTGAAAATATTCCTATAAAAATAATAAAGTTTTGAAAAATTTCCTAAAAAAAAATAAAAATTTTTGAAAAATTTCCTTTAAAAATAAGAAAGTTTTGAAAAAATTTCCTATGAAAAAAATACATTTTTGAAAAATTTCCTATAAAAATAACAAATTTTGAAAATATTTCCTATAAAAATAAGAAATTTCAAAAATTTATTATTTTTAAAGAAAATTATTTTAAGTAATTCTCTACTACCATTTGATCTTTATTTTTGGTTATCTCTTAAAATCTTGATTTACAAAAGTTGACCCTCGTATCTACCATCTAAATTGTGTCATTTAAAAGACAAATCGCAATCCTATTCATATTATGTAAATGTTGTGTATTTTGCAAATGTTTTCACTTAAGTTGTTTAAAAGCTTTTCTATTTCTATTAAACATTTGCAAATTCTATTGCCTACTTTAGGGATTAAGGTATTAAGCATATGTAAAGTATATTTATGGGGTTTCCGACCAGCACTTAAGCAATGAAAACACAAAATACTCAATGATTAAATACAAAAAGCTCTCAATTAAACTGGAAACAAATGTTTCTGAAATTAAATACAAAAAGCTTAACCTTAATGAATCAAAGAAATGGGAAAATAAATAGAGTTAAATGCAAAGAGCTTAAATTTAAGCTCTAATTTTGTTTTCTAAAATATTAATATACAAGAAATTGTCCTAAAATTCTTGAAATTTTTGGGAAAAAAAGAAAAAATATTTTAGGGAACTAAAGTCATCTTACAGTTAGTTAAGCTTAACATATTCTCAGTTACATTTTCATTTTCATTATCTCTGTCCACCCTGTTCATGATATCACATTTTTTTGTCCAGCTTATAGCCTCTACAAAAATAAATTTTTCAAAATTTTAAAACTCATTATTATCCTCGTTAGAATCTCTTACCAGTATATCTTCCCTTCTCCAGCACAAGTATCAAGTGCAGTCCTCTCCATCCAGTACTTCAATCAGGTCTCTTAGAACCTATATGTAGATTTTTATTTCTTAAATTTGCCATTTTCCAAATAATGAATACAAGGTTTATATTTTTTTTTCCTCCCAAGCCAAAGAGCTTTCGCCTGATGCAGGCACATGCAACAATTGAGTTAAGCAGCAGAAATACAAATAAAAACGTCCCAAACAACATCATACAATTTTTAGGTTCGTTATCTTTTCTATACACAACTGGCTAAATCTGGATAGAAAAACAAAGAGTTGAAAGAAAAAACCAAGAATTGAATGAAAGACAAAAATCCAAACATGAAGCTTGTTTAAGTTTTCAGTGTTTTAAGTTGCATAGAAAAAACTAATTCCGATTTGGAAGCCAAAAGAAAAATCTTAGTAAAAATAAATAGGAAAAAGCTCTAAGGGATGATTTTATTTTCAAATAAAAAGCTCTTTAAGCAATACTTTTTTACCAAAGCTTTTTTATGTAAAATGTCTCGATTACCTCGGAAAACTTATTTGTACAAGAATCTTTTTGGGAAAAAGCTTTCGACTATAAAATATTTAAAATTACACCAAAAAGCTTTCGCTTAAAAAGCTTTTTCTTAAAGATTAAATTAACTTGCAACACAAATTTGTATATATTTTTTAATGTTTTTTCTTTAAAAAATGAAAAACTTAAATTTGAAGACACTTAAGCTTTTCTTTAAAATTATGTCTTTTATCAAAGCTTTTTATTTTTAAATTCTTCAGGAGTTAAGATTTTGGAAAGAAAATAGTTTTTAACACAATTTTCTATATAAAACGATTCGGAAGGTGTTTTTGCCATAAAAGTTTCGTTCAAAACTTTTTTGGAAGATTTAAACTAAAATCATTCCAAAAGCTTCCGATTGTACTTATACAAATTCAAAGTTTATGTAAAACAAAGCTTTCTTGCAATACCAGAAAAACTAACGGTATCAAAATTTTCTTATGGTAAAATTTTTCTTATAGTAAAATTCAGGTTATTAAAAAAATACATTGAAAGCTTTAACATACAACTTTAAATAAAATCTTTAAAAAAAAAAACTTTCAAATAAAACATTTATAACTAGATCTTTTATAAAGTTTTCATTAAACGATTTTTAAAGCTTGAATAAGTAAGCTTTTATTAAGTTCCTTATTATAAAGAACTTTTATTTAAAACATCATTGAAAGTGTTATATATAACTTTTATTAAAGCTTTCATATAAATTTCATACAAAATTTTATTGAAAAGCTTTAAAAGCTATTGTAAACAAAAAATTAATAGAAAACTCTGTTTTATTGTTGAAAACTGAAATACTTTTTGAAGCTCTTTGATATAAAGCTTATATTGAACTCATTTACATGAGTATAAAGCTTTTTTTAATAAATTTCTTTTAACATCTTTTTTATAAAACTTTCATATTTGGCTCTAACATTAAGAATTTAAAAAAGCTTTCATGCAAGCATTAAAAAAGCTTTCATCTAAACATTAAAAAATCTTTAAAATTGAAAGCTTTGTAAATGAAAAGATTTCTCTTTAATTCATTTTGAACTCGTTTATATGAGTATAAAGCTTTTTTAATACATTTCGTTTAATGGTTATCTAAATATTTTTACCCTAAAACTAAAAAAAATCTTTTGCAAGTTTTTGAAAATATGAATATCCTTTGCATGAAACTTTTATATATGGCTTTCACATAAAGAACTTACAAAAGCTTTCATGTAAAAGTTTCCATGTAAGCATACAAAAAATTGTTTTAAACTAAAAAGTTGTATAAGAAAATGATTGTTCTTAAAAAAAATTTACAATTAAAGCTTTTAAAATGTTTTTTATTAAAATTGATAAAGCTTTTACAAAAAGCTTTTAGTAAAACGTAATGGTTTTATAAAAAGCTTCCACATAGATGTTTAAGAAAAAGCTTTTTCTACTTTAGACAGCTTTTATAAAATACTTATACTTTTAAAAAGTTTTGTAAAAATCTTACACATAATCCGGTATATGATGGAAATCGATCATTTTCAAAACGATCGGTTTCTGATAAGTTTTTGAGATAATTTTCGGATTTTGTCCCAAAAAACATACAAATTTGGGCTTTTATCCTTTTGACTGATATCTTATCTTTCATTCGGTTTGAATTTTTTGTGAAAAATGGGGAAAATTATCTTCAAAATATATCTGAAATCGATCGATTTGAAAACGATCGTTTTCCATCACATACCGGAATATCTTTAAAATTAAAGCTTTTTAAATGCTATTTTTATCAAAATTGATAAAGCTTTCACAAAAGGCTTTTAGTAAAAGCTTTCATATAACAGTTAAATAAAAAGCTTTCACATAATTTTGTTTTAAAAAGCTTCCACAAAAAGTTTTACAAAAAAACTTATACATAAAAAAAGCTTTTAATACTTGAGACAGCTTTTACAAAATACTTTCATATAAAGCTTTTGCATAAGAGTTTTGTTAAAAGCTCACACATAATAACTTTAAAAAAAGCTTTCGTATTAAAGCTTAGAAAACCAGTCACTAAAAACCAGTCAATAAAAGAACATGTTTGTAAAAAGCTTTAAATTTTAATGTAAACTAGAATCTGTCAACATTTTAATTAAAGCTTTAAATAAGTTGTTACATAAAACTTTAAGAGAAAATTGATTTTATATATATTTTTTTAAATAAGCTGTTACGTAAAACTTAGATAGCCAGTCACTAAGCTTTCAAAACTTTCTCAAATTAGTAGAACATTTTTGTATAAAGCTTTAAATTTTTAGATAAACTAGAATCTTTCGTCACTATCAATTATGTCCGTTATGATAAGACATTACCAGTTTGGAAGGTACGCGGTTAGGCTGAAGGTGGCGATAAGTGACTTTTGTAGAAGCTGTGGTAACGATATCTGTGCACTTGCCCTGCTCTGTTGTATAAACGGGGACTTACACTATGCTCTTATTTCTTTGGAAATCAAGGTGATCTGTCTTAAAAGAGACCTTAAAGCTTTTAAAAGCTCTTTAAGAAAAGCTTTTTTTAAAGCTTTCGTACTTACAGCACTTTTGTAAGATCCAGTGAATAATTTTTATGAAATTCTTTTCTTCTTATTACTCCTCGAGTGTAACTTTCATTTCGCATATGATAAATTGCAAATTGTAAAGATTTCAAAACAGGGAACAAAGAGCAACAACGAAACCAGACAAAACCAAAAACCCATATACAATTTCTAATACTCGTACAACAACGATGTTTTACTATTTAGAACAAAATTAGAAGATTTGTTTACTCTATATTGTACTTAGAATTATAGTCATAGTAAATACATAGAATAGATAACATACATACGAACAACAATTTAGATACAAATATTTACATCAAACATCTTTTGCCAGACACAATTCCAAAACCCAATCCCAGCTATAGATTAGTTTAGCTTCTACTTAGATGCGAACTATAAGCCTCTTGTTACACTAATTTATCATATCAAGTCTAAAGAGGGAAACCTTCACTCTAAACAAATACAAAGAAAAGCAGAATCCACAAAAAATGTAATATAACTGGGTATGAATGGAGTCATGAATGATATGATACCACATTACTTTACTAGAGTAACAAAAGCTTTAAAGCAGACTTTAGGGGCGGGGGGGGATAAATTGGGTGTGGTGGGGAGTTAGGGTTTATAAACTTAACAGCATGTGACTACTTTGTAGTCTGTTATATTATTACTTTAGTCTATTATTTCAGTTGGATGTTTAAGAATTTTGCAAAACATTTTCAAAACGATTTACTTGTCTGTTGTATCTCGTACGAGTATCTCTGGGGCTGTAAGTGAATACACAAATGGCAATGGGTCAAATTAGTTAAATGCAAAAATTTGTAACAAGATCGAGGCTTTTCTTTTTTTTTTTTTTTTTTTTTTTTTTTTGAGGAAGTACTTTTGTGAAGTTGTATAGAGTGAAGTAAAGTATATATTGTTCATCTACATTTACATATGTATGTATGTATGTATGTATACACTCATATGTTGAAAACTCCCAGAGGTATACAATTTTTGTATTTTTATGAATGATGAGGATTATTTTTAGTCGTTTTTTTTTTAAGACTCTACTAGAGTAACTAAATTTTATAATATCTTTTTCTGTTTATGCTTCAATACAATTTACATTTATTTTAGAGAATTTGTTGATTGAAGTTGAGGATATTTAAAAATAATTGCTAAATTAAATTGGGTTATATAACTAATTTGGTCATGGGAATATGATGGTCTCCAAAGAGGCTTTTGTATGGCGATTTTAGGGTAGTTACAAAAGATAATCATTCAAGATTTGAAGACGAATGAATTCTAGTAAAAAAATTCTTAAAATAATAAAATTCTTAAAATAACAAATTTCTTATGCATAACCTTTCCATAAAAATACATTAAGTTGGAGTTACTAACATATTTTTAGACATGAATACTTAAATGGCCCAACTTACAAATAAACACAAAATTTACAAAGTCTTCTTCTCAAATGATGACCAAATAACTAATTATCGAAAAAAAATTGGGTCATTTTAGTCGCCATCAACAGACGTTGAGGGTTAAAACATATATTTTGTATAAAACAACATAAACACTCCAAAATATATTTTTTATTTTGATTAAAATTGTTACAAAATTCATAACTTTCACAAAAAGTGTGTTTTGAAACCGACCTTCAAAAGAAGTACCATTTTCTAGTATAAAAAAAGCTATGTAAATCTTCTTAATATATAAAAATGAATGCCACTTTTCGTTGTAATTTTATAACTCAAGAACGGGCTCACCTATCCAACCAAACCAAGTGTTAAGACTTTGTTCGGACTATTTAGTAGATGTTTTATGTGAAGTTTGTTCAAAATCGTTCTAGCGGTTCATTATTTATCACATTTTTATAACAGATTAATTAGTGTTTTTTTTTTTTCTTTGAGTTTATAAAATCTATGGAAATTTTTTGTATTATATACAATATATAAATATAAAAAATTTCCATAGATTTTATAAACTCTAAAAAAAATTAATTCATTTTAAGTAATTTTCAGTAGCGCCGCCTGTCGGAAATTGGTCATACCAACTTAAAAACCTTCGTCGGCTCATGGGCAAAAACTTTACTAAAGATAGAGGACATACGGACAAACTTTCATTTATCACATTTTTGTAACAAATTAATTAGTGTGTTTTTTAGAGTTTATAAAATCTATGGAAATAATATGTTATTATACAATATATAAATATAAAAAATTTCCATAAATTTTATAAACTTATATTAGATTTTATAAAAAAACACTAATTAATTTGTTACAAAAATGTGATAAATGTCCTTTATCATTAGTAAAGTTGTTGCGCATAAGCCGACAAAGGTTTTTAAGTTGGTATGACCAATTTCCGACAGGCGGCGCCACTGAAAATTACTCAAAATGAATTAAATCGAAAACAGTGCATTTGATTATATTACCTTTATATATACATATAACCTTTAACAAAATTGTTGAGACGGACGTTTTAAAGATGGTGCTAGTGATTTCCGATAGAAATATTGATATTGAATCGTAAGCTATTCATTTGACCATGTGTTGATCTTATAAAATTAATAAAATGATTCAAAATTAATTGGATATTTGTGTAATGTCTTCCCTTTAAATTTATTTAAGTTGGTGGCGCAGCAACGCGCGTTGTACCATACGAGCATTGCTGCGCCACTTTGATAATATTTTTACAAAATTGCACTATTAAGTACCTACAATTCCTAAAATCGTAAATCATATCTGTACTTTCTGTATTCTAAGGAAATTTGTTTGCTGCATATCCTTAGGCATATTGAAAAGGACAAGATTTTGATATAGAAATAATTTTATCAAAAAATGTTCTATAGAACATTTTTTTTATCAAAAATGTTTTTATAGAAAATTTTTTACCAAAAAATTTATCTATGGAAAAAAAATTTTTTTGTCAAACATTTTTTCTATAATAAATTTTTTTATCAAAAATTTTTTAATAAATAGAAAATTTTGCTATCAAAAATTTTTCAAAAAGAAAGAGTATTCGCATTTGATCCCAAATCTGTTACATCTATTTTTCTTTAAATTTTTTTTTTTATAAAAACTTTTTTGTCAAAAATTTTTCTCTAAAAATTTTTTTATCAAAAAATTTTTCTATAGAATTTTTTTTTACCAAAAATATTTCTATCGGAAATTTTTCTATAGAAATTTTATTTATCAAAAACTTTTTTATTTAAATTTTTTCTATAGACAATTTTTTTGAACAAACAAATTTTTATCTTTCTATCGAAAATTTTCTACAGAAATTTTTTTACTAAAAATTTTTATCAAAAATTTTCTATAGAAATTTTTTTATCAAAAATTTTCTACAGAAATTTTTTTATCAAAAATTTTCTAAAGAAATTTTTTTATCAAAAATTTTCTATAGAAATTTTTTTATCAAAAATTTTCTATAGAAATTTTTTTATCAAAAATTTTCTATAGAAATTTTTTTATCAAAAATTTTCTATAGAAATTTTTTTATCAAAAATTTTCTATAGAAATTTTTTTATCAAAAATTTTCTATAGAAATTTTTTTATCAAAAATTTTCTATAGAAATTTTTTTATCAAAAATTTTCTATAGAAATTTTTTTATCAAAAATTTTCTATAGAAATTTTTTTATCAAAAATTTTCTATAGAAATTTTTTTATCAAAAATTTTCTATAGAAATTTTTTTATCAAAAATTTTCTATAGAAATTTTTTTATCAAAAATTTTCTATAGAAATTTTTTTATCAAAAATTTTCTATAGAAATTTTTTTATCAAAAATTTTCTATAGAAATTTTTTTATCAAAAATTTTCTATAGAAATTTTTTTATCAAAAATTTTCTATAGAAATTTTTTTATCAAAAATTTTCTATAGAAATTTTTTTATCAAAAATTTTCTATAGAAAATTTTTTTATAGAAATTTTTCTTAGTAAAAATTTTTTTATCAAAAATTTTTTATAGATTTTTTTTTTTACCAAAAATATTTCTATAGAAATTTTTTATTTAAATTTTTTCTATAGAATTTTTTTTTAACA
Organism: Stomorhina lunata; assembly: GCA_933228675.1. Classification (NCBI taxonomy): domain Eukaryota; kingdom Metazoa; phylum Arthropoda; class Insecta; order Diptera; family Rhiniidae; genus Stomorhina; species Stomorhina lunata. Next base: position 44,871,228 of record OW121742.1, on the reverse strand, counting down.
AAAAATTATTTATAGAAAATTTTATATATAGAAATCTTTTTATTAAATTTTTTTTTTCCAAAAATTTTCTATAGAAAATTTTTTTTATCTAAAATTTTTTTATAGAAAATTTTTTATCAAAAATTTTTCTATAGAAAATTTTTTAATAAAAAAAAAATATTTTTATCGAAAATGTTTCTATTGAAAATTTATCTATCGAAAAGTTTTTTATAAACAATTTTTCTATAAAAATTTTTTTTATCAAAAATTTTTATAAACAATTTTTCTTTAGACATTTTTTTAAAATAAATTTTTCTATAGAAAATTTTTTTATAAAGAATTTTTCTATAGAGAATTCTTTGAGGAAAATTTTTTTAGAAAATCTTTTTACAGAAAAATATTTTTAACGAAAATTTTTCTATAGAAAATTTTTTTATCAAAAATTTTTCTATCGAAAATTTTTTATAAACAATTTTTCTGTAGAAAATTATTTTATCAAACATTTTTCTATAGAAAATTTTCTTATCAAAAACTTTTTTATTTAAATTTTTTCTATAGAATTTTTTTTTTAACAAAAAATTATTTATAGAAAATTTTTTATCAAAAATTTTTACGGAAAAATATTTCTATCGAAATTTTTTTATAGAAATTTTTTTTTTCAAAAATTTTCTTTACTAAATTTTTTATCTGAAATTTTTTATAAAAAATTTTTTTATCAAAAATTTTTCTAAAATAAAACTCTTATTACAAGCTCGAGGTCTTTTTTGCTGTTTTTATTTTATTAAATTTATTTTTAATTTAATAAATAGTCGGTATTTCGCTAAAAAAAAAACAGAAAAATATTTCTATCGAAAATTTTTCAATTGAAAATTTATCTATCGAAAAATTTGTTGTAAACAATTTTTCTATAGAATTTTTTTTTTCAAAAATTTTTCTATAGAAAATTTTCTTATCAAAAATTTTTTTCTATAAATTTTTTTTTTATAAACAATTTTTCTTTAGAAATTTTTTTAAAATAAATTTTTCTATAGAAAATTTTTTTAAAAAGAATTTTTCTATAGAGAATTCTTTGAGGAAAATTTTTTTAGAAAATCTTTTTACAGAAAAATATTTTTAACGAAAATTTTTCTATAGAAAATTTTTTTATCAAAAATTTTTCTATCGAAAATTTTTTATAAACAATTTTTCTGTAGAAAATTATTTTATCAAACATTTTTCTATAGAAAATTTTCTTATCAAAAACTTTTTTATTTAAATTTTTTCTATAGAAATTTTTTTTAACAAAAAATTATTTATAGAAAATTTTTTATCAAAAATTTTTACGGAAAAATATTTCTATCGAAAATTTTCTATAGAAATTTTTTTTTCAAAAATTTTCTATACTAAATTTTTTATCTGAAATTTTTTATAAAAAATTTTTTTATCAAAAATTTTTCTTAAATAAAACTCTTATTACAAGCTCGGGGTCTTTTTTGTTGTTTTTATTTTATTAAATTTATTTTTAATTTAATAAATAGTCGATATTTCGCTATCCTTTGGATAGCATCATCAGGATTTAAAACTACAATATGTGAAAAAAATATAAAATTTTTTGATAAAAAAAAACAGAAAAATATTTCTATCGAAAATTTTTCAGTTGAAAATTTATCTATCGAAAAATTTGTTGTAAACAATTTTTCTATAGAATTTTTTTTTATCAAAAATTTTTCTGTAGTTTTCTTATCAAAAATTTTTTTCTATAAATTTTTTTTTTTTATAAATAATTTTTCTTTAGAAATTTTTTTAAAATAAATTTTTCTATAGAAAATTTTTTTATAAAGAATTTTTCTATAGAAAATTCTTTGAGGAATTTTTTTTAGAAAATCTTTTTACAGAAAAATATTTTAACCGAAAATTTTTTTTATCAAAAATTTTTCTATCGAAAATTTTTATAAACAACTTTTCTGTAGAAAATTGTTTTATCAAACATATTTTTATAGAAAATTTTCTTATCAAAAATTTTTCTATAGAAATTTTTTTTTTCAAAAATTTTTCTATAGAAATTTTTTTTGTAAACAATTTTTCTATAGAAAAATTTTTTATAGAAAATTTTTTTATGAAAAATTTTATGTATTGAAATTTTTTTTTATTCAAAATTGTTGTATAGAAAATTGTTTTACAGTGAAATGTTTCTATTGAAAATTTTTCTTGAAAAAAAATTTATATCGAAAATTTTTTTAAAGAAATTTTTTTTTTGTGAAAATTTTCACAGAAAAATATTTTTATCGAAAAATTTTTAAAGTTTTGTTTTTGTATTTTCTTTAACAAAGCGCACCAACCGACTTTGCTAACATCCAAATACCAACTGAATGCTTTTAATACTCATTTTCACTTGTTTCATTAATGTTCGTGATATTTACGAAAATTATAGAAAGTCTTCGGCTTCTGGTGGTAGGGGCTGCCTACACCTGATCATAAGGGCTTGTGTAGTCTTAATCGAGAACCTTTGAAGAACTAAATGTAAACTCATGGGGTATTTCTAGAGCCTCAATTGTAGACTTTTGTAGTTTTTAATCTGTGATTGTATGTAGGTCTTTGTAGAGCATAATTTATAATTGAAATCTTTTCTTAAAACTCAATTGTCAGTCGTGGGCCTTAAAATTATCACTTTTAAATGTAACAAGAAAACTAAAATTTAATCACTTTATTTAAAATATCTCTCTATATTCCAACCTACAATATATTGTAGAAGCAATTTCTAACACTTGTCATTTAAATATCTGTGGCATGGTAGAAATTAATTGACACTTTTTGAGCCGCAAACCAGACTCAGCCTCTTTAAACCACAAAACTCTACCCACCAAATGTCAGTTATGGCTGAAACTAGAAAAAAGTAGAAAATTTAAAGAAAAAAAAATGCAAAAATAAAAAAAATTTGAAAATATGAAAAAAACGTGAAATAGAAAAAAAACGTAAAATCGAAAAATATACGTTAAGTAGAAAGAAATCGTTAATTTAAGAAAAAAAATCGTTACATTAGAAAAAATCTAAAATACAGCAAAAACAGAAAAAAAGCTCCATATGCAACTAAAAAACGCCTACGTCTAAAAGGCTAACAATTTTTATGGCTCAAAGCTCTAAAAAAACGGGTTGTTATAAGACAAATAGTAAAAACTTGAAAAATTTGAATTTCAACAATTTGTTGAACTATCAAACTACTGCAATTAACGCACCTTAAGGCTATGAAAAATGCAAAAAAAACATTTGCACCGGCAAGACTAATAATATTAAACTCAAGTTGGAGATATGGTGGAAAAAAATGTCTGAAAAATTTATTTTATTTCTGTAAGATACTAAAAAAATGACTTAAAAGATTTCAAAAATATTTAAAAAAATTTTTCTGAAATGTTGAAGGAACCAAATATGTGGTCTTGTGATAAGGTATTGAAAATATTTTTTTGGTTAGAGCTTGTATTTCGCCAATTCCCACTTTGCGTGTGGCCAGGAGAAAGTTTTTTTTTTAATTCAATACCCATTGAATATTTTTGGTACCTTTTTAGGCTTTTGGTATATTTTAGTTTTTTTCTCAAAATTTTATTTTGAATTATTTATTTTTCTTATGTGATTTTGGAGTTAACTTGCTTTGAAATTAATTACCTTATTTGGCAATTGGTTTCTTTTTCTCGTATCTGTGTCTGCTGCTCTTGATTTGTGGTCAGGAGTAGGTCAAAATGTGGCATGATTATTTTTTGTGTGGCATGTTTCCTTTAGATTTCGTATCAAGGTAAGATTTCCATTGTTTAAATAATGTGGGAAACTTTTTAATTTGGTTGTTTTGTAACTTAGCTCAAATAACTTAAGATTTCGAAATTGTTTTAAAATGAATTAACTATAAAACCTGGAGAATTTTTCACTTGGCAAAAAAGATGCAGGTCATTTAAGGAAGTAAACATTTTTAAAAATTTAAAAGAATTTTAAATTTTTAAACCAACACAAATATTTAAGTCAACACAAATATTTAAGTTTCAAAATACCTAAAAAAAAACCAATCATTAAATCAAAAAAAATTCTATTGAAAAATTTTCGCTAAACAAATTATTCTGTAGAAAAATTTTACGAAAAATTTGTATATATAAATTTTTTCTATAGAGAAATTTTTATATAAAAAAAATTTCTATAGAGAAATTTTTATATAGAAAATTTTTCAACAAAAAATGTTTCTTTAAAAAATTTTTCGACAAAAAAAAATTTTCTGTAGAAAATTTTTCAACAAAAAAAAATTTTTTATAGAAATATTTTTGATAAAAAAAATTTCTATATAAAAATATTTTTATCAAAAATTTTTCTATAGAAACATTTTTTTATCGAAAATTTTTCTAATGAAAAAAATTTCTATCGAAAATATTTCTAGAGAAAAATATTTCTATCGAAAATTTTTCTAGAGAAAAATATTTTCATCAAAAGTTTTTCTATAGAAAAATTTTCTAGAGAAAAATATTTCTATAGAAAATTTTCTAGAAAAAAATATTTCTAGAGAAAAATTTTTCTAGAGAAAAATATTTCTATCAAAAATTTTTCTAGAGAAAAATATTTCTAACGAAAATTTTTCTACAGAAAAATATTCCTATCGAAAAATTTTCTTACGAAAAATATTCCTATCGAAAACTTTTCTTGAGAAAAATATTTCTATCGAAAAATTTTCTAGAGAAAAATATTTCTATCGAACATTTTTCTAGAGAAAATTTGTCTAGAGAAAAATATTTCTATAAAAATTTTTCTAGAGAAAAATATTTCTATAAAATTTTTTTTAGAGAAAAATATTTCTATAAAAATTTTTCTAGAGAAAAATACTTCTATCAAAAATTTTTCTAGAGAAAAATATTTCTTTCGAAACTTTTTCTAGAGCAAAAAATATTTCTATTGAAAATTTTTCTAGAGCAAAAAATATTTCTATCGAAAATTTTTCTAGAGAAAAAAATTTCTATCGAAAATTTTTCTAGAGAAAAAAATTTCTATCGAAAATTTTTCTAGAGAAAAATATTTCTATCGAAAATTTTTCTAAAGAAAAACATTTCTATCGAAAATTTTTCTAAAGAAAAAAAGTGTGGGAAATAAAGAAATGATAAAACTGAAAAATGTTTGTGTGTTTCTGTTCGGATGATAATCTGCGCTTTATGTTGATATTTGTTGGACACAATAATAATAATTCGTATTTATTCAGTCCCTCAAATTATACATAATGTGAGGTTTTCGCTCTGTCTAGAATTAGGGATAATCCTCCTGATGAGATGGTCTAACCAACCATCGAAACGCGTCGAGGAAAGGTTTCCCCACCAACATTTTTTGGTTTTATCAAAAAACTATTTATTACAATAATAAATAATTGTAATACATTGGGATTCTTAGTGCAATACACTATTTCTATCGAAATTTTTTCTAGAGAAAAATATTTCTATCGAAATTTTTTCTAGAGAAAAATATTTCTATCGAAAATTTTTCTAGAGAAAAATATTTCTATCGAAAATTTTTCTAGAGAAAAATATTTCTATCGAAAATTTTTCTAGAGAAAAATATTTCTATCGAAAATTTTTCTAGATAAAAATATTTCTATCGAAAATTTTTCTAGAGAAAAATATTTCTATTGAAAATTTTTCTAGAGAAAAATATTTCTATCGAAATTTTTCTATAGAAAAATATTTCTATCGAAATTTTTTCTATAGAAAAATATTTCTAGCGAAATTTTTTCTATAGAAAAATATTTCTAGCGAAATTTTTTTCTATAGAAAAATATTTCTAGCGAAATATTTTCTATAGAAAAATATTTCTAGCGAAATATTTTCTATAGAAAAATATTTCTATCAAAATTTTTTCTATAGAAAAATATTTCTATCGAAATTTTTTCTAGAGAAAAATATTTCTATTGAAAATTTTTCTAGGGAAAAATATTTCTATCGAAATTTTTTCTATAGAAAAATATTTCTATCGAAATTTTTTCTATAGAAAAATATTTCTATCGAAATTTTTTCTATAGAAAAATATTTCTATCGAAATTTTTTCTATAGAAAAATATTTCTATCGAAATTTTTTCTATAGAAAAATATTTCTATCAAAATTTTTTCTCTAGAAAAATATTTCTATCGAAATTTTTTCTATAGAAAAATATTTCTATCGAAATTTTTTCTATAGAAAAATATTTCTATCGAAATTTTTTCTATAGAAAAATATTTCTATCGAAATTTTTTCTATAGAAAAATATTTCTATCGAAATTTTTTCTATAGAAAAATATTTCTATCGAAATTTTTTCTATAGAAAAATATTTCTATCGAAATTTTTTCTATAGAAAAATATTTCTATCGAAATTTTTTCTATAGAAAAATATTTCTATCGAAATTTTTTCTATAGAAAAATATTTCTATCGAAATTTTTTCTATAGAAAAATATTTCTATCGAAATTTTTTCTATAGAAAAATATTTCTATCGAAATTTTTTCTATAGAAAAATATTTCTATAGAAAAATATTTCTATCGAAATTTTTTCTATAGAAAAATATTTCTATCGAAATTTTTTCTATAGAAAAATATTTCTATCGAAATTTTTTCTATAGAAAAATATTTCTATCGAAATTTTTTCTATAGAAAAATATTTCTATAGAAATTTTTTCTATAGAAAAATATTTCTATAGAAATTTTTTCTATAGAAAAATATTTCTATCGAAATTTTTTCTATAGCAAAATATTTCTATCGAAATTTTTTCTATAGAAAAATATTTCTATCGAAATTTTTTCTATAGAAAAATATTTCTATCGAAATTTTTTCTATAGAAAAATATTTCTATCGAAATTTTTTCTATAGAAAAATATTTCTATCGAAATTTTTTCTATAGAAAAATATTTCTATCGAAATTTTTTCTATAGAAAAATATTTCTATCGAAATTTTTTCTATAGAAAAATATTTCTATCGAAATTTTTTCTATAGAAAAATATTTCTATCGAAAATTTTTCTATAGAAAAATATTTCTATCGAAATTTTTTCTATAGAAAAATATTTCTATCGAAATTTTTTCTATAGAAAAATATTTCTATCGAAATTTTTTCTATAGAAAAATATTTCTATCGAAATTTTTTCTATAGAAAAATATTTCTATCGAAATTTTTTCTATAGAAAAATATTTCTATCGAAATTTTTTCTATAGAAAAATATTTCTATCGAAATTTTTTCTATAGAAAAATATTTCTATCGAAATTTTTTCTATAGAAAAATATTTCTATCGAAATTTTTTCTATAGAAAAATATTTCTATCGAAATTTTTTCTATAGAAAAATATTTCTATCGAAATTTTTTCTATAGAAAAATATTTCTATCGAAATTTTTTCTATAGAAATATATTTCTATCGAAATTTTTTCTATAGAAAAATATTTCTATCGAAATTTTTGGTATAGAAAAATATTTCTATCGAAATTATTTGTATAGAAAAATATTTCTATCGAAATTTTTTCTATAGAAAAATATTTCTATCGAAATGTTTTCTATAGAAAAATATTTCTATTGAAATTTTTTCTATAGAAAAATATTTCCATCGAAATTTTTTCTATAGGAAAATATTTCTTTCGAAAATTTTTCTAGAGAAAAATATTTCTATCGAAAATTTTTTTATTGAAAATTTTTCTATAGAAAAATTTTTTTATTGAAAATTTTTCTATAGAAAAATTTTTTCATTGAAAATTTTTCTATAGAAAAATTTTTTTATTGAAAATTTTTCTATAGAAAATTTGTTTTATTGAAAATTTTTCTTTAGAAAAATTTTTTTATTGAAAATTTTTCTATAGAAAAATTTTTTTATTGAAAATTTTTTTATAGAAAAATATTTCTATCGAAAATTTTTCTATAGAAACATTTTATATACCGAAAATTTTTTTATAGAAAATTTTTTTATTGAAAATTTTTTTATTGAAAATTTTTTTATCGAATATTATTCTATGGAAAAATTTTTTTATAGAAAATTTTTTCTATGGAAAATTTTGCTGTAGAAAAATCTTTTTTTATCGAAAATTCTTTCCATCAAAAACTTTCCTGTAGAAAAAGTTTATCTATCGAAAATTTTTCTAAAGAAGAATTGTTTCTATCGAAAATTTTTCAATAGAACAATTTTTTTTTCTAAAACATTTCTATAGAAAAATTTTTTTATTGAAAATATTTCTATAGACAAATTTTTTTATGGAAAGTTTTGCTATAGGAAATTTTTTTCTGTCCAAAATTTTTCTATCGAAAATTTTCGATGAAAAAATTGGAAAAATTTTCAATGAAAAAATTTTTCTATAGAAAAATTCTCGTTAAAAAAATTTTTCTATAGAAAAATTCTCGTTAAAAAATTTTTCTATAGAAAAATTCTCGTTAAAAAATTTTTCTCAAGAAAAATTCTGTTCTCTATAGTAAAATTTTTGAAGACATTGTTATTGGTAGGTAACTTTACAAATTCGACCTAGATCTTTTCAATTGTTTCATATAATAATAAATTTTTAACTACAATCATTTGTCTGGCATTTCATTTAAAACGAATACATTTTCTCATTCTCTATTTTTATTTTGTGTAAATTTAAATATTTATACAAAGTTGCAGCCAAAGTAAAAAGTACATAAATAAAACACGTTTTAAATGTTGTAGAGGAATCATTACAAAAATTACTAAAGTTTTTTTTTTCTTTCCCCAGTTTCTGTTTATCTTGTACTATTTTCGATAATCATCATCATCATCATCTGGTGTAGCAACATTAGTCAGTCCATTCGTCTGTCTGTTTGTATGTCCGTCCATCAGTCAGTAGTCATCATCTTCGGTGATGAATTGGAGCCAGTCTAAAGATGAAATTGTATTTATTTATAAATTTTTCTGTAGCTCTTGTTTTTGTTTAGTTTTGAGGAAGTAAAAAATAAAGATTTTTCTATCTTTTTCTAAAAATAATATAACAAAACACTTGATGCAATTTGTTGTATGCAACACTTGAAGTAAGCATAAGAGGAATGGATGAAGTAAGGCATGCCTGTGTGAATGTGTATGTGTGTGGCTAATCACAGCATGAATATGTTATGTTACTCTTTTTCTCGAATCAGTGATGATGAAAGTGTTGATAGCTATCATAACATTATCATGCTACAAACATATGTTGCATGCAACTTAGACAAAGAATATAACAAACGAAACGTTATATCAAATGATTCAATTCATATAATATTTGTTTTGTTTTACATTATTTCAAAGAAAAATTATTATACAATTTGTACATGTATAGAAGAAGGGATAAATGTTCTTTTTTATAATTTTTTGATCTAAAAAAGATCATTTAACGTTTAGATTGTGTCATCTACAGTTTATGTTTCGTGTTTTTTTTTTCACTTCAGCTTCTGGGAATTTTTAATGATTCCATTTGATTGGAACAGCTGTTTGATATTGATGTCATTTTGATTACAAAATAAAATAATTTTTCTAAAAAAACTATTTTCACATAAAAAAAACACATGCACACACACACACACACACACTTTTGCACTTTTAGAAATATCTGGGAGAGCTTTTGCATCTACAAAATAATATTTCATCATGATTTTGTTGAAAAATGTAAATGAATCATTTTCATCATCATCATCCCATCCATCTACAGCATCAGAATCTCATCTACCAGAATTTATAGGTTTTTTTGTATTTCTCATTTTAATCTAATTTTTATTGTAGTTTATAGTAAATATTTAAATTTTTGTATATTGAAATTCAAATATAAATTACTTTGTACTCAAATGTAAAGGGTCTTGTATCGGGTGTTTTTTATTGAGGTATAGAACTTTAAGTTGGCATCACTATTTTAACTGGCGGCCATTTTGTCAGCTGTCAAGTGATTAATATTTAGTTTGGTTTGCCATTTCATCATGAACAGGTTGACAAAAGAACAACGCTTGCAAATCGTGCAAATTTATTTCGAAAATAATGGTTCAGTTCGCGAAGTTTACCGCAAGCTCCGACCATTTTATGGTCAACATAATCGTCCATCAGAGCAATTAATTCGGTTAACCATGGATCGTTTTCGCACTACGTTTACTCTATGTGATAATACGCATCCGCAGCGACGTCGAACAGTGCGCACCGAAGAAACAATTGCCGCTGTAGAGCAAAGTGTTGAAGAGGACCCGAATAAATCGATTCGCCACCGTGCACAGCAATTGGAGCTTTGTCCATCAACTTTATGGAAGATTTTGAGCAAAGATCTTGGCTTGCGACCTTACAAGATCCAGCTTGTGCAAGAATTAAAGCCGCGAGACCATGCAATGCGTTGTGATTTTGGTGTATGGGCCGAAAATGAGATTGATCTCGATGCTGATTTTCATCGCAAAATTTTGTTCAGTGATGAGGCTCATTTTTGGTTGAATGGCTACGTCAACAAGCAAAATTGCCGCATTTGGAGTGAAGAGAATCCACATGAGACCCTTGAGACGCCATTACATCCACAAAAACTGAATGTTTGGTGTGCTCTATGGGCTGGTGGAGTCATTGGGCCATACTTCTTCCGAAATAATGCTGGAGAGTCAGTTACCATAAATGGAGACCGGTATAGAGCCATGATAACCGACTATTTTGTTCCCCAATTGGATGGCATGAATGTGGATGAGTTGTGGTTTCAACAAGACGGCGCTACATGCCACACAGCGCACGTCACAATTGATTTATTGAAGGAAACATTCGATGAGCGCATAATTTCGCGGAATGGACCTGTCAATTGGCCACCAAGATCGTGCGATTTGACACCACTGGATTATTTTCTTTGGGGATATGTGAAGTCGCTCGTCTACGCCAACAAACCAGAAACGTTAGGGGACTTGGAAGCCAACATTCGTGGCGTTATTGCCAACATACGGCCCCATATGCTCGAAAAAGTAGTTGAAAATTGGACCTGTAGAATTGGCTTTATTCGAGCCAGCCGCGGCGGCCACATGCACGAAATCATATTTAAACATTAATGGCATAAAATTATCCTTCCAATAAAGTCAAATTGATGGACATTAAAACGATTTTCTTGTGTTTTATTTCAATTCGAAGTTCTATACCTCTAAAAAAAAAACCCATTAGAATTCAGTTTTTATCGAAATTGCATGACCGCTATAAGTGATGTATCGCCCTCAAAGGGAACTATACTAATATAAACATTTAAGCCCTGTTAAATATTGATATGAGTACAGTTCCCTTTGAGGGCGATACATCACTTATAGCGGTCATACAATTTTTGTATGAGTACAGTTCCCTTCGAGGGCGATACATCACTTATAGTGGTCATATAATTTTTGTATACCATTTGTATAGTACAAGCTATAAAATTCGACGGAAAGACCAAGTAGAGGAAAATCTTTGAAAGCTTGGCCTACAAAATTGCAGAATGTGTACACAAGATCGAAAAGCATTCTAAAATAGGCACAGCCTTTGACCTTAACAGTTTGTCTATATATTCATTTAAGTAAGTAAGTTTTTTATAGTCTTTAGCCTCAAAAAAGGCCTTAGTTCGACGATTATCTCTTTAACGACACCAGATATCAAAATTGTCCAAAGAAATAGATCTCTACAAATTCCAAATGAATCGATCATGTGGTCATAGGTTAAAAAGTAAATCATCATTTGTCAACTTAATTCTCGTTTTCAATTTCGCTTAAGTTTTGAGTTAAATAGCGAAAAATAATAATGTCGATCACTGTAGGGTTAAACAATTAATCTGAGATCTCTATAATATTAGAAATTTTATAGTCAACCTTTATAGTAATCAAATAAATCGTTGATCTCTACAGAGCTCTAATACGAAACTCAATTGTAAAACTCTCTAGGTTTCAGGTCTTTTAAATAGCCCAAGGAAATTCGACATAGATCTTTTCAATTCTTTCATTTAACAAAATAAATTTGTACCCAGTTTAGACCATTAACTATTTTTCTTAGATCTCTAAAGACTCCAAAATACAACAACGAATCTCTACAAATTCCAAAATAAATTTATACTTGTATTATTATTTTGAAAGACGTACTTGTATGTACTCAAAAAAAAAAAACAAATGAAGAAAAACTCTAAAGAGTTCGAAACTAAATATTCAATCTCTATAGGCTTTTGATCGAAATTTTGATCAGAGCTTTCCATCTTAACCATCTCCATCAAATTCACCTTACGGTCAGCCAAAGCTGTGAAGTTTTTGATGTCTCTTTGGGGCTTCCACCGCTTGCAAAGTTAGTTCAGTTAAAATTATACGATATCTCACAAACTAAAAGCCCGACATTTCTCAGATTTGTACATAAATCTTATGATGATTAGATCTAACTAAAAATGATAAGAATATAATACTAGTCCATCTTTCACACATATATATTTTCATTATAGCTCTCTATAAAGACTATTTTTCAATCTATATATAGATCTCTATATATTGTAATTATTAATTCAAGATCACTATAGAGTCAAGTTTTCAATTTCAGATCACTAAAAAGATTGATTTGCTATTTAAGTTGTTTATATAGTCTAGCTTTTAACAAAATACCGTCCATTTTTTAATTGGGGATCTTTATAGAGTTTTAGTTTTGGAAATATCTTTATAAAGTCCAAATTTTAATCTTAGAACTTAATTTTTAATCGCAGATCTTGAAAGAGTTACATTTTTAATCGTAGATCTTTTAAGACCCCAATTTTCAAAGTTCAGTCGTTGAACTTTATAGAGCCCGGTTTACAATAGTAGATCTTTATAGAATCCGACTTTTAATCTTCGATCAACTTTAAATCATAGAAATTTATAGGTCTAATCTTCAAGTTAAATTTTTAATATTAGAAATTTCTAGAGTCCAACTTTCAATCGTAGATTTTTATAGAGTCCAATCTTCAATACTAGATATTTATAGCGTCCAACTTTCAATCACAGATCTTTAAAGATTCCAGTTTTCAATTGTAGATCTTTACAGAGTCCAATTTTCGATCGTAATCTTTATAAACTCCAATTTTCTATCGTAGATCTTTATAGAAACCAATTTTTAATCGCAGATTTTTATAGAGTTAAACTTTCAAATAGCAGATCTTTATAGATTCCAATTTCCAATTGTAGATCTTTACAGAGTCCAATTTTCGATCGTAATCTTTATAGGGTCCAATTTTCGATCGTAGATCTTTATAGAAACCAATTTTCAATCACAGATTTTTATAGAGTCCAACTTTCAATAGTAGATCTTTAGCTTTTTATAGAGTCCAATCTTCAACAGTAGATATTTATAGAGACCATTTTTTAATCGAAGATTTTTATAAAGTTCAACTTTCAGTCGAAGATATAAATTGAGCCCAACTTTCAATCGTAGATCTTGATAGAGTCCAATTTTCAATTGTAGATCCTTATGAAGTCCAACTTTTAATCGTAGATCATTATAGAGTCCAATTTTCAAGTGTAGATCTTTATAGAGTCCAATTTTCAATCGTAGATCTTTATAGAGTCCATCTTTTAACCCAAGATTTTTATAGAGTTTAACTTTCAGTCAAATATATAAATTAAACTTTCAATCTTAGATCTTTATTGAGTCCAATTTTAAATCGTAGATCTTTATAGAGTCCATCTTTTAACCCAAGATTTTTATAGAGTTTAACTTTCAGTCAAATATATAAATAAAACTTTCAATCTTAGATCTTTATTGAGTCCAATTTTAAATCGTAGATCTTTATAGAGTCCAATTTTCAATCGTAGATCTTTATAGAGTCCAATTTTCAATCGTAGATCTTTATAAAGTCCAATTTTTAATCGTAGATCTTAATAGAATCTAATTTTCAATCGTAGATCTTTATAGAGTCCAATTTTCAATCGTAGACCTTTATGGAGTCCAATTTTCAATCGCAGATCTTTATAGAGTTTAATTTTCAATCGTATATCTTTATAAAGTCCAATTTTTAATTGTAGATCTTTATAGAGGTCAAATTTCGATAGGGGATCTTCATAGAGTCCAATTTTTCATCTTAGCTCTTTTTAAAGTCCAATTTTCAAACGTAGATCTTTATAAAGTCCTATTTTTAATTGTAAACCTTTATAAAGTTAAATTTTCAATCATAGATCTTTATAGAGTCCTATTTTCTATCGTAGATCTTCATACAGTCCAATTTTCCATAGTAGATCTTTATAAAGTCCAGTTTTCCATCTTAGATCTTTATAGAGTCCAATTTTCTATCGTAGATTTTTATAGTGTCAAATTTTCAATCGTCGATCTTTATAAAGTACAATTTTTAATCGTAGATCTTTAAAGAGTCCATTCAATCATCTTATAAAAATTCCCACCATTAACTGTAAAAAATCAATACTTATCAAATTTCCAATAAAAACACCTCCATGGAAATTTTACTGTCAAGTCATTTCAGTAATTAATCCATTCCGTTTAACAAAACTGCAAAAACTGTTGGATAACAAGATCCTAAATGACTCAAATACCACTTGAGACGAGTGTGAACATTAGTTGGCAAAAACTTAGAAACTTCAGCCGTAAGAAAAAATAAACAAAAAATCAATTAACTAAGAAAATACTCGTATTATAAGATTTTTCTTTTGTAAATGAAATAAAATAATAATGATGTAAAATTTATTATTTTAACACTCGTATCTCGAGTTTTAACTGCTAAAAGGTAGGTTGTATTTAGTTGGTTGGTAAATTGCTATAATTATGCCATAAAAACACCGTTAGGTTTTATAGCGAAATATTTTTCATATATAAATTCTCGTACAATAAATGGTAAAACCTGCGGCAACAAGTGCAGGCAGGTGACTGAAAGACTGAATGAACGAATGACTGATTCATTCTTTTGGTGGCTTTAACTTAAACGTTTTGTCGGTAATGAATAGTAGAATAATAAAATGATATTGAAACAATCACAATTTGTTTATTTTATAATTATGATAATTAAATATGTAATTACAGGAAAATACAATTAATATATTAAAAAAAAAATTGTGTTTAACACGTACGAGTACATTTGACACCCACTGTGCAAAATAAGAAGATTAACCTTTTAGGAACCGAAACCGAAGAAGAATCTTATTAGTAATTACAAAATTTGCTTAAAACTATTATAAGTTTCACACGCAGGCCCAATAGACTCCAATATTGGTTCTTTAAGTCTAATTAATACAATGTATCAATAGCAGATCTTCATAGATTCCACTTTTCAATATCAGATCTTATAAGAGTCCATTTTTTTAATTTCAGAGCTTTATAGAGTCCTACTCTAAATCGTGGATCTATATAGGGTAAAATTTATAATCGTAATTCTTT
This sequence comes from Stomorhina lunata, assembly GCA_933228675.1. Classification (NCBI taxonomy): domain Eukaryota; kingdom Metazoa; phylum Arthropoda; class Insecta; order Diptera; family Rhiniidae; genus Stomorhina; species Stomorhina lunata. The sequence goes on along the minus strand of OW121742.1, from coordinate 44,855,963 downwards.
GGAGTCCAATTTTCAATTGTAGATCTTTATAGAGTACAATTTTTAATCGTAGAACTTTTAAGAGTCCATTTTTAATTCGTAGATCTTTATAGAGTCCAATTCTCAATCGTATATCTTTATGGAGTCCAATTTTCAATCGTAGATCTTTATAGAGTCCATTTTTCAATTGTAGATCTTTATAGAGCCCAATTTTCCATCGTCGGTCTTTATAAAGTCCAATTTTCCATCGTAGATCTTTATAAATTCCAATTTTCAATCATCGATCTTTATAGAGTCCACTTTTCAATCATAGATCTTTATATAGTCAATCGTAGATCTTAATGGAGGCCAATTTTTAATCTTAGATCTTTATAGAGTAAAATTTTAATTTATAGATCTTTAGACAGTCCAATTTTCAATAGTAGACCTTAACAGAGTCCAAATTTCAATCGTGGATCTTTATAGAGTCCTATTTTTAATCGTAGATCTTAACAGAGTCCAATTTTCAATTGTAAATCTTTAAAGAGTCCAATTTTCTATCATAGATCTTTAAGGATTCTAATTTTTAAACGTAGATCTTTACAGAGTCCAATTTTCAATCGTAGATTTTTATAGAGTCCAATTTATACTCGTAGATCTTTATAGAGTCCAATTTCTAATCGTTGATCTTTATAGAGTCCATTATTACAAACCGTTGATCTTTATAGGGACCTATTTTAATTGAAGATCTTTATAGAGTCCAATTTTTAATCGTAGATCTTTATATAGTCCAATTTTAAATCGAGGATCTTTCTAGTGTCCACTTTTTAATCGAGGATCTTTCTAGTGTCCAATTTTCTATCTAAGAAATTTATAGAGTCCAATTTTCAATCGTGGATCTTTATAGAGTCCAATTTTACCAATCGTTGATCTTAATAGGGATATATTTTTATCGTAGATCTTTATAGAGTCTAATTTTTAATCGTAGATCTTTATATAGTCCAATTTTCAATCTTAGATCTTTATAGAGCCCAATTTTCTATCGCAGATCTCTATATAGAGTCAAATTTTCCATCGTCGATCTTTATAAAGTAGAACTTTCCATCGTAGAAATTTATAGAGTCCAATTTTCAATCTTAGATCTTTACAGAGTCCAATTTTCCATCGTAGATCTTTATAGAGTTTGATTTTCCATTGCAGATCTTTATAAAGTCCAATTTTCAATGGTAGATCTTTATGGAGCCCAATTTTCTATCGCAGATCTTTATTAAGTCCAATTTTCGATCGTAGATCTATATAGAGTTAAAATGTTAATCGGGAATCTTCATAGAGTTCAATTTTCAATCGTAGATCTTTATAGAATCCAATTTTCAATCGTAGATCTTTATAGATCGTAGATCTTTGCAGATCTTTATAAAGTCCAATTTTCCATTGTACATCTTTATTGAGTCCAATTTTTAATCTTAGATCTTTATATAGTCAAATTTTCAGTTGTAGATCCTTACGGAGCCTAATTTTCAATCGTAGATCTTTATAGAGTAAAATTTTCAATCTCATATCTTTGGAGAGTCCAATTTTCAATCGTAGATATTTATGGAGTTTAATTTTCAATCGCAGATCTTAATAGTGTCAAATTTTTATTCGTAGATCTCTATAGAGTCCAATTTTTAATCGTAGATCTTTATATAGTCCAATTTTTAATCGAGGATCTTTCTAGTGTCCAATTTTTAATCGAGGATCTTTCTAGTGTCCAATTTTCTATCTAAGAAATTTACATAGTCCAATTTTCAATCGTAGATCTTTATGGAGCCCAATTTTCTATCGCAGATCTTTATAAAGTCCAATTTTCGATCGTAGATCTATATAGAGTTAAAATTTTAATCGGGGATCTTCATAGAGTCCAATTTTCAATCGTAGATCTTTATAGAGTCCAATTTTCAATCGTAGATCTTTATAGATCGTAGATCTTTGCAGATCTTTATAAAGTCCAATTTTCCATCGTACATCTTTATTGAGTCCAATTTTTAATCTTAGATCTTTATATAGTCAAATTTTCAGTTGTAGATCCTTACGGTGCCCAATTTTCAATCGTAGATCTTTATAGAGTAAAATTTTCAATCTCATATCTTTGTAGAGTCTAATTTTCAATCGTAGATATTTATGGAGTTCAATTTTCAATCGCAGATCTTAATAGTGTCAAATTTTTATTCGTAGATCTCTATAGAGTCCAATTTTCCACTTTTCAATCATAGATTTTTATATAGTCCAACTTTTAATCGTAGATCTTTATAGAGTCCAATTTTCCATCGTAGATCTTTCTATAGTCCAACTTTAAACCGTAGATCTTTATAGAGCCCCATTTTCAATCGTAGGTCTTTATAGAGTCCAATTTTCAATCGTAGATCTTTATACAGTCCACTTTTTAATCATAGATCTTTATATGGTGCAACTTTTAATCGTAGATCTTTATAGAGCTCAATTTTCAATCGTTGATCTTTATATAGCCCAATTTTCAATCGTAGATCTTAATACAGTCAACTTTTCAGTCATAAATCTTTATAGAGTCCAATTTTTAATCGTAGATTTTTATAGAGTCCAATTTTTAATTGTAGATTTTTATAGAGTCCAATTTTTAATTGTAGATTTTTAAAAAGCCCAAGATTCATTCATTGGTACCTTAAGAATTAAATTTTTAAATTATTGCAATTTTTTACAAAATTTCCAAATTGTTCAAAATAATTAAACCCTCCAAATTTGTACACTCGTACATATGTCTACACACTCCTCGACATCAAATTTACATGTCAAACTTATTTTCGAAATATTTAAATATTATTTATTTATTATTTTAATTTGCTGTAATACAACAACAAACATACATTTTTCATTTTGTTGTACTATTTTATTTGTTTTCGAGTAATTTGTAAAACATGCCATAAAAATATTTATCCCCCCACGGTCGCTTTTTTACAAACTATAATTTTTTCCAGTTTTTCTTTTTTTTTCAATATTTTCCGTTACTGTTCGTTTCTGGTCTTATGTCATTTCGAAATTATGTTTCATATGTCACACAGATTTTATATATTTATTTGTTAGTTTTTTTTTTTTTTTGTTATTGTCTCTTTCCGATTTGAATTTTGAGGTCATATCAACAGCCCAACAATATTTGTCAACATTATTATAAATCTCTGCTCCTGGTTGTACATTTTTTTCAATTTGTTTATATATGATTTTTTTAGGAGTTTTTTTTTTTTGTTTTATTCATTTGTTTATTTATTAACATTTAAATGTGGATATGAATGAGTTTTGATGATCGAATAGGGAACAACAAACGACCAGGAATGAATTATTTATTATGTGTGATTTATTTTATTTGTATATAGTACATAGATGTGAATCTATACTACGAGTCACATGAGTAAAGTAATAAATTTATTTAAATTAGTAAAGAGATTTGAGTGTAATTCAATTGTCACATTAAAATTGACAGCAGAGATTTGTTACTAGGGAAAATGTTTGAGGGTATATCAAAGGAAATGTTATATGTCTATGAGATTTTTAATTCATAAAATAAAATCTAAATCTAATCATAAGTCTTTCGAAATGTACAATATTTTTAAATAAATTTTACATGATTAAAACTTAACTAACTTTATATTTTTCTCCTTTTTTACAGGTAAACATTTTTGAATAAATTTTTAACCAAAAACGTAAGTTGTATTACTTTAGCACAAAAAATTTATTTTATAAAAGAGATTGATACAAAACTGGACTCAACAAATTATTATATCTTTAAACGAGCAATATTTGCTTGTATATTAGGGTTAAGCGAAAAACAACTTTTCTTAAAATTCGATACGCCTGGGTTAAAAATCGATGCTGTATGGGGAAAAATGGGAGTTTTTTCGGTTTTTGGTAAATTTCAACAAATAAATTTATGTTTTTGGCAAAACCAATAATGTCATGTAGAAGACAACTAATTCATTAGAGTCATAAAAACTAAAAATCCATGCAGTAGTTTTTAAGTTATTGCAATTTGCCCCAGAAAATTCGTGTCTTTTTCAATACGCCTAAGGATATGCAGCAAAAAAAATCTTATAATTAGGATTGTCTTACTTTGTAATTTCTGTACCCTTAAGAAATTACAAAGTAAGACATTCCTTATTGTCGAAAGACTTATAAGTACTAAATAGTTAAAATTTATTAAAATATAATCAAATTTACATAGTTTTTTTTTATACTGGAAAATGGTACTTTTTCTAAAGGATATTTTCAAAACTCACTTTTTAAGTTTTAGAAAATTTTATTAAAAAAATATTCAAAATATCAAAATTTTTCACCAGCTCGTTAAAACAGACAGATTTGGTAATAAAATCTAAAAAAGTTCAGTTTGATATCTCATATGGTAATAAAATCCAAAAAATTTCAGTTTGATATCTCATATGGTTTCACAGTATCTGCGATTTGAAATCCGAAAAAAGTTTGTCTTGTATAGGGAAAAATGGGAGTTTTTTCGGTTTTTGGTAAATTTCAACCAATAAATTTATGTTTTAGAAAAACCAATAATTAGATGTAGAAGACAACTAAATTAGCTTTCATTAGAGTCATAAAAACTAAAAATCCATGCAGTAGTTTTTAAGTTATTGCAATTTGCCCCAGAAAATTCATGTCTTTTTCAATACGCCTAAAGATATGCAGCAAAAAAAATCTTATAATTAGGAATGTCTTACTTTGTAATTTCTGTACTCTTAAGAAATTACAAAGTAAGACATTCCTTATTGTCTAAAGACTTATAAGTACTAAAATTTATTAACATATAATTAAATTTATACAGTTTTTTTTATACTGGAAAATGGTACTATTTCTAAAGGACCGTTTTTAAGTTTTAGAAAATTTTGTTAAAAAAATATTCAAAATATCAAAATTTTTGACCAGCTAGTTAAAACAGACAGATTTTGTAATAAAATCCAAAAAAGTTCAGTCTGATATCTCATATGGTTTCACAGTATCTGCGACTTGAAATCCAAAAATTTCGCGAAAAAGTAAATTTTTGAATATTATTTAAGTAGATTCATAATAAATTTGATTTAAGTTTTTTTTATATAAAGCTAATACTGAATTTTGTTGCCCAGTCATTGAGGAATGTCCACTAGAACATTCCTTGATATTGGGTGAGCTTAACCCTTTTTTTTCGGGGTTAAATGTCAAAATTTGGATTTTTAGTGGCGAATTTCGAACAAAATTAATAAAAAGAGTTATTTTTAAACAACTATTATTAAAAATATTTTTTTTAACCCTTAACAGACATAAGGACTAAAATGACCCAAAATTTTTTTTTTCCACCTCAGGACATTGACCTAGGAAGACATAATTTTTTTTCTGATTATGTCTTCGTAGAACATCGAATTTTAACCCAGGCGTCTCGAATTTCAATAAAAGTTATTTGTATATATGTAGCAATATGATAGAGTAGCTTAAGTCGATATAAGAGAAAATTGAGTTAAGGTGTTTATTGCATTACAGAAGTAATTGCGCTTAAATGTCCGTTTAGTCCGGGGTTTAACACGTTTTCTTTTAGCTTTAGTTTTCTGAAACAATAATGCATTGATCAAAACAACTTATGTACACATATTTTAATAAAATGTGGATGGTGGTTACCCTTTTTGCCATATAGATCGAGTAAGAAGGGAAATTTTGCCGCAATGGGGGTAAAAACTGGTAAAAAGGGGAAAAAATCTATAACGTTGTATTTCCTAAAAAAATAGGTATAGAAACAAAATTTAAAGAACATTTTGAACAGCTATAAAAATAAACGCACACGTGTTTGGTACTTTTTTAAAACTATGTCCCATAGGGTCTAAAAAGGGTAAAATTAGTGTTTTTGGTACATTTTTTAACCCACTCTTTTCTTTTGACTCAACGAATATAGAAAGAAAACTTTGTACTGCAATCAATTGATGTGAAGAAAATATTGAACACGTATTTGGTACTTTTTTGATTTCGGTTGCCAAAATGGGTAAAAAGGGATAAAATGATAAAAAGAGTAATCTTATAATTTTCAAACAAATGAATGTTTGTCTGTATGTATGTATGTTCTTTATAAAAAAGTAAACCATGCATTTGATCATGTTAAGCTCTTTAGCAAATATGTTGCGCATAAGCTATCAAAGGTTTTTAGTTGGTAATACTAATTACCGCCAGGTGGCGCCACTGAACATTTCTCAAAATGCACTAAATCGTAAACTATGCATTTGATCATGCTATGATCTTTAGAAAAGTTGTTGCCAATGAGTCGGCGAAGATTTCTTAGTTGGTATTAACAATTTCCGAAAGGTGGCGCCACTGAAATTTACACAAAGTGAAATAAATCTTAAGTTGTGCATTCGATCATGCTATGATCTTTAGCAGAATTGTTACGCATAAGCAGACAATGGTTTCTTAATTGGTATGAAAAATGTCCGACAGGTGTCGCTAATAAAATTACTCAAAATATAGCAAAATTGTTACACATGAGCAGAAAAAGGCTTCTTAATTGGTATGACAAATTTCCGGCAGGTGGCGCCACTAAAAATACTCGAAATAAATTAAATCGTAAACTTTACATTCAATCATGCTATGACCTTTAAATTTCTCTTTTTGTGAAGAAAATTTTAGAATTTCCATATTTTATAGGATTTTTATAGCAAAATTTTTAAAATGTTTTTTTAAAAGAAATTTTCCATTTTTTTTTTCACTTTTATAGAAAATTGTCAAAATTCCCCTTTTTCATAGGAAACTTTAAAAAATGTCTCCATTTTTTAGGGAATTTTCGTAATTTCTCTATATTATAGGAAAGTTTCTCAATTTAAAAAAAAGTTTTAAAAATTGCTATTAAATATTTGAAAATTTTCATATAAAATTGAGAAATTTTAAAAATTTCCAAAAAAAATATAAAAATTTGAAATATTTCCCAAATATTTAAAATTTTTATATTTTCTTGGAAATTTTTAAAATTTCTCTATTTTATATGAAACTTTTAAAAATTTTACTATTTGATGGCAATTTTTGAAACTTTTTCTTTTTTATAAGAAATTTTAAAATGTCTCTATTTTATGGGAAATTAAAAACTTTTCTCTATTTTATACGAAATTTTTAAAATTTCTTTATTTTTTAGGAAATTTTTAAAATTTCTTTATTTCTTAAGAAATTTTAAAAATTTCTTTATTTTCTGGAAAATTTTTTAAATTTTTTGAAAAAAATTTAATGACTAAATATTTGGACTTTTGATATCTTGAAAAGTCTGATTTAAAAATTTGAACCAGTTTTCGAGATATTGTGATTTTTATAGTTTATTAAAGATTCTTAGAATTTCTTTGACAATAAATATTAAGTTAAACGTTAGAAATTTCTTTGATTCTTAAAAGGATATACATTTTGACTAGTTTTCGAGATATTGTGGTTTTTAGTGAAATTTTGATACTTGAAGTATAATAATGAATCCATTTATTTCTAAGATATTTTATATATTTATGGTTATGGGAACTCAAGATAAGAGTATTTACATTTTTAAATTGGGCATCAATGGGTCCAAATTTTACAGATATAGCGAAATTGGTAGCCACAACTTAATAAGTTAAGTCTTTAAGCCCCTTTAATCTGAAATTTGTAGAAAGATCTTCTAAACAATTTTGAAGATGTTAATTCAAAAATTAGACAGTAGAAAGATCTAGTACAATATTTGGGTTCTATAAAAATATGGTATCAAAATTTGGATACTATAAAGTTCTACGAAGTAGAATTGTTCCAAAAAAAATTTTTTAACTCCTAAAATACATATTCGTATCTATATTTTCTATATCTCTCAAAATTATCTTATTTAGATTTATATATCATTTAAACTTTTGCCCTACTAAAAATTGGCCCCCTCGTCACACAACCCCCCTCTTAATTAATCAGAAACCATATAAATATGCGTTTTCGTCAAAAATCTTTTGAAGACCCGCAAACAATTCGTATAAGTACGAGTAGCATGCAACAAAAAATAGCATAATCATAAGTCATATAAAAGCAAAACTACTTAATCATGGCATATTTTGGGGGAATGCAGCAACAGAGTCATGCAACTTAGCAGCATGATCATTCATTTACACACACTCTTCCTAACTTTCCCTCAACCGCCACCAACCGATGGAAATTGTAGGAGCAAAAGCGTGAAGTGCGTGTCAAAATGTGTCACAAGTAAAATTTATTGATATATAGGAACGGGGGAGGGGGGGGGAAATATGAAATGAATATGTATAAGTAGTTTAACACAAGATGTGTTGCAAGAACACACAGGGAAACACATAAGTGCAACATTTGCCCTGTTTAGGCTATTTTACACCAGCAGCAACAACATCAGCAGCGTCAACAGCCACTTAATGGCTGCAACTTCAATTTCTATAACAATGTAAAAGGCTGGCGCTGCTAGTGGTGGTGGTGGTGGTGTTGGTGTTGGTGGCGCGTTCCTGTTGGTTATAGTGAGAATATGGTGCCACGATTATGTCGCCTGAGTCAATGTTTATATACAAACATTTAAATATAAAAAAAGAATGATTGAAATAAATATGTTGCAGTATATGAGGTAATTAATAGTGACACTTGTGTGTCAAAATACTCTTTTCTTTCAACAGCAAAGCAAAAAATAATAGGACAAAAATGTCTAGAGTATTTTCAAGAAACCAGAAAGAAAAAAACTTTAGATTTATGTTTGTTCAAAGGTCTCATGTTTCGGTATTTTTAGCCATTTGTTTTCTTTCTTCCCCCAATTTCCCCCCATGAAAACCATTTAATTTAAATGAAAATGTTAATGGGTTAATTTGAAATTTATTGAAATGTTAATTTGTTTATGGATAAAAAGTTTTTAAGATACAATTTTTGTTGAAATTGATTAAGAATTTTAAAAGAAAAGATTTTATTTTAAGTGATTTGGAAAGTAATGGATTAAAATAAATTAATTATTGATAAAATTACGCAAAATGTACAATTTGTAATAAAATTTAATACTTATAAGAGATCTACGACTTTTCATTTTGTTATTTTCCTAACAAAAAAAAAGGTTTATCTAAAATTTTGGGACATTAAACATTTAACTAAAATGTTTTACTGTAGTGTATTGCACTAAGATCCCAATTTATTACAATTATTTATTTATTATTTGTATTAACAATTTTCGAAAGAAAATATTTACAATAAAAATTTTTCATCAACAATTTTCTATAGAAAAGCTTACATCAAACATTTTCTAAAGAAAAATTTTACATCAAAATTTTTCTATTGAAAAATTCTACATCAAAAGATTTCTATACAAAAGTTTTCTATACAAAAGTTTTACATCAAAAATTTTCTATACAAAAATTTTACATCAACAATTTTCTATAGAAAAATTTTACATCAACAATTTTCTATAGAAAAATTTTACATCAAAAATTTTCTATACAAAATTTTGCATCAAAAATTTTCTAAGAGAAATTTTAAATCAAAAGTTTTCTATGGAAAAATTTTATATCAAAAATTATCAATAGAAAGATTTTACAACAAGAATTTTCTATAGCAAATTTTATATCAATCATTTTCTATAGAAAAATTTTGTATAGAAAAATGTTTATAGAAAAATTTTACATAAAAAAATTTTCGTACAAAAATTTTACATCACAAATTTTCTATAGAAAAATTTGATGTCAAAAATTTTTTATAGAAAAATTTTACATCAAAAATTTTCCATAGAAAAAAATTTTACATCAAAAATTTTCTATAAAAAAATTTTGCATCAAAAATTTTGTATAGAAAAATTTAACATCAAAAATTTTCTATATAAAAATTTTCTATAGAAAAATTTTGTATGGAAAAATTTTGACAGACAAATTTTACATCAAAAATTTTCGATAGAAAAATTTTACATCAAAAATTTTCGATAGAAAAATTTTACATCAAAAATTTTTGACAGAAAAATTTCACATTAAAAATTTTCGACAGAAAAATTTTACATAAAACATTTTTTATAGAAAAATTGTGTATAGAAAAATTTTTATAGAAAAATTTTACATCAAAAATTTTCTATAAAAAGATTTTGTATAGAAAAATTTTACATTAAAAATTTTCTATAGAAAAATTTGACATCAAAAATTTTCTATAGAAAAATTTGACATCAAAAATTTTCTATAGAAAAATTTTACAACAAAAATTTTTCTATAAAAAAATTTTACATCAAAAATTTTCGACAGAAAAATTTAGCTTCAAAAATTTTGTATAGAAAAATTTTACAAAAATCAAAAATTTTCCTTAGAAATATTTTACATCAAAAATTTTTTATATAAAAATTTTACATCAAAAATTTTGTATTAAAAATTTTCTATAAAAAAATTTTCTATAGAAAAATTTTACATCAAAAATTTTCAATTTTTTTCAAATTTACAAGAATTTTACATCAAAAATTTTCCTTAGAAATATTTTACATAAAAAATTGTCCACATAAAAATGAACAATTTTTTATATAAAAATATTTTCTATAGAAAAATTTTTATAGAAATATTTTACATCAAAAATTTTATATAGAAAAATTTTACGTCAACAATTTTCTTTAGAAATATTTTACATCAAAAATTTTTTATAGAAAAATTATACATCAAAACATTTCTATGTAAAAATTTTACATCAAAAATTATCTATAAAGAAATGTTCTATCAAAAATTATCTAGAGAAAAATCTTACATCAAACATTTTCTATAGAAAAAATTTGTATAAAAAAATTTTTATAGAAAAATTTTGTATAGAAAAATTTTTCAATATAAAAATTTTACGGAAAATTTTTCAATTTAAAAATTTTACAAAAAAATTTTCAATATAAAAATTTTGTAGAAAATTTTTTCATTTAAAAATTTTATAGAAAATTTTTCAATATAAAAATTTTATAGAAAATTCTTCAAAAAAAATTTTTATGGAAATTTTTTCAATATAAAAATTTTATAGATATTTTTTTAATATAAAAATTATATAGAAAATTTTTCAAAATAAAAAATTTTTTGAAAAATTTTTCAATATAAAAATTTTATAGAAAATTTTTCAACATAAAAATTTTATAGAAAATTATTCAATTTAAAAATTTTATAGAGAAGTTTTTAAAATAAAAATTTTATAGAAAATTTATCAATAAAAAAATTTAATGGAAAATTTTTCCATATAAAAATTTTCAAATATAATTTTTCAATATTTTATGAAAAATTTTTCAAAATTAAAATTTTATAGGAAATTTTTCCATATACAAATTTTCAAATAAAAATTTTTCAATATAAGAAATTTATAGAAAATTTTTCTGTATAAAAAATGTATAGAAAATTTTTCAATATAAAAATTTTAAAGCAAATTTTTCTACATAAAAATTTTATACCAAATTTTTCTATAAAAAAAATTTTATAGAAAATTTTTCTATATAAAAATTTTAACAAAAATTTTTCAATACCAAAATTTAATAGAAAATTTTTCAATATAAAAATTTTATAGAAAATTCTTCAAAAAAAAAGTTTTATGGAAATTTTTTCAATATAAATATTTTATAGAAATTTTTTCAATATAAAAATTTTATAGAAAATTTTTCAAAAAAAAAAATTTTTTTTTTAAATTTTTCAATATAAAAATTTTATAGAAAATTTTTCAACATAAAAATTTTATAGAAAATTATTCAATTTAAAAATTTTATAGAGAAGTTTTTAAAATAAAAATTTTATAGAAAATTTATCAATAAAAAAATTTAATGGAAAATTTTTCCATATAAAAATTTTCAAATAAAATTTTTCATATTTTATGAAAAATTTTTCAAAATTAAAATTTTATAGGAAATTTTTCAATATACAAATTTTCAAATGAAAATTTTTCAATATAAGAAATTTATAGAAAATTTTTCTGTATAAAAAATGTATAGAAAATTTTTCAATATAAAAATTGTAAAGCAAATTTTTCTACATAAAAATTTTATACCAAATTTTTCTATAAAAAAAATTTTATAGAAAATTTTTCTATATAAAAATTTTAACAAAAATTTTTCAATTCCAAAATTTAAAAGAAAATTTTTCAATATAAAAAATTTAACAAAAATTTTTCAAATTGGAAATTTTATAGAATTTTTTTAAATGTATAAATTTTATAGAAAATTTTTCAAAATAAAAAATTTTTTGGAAAATTTTTCAAAATAAACATTTTATAGAAAATTAAAAAAAAAAAAAATTCATAGAATATTTTTCAATATAAAAATTTTATATAAAATTTTTCAAAATAAAAATTTTATACAAAATTTTTCAATATAAAAATTTTATACAAAATTTTTCAATATAAAAATTTTATACAAAATTTTTCAATATAAAAATTTTATAGAAAATTGTTCAAAATAAAAATTTTATAGAAAATTTTTCAATATAAAAATTTTATAAAAAAGTTTTTAAAATAAAAATTTTATAGAAAATTTTTAAAATAAAAATTTTATAGAATTTTTTTCAATATAAAAATTTTAAAGAAAATTTTCAATATAAAAAATTTTAAGAAAAATTTTCAATTCTAAAAATTTTATAGAAAATTTTTTAATTTAAAAATGTTATGGAAAATTTTTCAATTTAACAATTTTTATTCAATATGAATAATTTACTTATTTGGCCAATTTGACTTCCTTCAGCTTTCAAGGTCTTAATATAAGACCCTTTTTTAAATGACTCTATTTGATTAACATATTTTTAATCCAAAAAAATTGTTTAACTCCTTAAAAATTCCTTATTGTTATTAACCATAAAATTTAAATAAAAGAACCTTAACAATCATACATGTCATTATTTTGAACTAAAATAAACGTTATTAAAATTTTATTTAATTCTTTATTGACTGAATGAATTTTAAACTTCATGACAAACGACTTCGAATTAGCAGAGCTTTAAAATTTTGTTTGCAAAATTTGAATACGAAAAATTTGAAATAAACTGAAAACATGTAAAATTAACATGCAAATGTTAAAAACATTTAAAAAATCATAAAACAGAAAATAAATGTTGACAATAAGACATAAAATAAACGCTTAATAAAAAAGAGCAAGGAATTTTAATGCTATAAAAGTATCAAAAGGGTGTTCAGAAAAAAGGAAATATTTTGGAGCAGAAAATATTGGCTTACTAAAAATTGTCATATTGACTAAAAATTGTTAAATTTACGAAAAATTGTCAAATTTACAAAAAAGGTCATAGTAACGAAAATGTAATTGTAATTTCTTTTCTATCTTATTATTTCAAAACCCTGTTTCCCTCTTTCCTTATGTCCATGATGGTTTTGGATATGAGTATGAATTTCTTATTAACATTTAACGAAACATTAAAAACAGATTTATTTAAATTTGAAAAAACAAATGATACTTTTTTTCATTCTTTGTAGTTTTTATAGTCATTTTGTATGAATTTTTCCATTATTATTACAGAATTCAAGAAAATAATTGTTTCAAAATTTATTTTTATTATTGTTGGATTTTTTATTACATTAAATCTAAACGCTTTTTTTTGTTTAAAATTTAAACAATATAAAATATATACAATCATATTAATTGTGCAATTTTTAATAGAGAATAAATGATGGGGAATTTTTAAAATGACTAGGGGATTTTTAAAAATCTTTAAACTTTTTGAGGGGATATTCAATGAGGGCAGAGACAACCAAATTATTTTTCTATAAAAAAATATTTCTAACGAAAATTTTTTCTATAAAAAAATATTTCTAACGAAAATTTTCTCTATAGAAAAATATTTCTAAAGAAAATTTTTTTATAGATAAATATTTCTACCGAAAATTCTTCTATAAAGAAATATTTCTAACGAAAATTTTTCTAGAATAAAATATTTCTAAAGAAAATTTTTCTAGAGAAGAATATTTCTATCGAAAATTTTTCTAGAGAAAAATATTTCTAAAGAAAATTTTCTATAGAAAAATATTTCTAAAGGAAATTTTTCTATAGAAAAATACTTCTAAAGAAAATTTTTCTATAGAAAAATATTTCTAAAGAAAATTTTTCTATAGAAAAATATTTCTAAACAAAAATTTTTCTATAGAAAAATATTTCTAAACGAAAATTTTTCTATAGAAAATATTTCTAACGAAAATTTTTCTAGAGAAAAATATTTCTAACGAAAATTTTTCTAGAGAAAAATATTTCTAACGAAAATTTTTCTAGAGAAAAATATTTCTAACGAAAATTTTTCTAGAGAAAAATACTTCTAACGAAAATTTTTCTAGAGAAAAATACTTCTAACGAAAATTTTTCTAGAGAAAAATATTTCTAACGAAAATTTTTCTATAGAAAAATATTTCTAACGAAAATTTTTCTATAGAAAAATATTTCTAAAGAAAATTTTTCTATAGAAAAATATTTCTAAAGAAAATTTTTCTATAGAAAAATATTTCTAAAAAAAATTTTTCTATAGAAAAATATTTCTAAAGAAAATTTTTCTATAGAAAAATATTTCTATCGAAAATTTTTCTATAGAAAAATATTTCTATCGAAAATTTTTCTATAGAAAAATATTTCTATCGAAAATTTTTCTATAGAAAAATATTTCTATTGAAAATTTTTCTATAGAAAAATATTTCTATCGAAAATTTTTCTATAGAAAAATATTTCTATTGAAAATTTTTCTATAGAAAAATATTTCTATCGAAAATTTTTCTATAGAAAAATATTTCTATCGAAAATTTTTCTATAGAAAAATATTTCTATCGAAAATTTTTCTATAGAAAAATATTTCTATCGAAAATTTTTCTGTAGAAAAATATTTCTATCGAAAATTTTTCTATAGAAAAATATTTCTATCGAAAATTTTTCTATAGAAAAATATTTCTATCGAAAATTTTTCTATAGAAAAATATTTCTATCGAAAATTTTTCTATAGAAAAATATTTCTATCGAAAATTTTTCTATAGAAAAATATTTCTATCGAAAATTTTTCTATAGAAAAATATTTCTATCGAAAATTTTTCTATAGAAAAATATTTCTATCGAAAATTTTTCTATAGAAAAATATTTCTATCGAAAATTTTTCTATAGAAAAATATTTTTATCGAAAATTTTTCTATAGAAAAATATTTCTAAACGAAAATTTTTCTATAGAAAAATATTTCTAAACGAAAATTTTTCTATAGAAAAATATTTCTAAACGAAAATTTTTCTATAGAAAATATTTCTAACGAAAATTTTTCTAGAGAAAAATATTTCTAACTAAAATTTTTCTAGAGAAAAATATTTCTAACGAAAATTTTTCTAGAGAAAAATATTTCTAACGAAAATTTTTCTAGAGAAAAATAATTATAACGAAAATTGTTCTAGAGAAAAATATTTCTATGGAAAATTTTTCTATAGAGAAAACTGTATATCAAAAATTTTTCTACAGAAAAAATTTTATATCGAAAATTTTTCTGGAGAAAAATATTTTTATCGAAAATTTTTCTATAGAAAAATATTTCTATCGAAAGTTTTTCTATAGAAAAATATTTCTATCGAAAGTTCTTCTATAGAAAAATATTTATATCGAAAGGTATAGAAAAATAGAAATATTTTTCTATAGAAAAATTTTCCATAAAATATTCTATAGAAAAAATTGTATATCGAACATTTTTCTAAGAAAGAATTTTAATCAAAAATTTTTCGATGGCAAAATTTTTATATCGAAAATTTTTTTAAAAAAAATTATATTAAAAATTTTCTAAAGAAATAATTTTATATTGAAATTTTTTTACAGAAATAATGGTATATCGAAAATTTTTCTATAGAAAAAATTTTATATCGAAAATTTTTTATAGAAAAATTTTTATATAAAAAATTTTTTTGTAAAAAAATTTTATATCAAAAATTTTATATCGAAAATTTTTCTTTATATCAAAAATTTTCTATAGAAAAAATTTTATATCAAAAATTTTATATCGAAAATTTTTTTTTAAAAATTTTATATTGAAAATTTTTCTTCTATATCGAAAATTTTTATATAGAAAAATTGTATATCCAAAATTTTTGTATAGATAAAATTTTGTATCAAAAATGTTTGTATAGAAAAAATTTTATGTTGAAAATTTTTCTATAGAAAAAAAATTTATGTTGAAAACTTTTCTATAGAAACAATTTTATATTAAAAATTTTTCGATAGAAAAAATTTTATTTCAAAAATTATTCTATAAAAAATTTTTATACTGAAAATTTTTCTGTGGAAAAAATTTGACATCGAAAATTTTTCTATAGAAAAAATTGTGTATTGAAAATTTTTCTATAGAAAAAATTTATATCGAAAATTTTTCTATAGAAAAAATTTGACATCGAAAATTTTTCTATAGAAAAAATTTGATATCGAAAATTTCTCTATAGAAAAAATTGTATATCTAAAATTTTTCTATAGAAAACATTTTATATCGAAAAAATTTTATATTTATAGAAAAAATTTTAAATCGAAAATTTTTGTATATATACAAAATTAGATAGAAAAAATTTTATATTGAATTAATTTTTCTATAGAAAAAATGTTATATTGAAAATTTTTCTAAATAAAAAATTTTATATCAAAAATTTTTGTAATGAAACAATTTTATATCGAAAATTTTTCTGTAGAAAAAATTTTGTACCGAATTAGATACAATTTTTCTATAGAAAAAATTTTATATTGAATTAATTTTTCTATAGAAAAAATGTTATATTGAAAATTTTTCTAAAGAAAAAATTGTATTAAAAAGTTTTTTTATATTTGATGTACCAAAATTTTGATAAACCTTTTTAAAAAAATTTTATATTAAAACTGTTTGTAATGAAATAATTTTATATTGAAAATTTTTCTGTAGAAAAAATTTTGTATCTATAGAAAAAAATTTACATCAAAAATTTTTCTTTAGAAAAATTTTTATATCGAAAAATTTTCTATAGAATATTTTTGATTAATTTAAATTTGAATTTATTTAAATTTTTATATAACGTTAATCTTTCATTGTCTCCTTCATATGCCCACTTAATTTAAATATTCCACTATTTTATCCAAAAATGTCAGTTATTTTCAAATTTATTTAAATTTTCTCAACTATCAATTTTAATCAAACATTTTGTTTATTTTCATTATTTTATCGTTTACAAGTTTATTTTCAATTTCTTAAGCAATCGAATGAATTTTGCAGAAAACCATAGACAAATTTAAAATATTTTTTTCAGTTATTTTTGAAAATGTTCAAATAAATTATTACTTGCTTTATTGTACAATATTTTCATTAGACTAATGTAGACAGCCAAAAAAAAATTGAAAAAAACTTTAAAACATATTGTCATATTGAAAATTATGCAAAAACCTAAAGACTCAAATAAAACAAGTAAGAAAGAATAATAGTTGATTAAGATCGACTATATGATACCATACAGCACAAAGATCTAAGCAAAGTCAATATAATATAAAAACATTGCACTCCATACATATTTTAGGTGACAAAAGTGACACTAAAATGGAAAAAGTAAAATGAAAAATACATAAACGCACAAACAAACATTCATTTCATGAGCACGTGTATGTGCCTTAGCTTTCTCTCATTGGATAATCATCTCCATAAGTTGTTTTTAAATTAGAGTTATGTTTTTTATGGGATTTTTCAAAATGACCATACGGAAATCAATATATGGAGGCTTTGGTCTAATGTGGAATCAGAATACCTATTAGCGTTTCTATGATTTCCAAGACATTTAACTTATCATACCCTTCCTATCCATGATGGTGTAGGGTATACAACAAATTAAAAATTGCTATACGTAAATGATTTTGCAAAAAGATATCTACTCGTATTAGATAGACAGACAGACAGCACAAAAACATTACAGGGATCTTTTTCGTTTCGTGTGTTTTTTTGGCTCTTGGTTAGAGCTACTTATATGGGGAGTGCAATGTCTTGAAAAAACACACATTCGGTATTCAAATGGCGCCAATATGCGCTAAATAGTTAGTGACTCTGTTTTTTTTCTGTTATATTAAAAATATTTAAATTTATTTATTTACAAATATTTACTAACTAAAATGAAAATTTAGAGGAAAACTTTATACAAAGTTTTAATAATTTTGTCATAAAGTTATTCACATTTACTTCTCTATGTTACCTTTTTTTAAATATTGTCAGATATTTTTTTAAATTTTGTCATATTTGTTTTTTTTTTTTTTTTGTGATTTAATTTTTCTTTTTTGCTTTATCTGTTAAATTTGCCCGAAAAAATATTTTTAATAAATGTCATAAAAAATTATGTCAACTTTATTTTTCGACTTAAGTGTTTTCTGGTAATAACTATATTTTATAATGAAAAATTAAGTTTTCTTTAAATTTTGGGAAAAAAAAAGTAATAAAACACCAACTCAATGACTTTTGTGGCAAAAAAATATAAGTTAAAATGGCCTCAATACCAAGTTTTAGTGGCAATAAAATATAACAAAGTCAGCTAAAAAATTTTCATTTTAAAACTTAAAAAACGATTAAAAAAAATTGCATAACAATATTTTAATTACATTGAATAATTTTTTGTAAAAATTTTTATGTATCGAAAATCTTTCTAGAGAAACATTTTTTTATCGAAAATTTTTCTAGAGAAAAATTTGTTTATCGAAAATTTTTACTATCGAAAATTTTTCTATATAAAAATTTTTTTAACGAAAATTTTTCTATATAAAAATTTTTTTAACGAAAATTTTTCTATATAAAAATTTTTTTAACGAAAATTTTTCTATATAAAAATTTTTTTAACGAAAATTTTTCTATATAAAAATTTTTTTAACGAAAATTTTTCTATATAAAATTTTTTTATCGAAAATTTTTCTATGAAAAAATTTTTTATCGAAAATTTTTCTATGTAAAAATTTTTTATCAAAAATTTTTCTATATAAAAATTTTTTTACCGAAAATTTTTCTATATAAAAATTTTTTTATCGAAAATTTTTCTATATAAAAATTTTTTTATCGAAAATTTTTCTATATAAAAATTTTTTTATCGAAAATTTTTCTATATAAAATTTTTTTTATCAAAAATTTTTCTATATAAAAATTTTTTTATCGAAAATTTTTCTATATAAAAATTTTTTTATCGAAAATTTTTCTATATAAAAATTTTTTTATCGAAAATTTTTCTATATAAAAATTTTTTTATCGAAAATTTTTCTATATAAAAATTTTTTTATCGAAAATTTTTCTATATAAAAATTTTTTTAATCGAAAAATTCTCTAGAGAAACATTTTTTTATCGAAAATTTTATACAAAAATTTTCTATATACAATTTTTTCTATGCAGAAATTTTCGAGATAATTTTTTTTATTTTTGATGTTAAAAAATTTTCGATTTAAAATTTTTTTCTATAGAAACATTTTTGATATAAAATTTTTTTAATAGAAAAATTTTTCAAAAGAAAAATTTTCGATATAAAATTTTTTCTATATAAATATTTTCGATATAAAATTTGTTCTATAGAAAAATTTTCAATATAAAATTTTTTTTATAAAAAAATTTTCGATATAAAATGTTTTACAAAAATTTTTCTAGAGAAAATTTTTTACGAAAATTTTCTATAGAAAAATTTTTTATAGAAACAAAAATTTATCGAAAATTTTTCTGTAGAAAAAATTCTAAATCGAAAATTTTTCTATGGCAAAATTTTATATCGAAAATTTTTCTATAGACAAATTTTTTTTATCGAAAATTTTTTTTATATACTAAATTTTATATCGAAAATTTTTCTGTAGAAAAAATTTTTTATGAAAAATTCTACTATATAAAAATTTTAGATAAAAAAATTTTTCTTTAGAAAAATTTTCAATAAAAAATTTTTTATCGAAAATTAAAATTCTATGGATACGATTTTTTTTCTAAAATTATGGATTTTCATAAAGGTCTTTGCATTGATTTTATCATATCTTAGGAATGACTTATCTAAATTCGTTAAAAGAAGCACCGACGGATTTACCACAAAATTTTCTGAAAGCCTTAATAAGACTATTTTTTTCAAATGGTCAACAGTTGTGGAGTTTTTCACATAAAAATGTGAATTTTTTTTTTGCAAAATTGAAAAATTTTTATTTTTCAAAAATTCATAAAAAATCGAAGATTTCAAAAACTTACCATTTTTATTTCACGGTCTTAAAACTGTAAATATTAAAAATAACCGAAGCCTTATTTCGTGAAAATACATGAAAATACAATTACAATTTTCAAAATACTTTAATGAGACTTGCCATTGCTACTCACTTCATTCAGATATGGGCAAATGGTAACCGATTGTGACAAAATTTTGTACACGGGCTGGCATAATTATCTGACCCTAGCTGGTATAGTTTATCATTTATTCGCGTTTAAGTGTATTTAAGGTGCATTTTAGGCTGCTTTCGCTAGTATTTTGTAAGGAAGCTATAGTTAAATGTGAACCGATTTTAATGAAATTTTATACGTTGAATTGTTATCATGTAAAACTTCTCTGCGCTAAATTGTATCATTATATCTGTGATAGTTTGTCATTTATTAGCAAATAATCAATTGGCCTATGCGAAGTTATACGGGAGCTATGGTCAAATGTAAATCGATTTCGCCCAATTTTGTGCCAAATTTCAGTGACCTACATCCTTTCGTTAACAACAACAGTTTCGTGCCGACAACAGACAGATAAACGGACAGACAGACAGGCAGAAAGACGGACAGATGGACAGACAGGCAGACAGACAGACAGACAGACAGACAGACAGACAGACAAACAGACAGACAGACAGACAGACAGACAGACAGACAGACAGACAAACAGACGGAAAAACAGACAGACCGACAGACAGACAGACAGACAGACAGACAGACAGACAGACAGACAGACAGACAGACAGACAGACAGACAGACAGACAGACAGACAGACAGACAGACAGACAGACAGACAGACAGACAGACAAACAAACAAACAAACAAACAAACAAACAAACAAACAGACAGACAAACAGACAGATTTTCATAAGGATTCACAATATTTTGTTTTTTGAACCAATATTAAGGAAATTCCAAACTCAATATACCCCCCATTATTTTGATGGGGTATAAAAATATAGTGGTGGCCAATTGTTTCATTTTGTGGAGTAGTGTAAGCCCTTCTTAAAACAATGGTTTCTGTCTTTGCTAATTAAATTCAAATATAGTATCTTCTCACACATTAAACATTTTCCTATCTAAGATCTTTTGAATAAAGAAATTAATGAAGAAAATTCCTTTAATTTACGACTGCTACGAGAAAGAACTTAAAACTTTTGTTTAATTATAATAATAATAAACTGTTTATAGCAAATAAATATTTATGTAAATACTTAAATATTTTCATTTTCTATTCTCTAACTAATTTAAAATTCCTTTCACATTAAAGTTTTAATGCCTTAACTACAACCTTTTAGAATTGTATCACCCGTTTTTTATGCAATCCCATAAATACGATAATTTACGTTGTTTTTCTATTTAAAGTTTGAATTGTTTAAACTTAACGTGAGGTGATTTTATAATTTCGTTTTCTTTTTTGTTAATACTTTTCATAGATTAAAAATTTATAGTCGATTTTCGTTGAAATTCTCAGAAAGGGTGAGTGTTTTTTTTATTGTTAGACAAAAAAAAATTTTTTTTCAAATAATAATAAACTGAAATTATCATAAAACGTTTAAAGAAATTTTAATTTAAATAAAATTTTTTTATTTTTTTCATATTAACTATTTAATGTATAACTTTGCTAAATTACGTGTTAGTTTTAACATGTAAATTACATGTTTTTTCTAGTAATAATTACATTTGGATATCTCGTTTTTTGTATGGGAGTCTCTACTTTTGTCAGCGAAAAGTGTGTCTTTTTTAATGGAATTCAAGCTCCATTAGTTTTATTATAAGTATTTTCAATAAAAACTTAATAGGTTTTCTATTAATGATCATTAAAGCAGGCAAATTATCATTACACTGTCAAGCAAAAGTTTGAGGTAGAAACAATTTTTTAACGAAAATCTTTCTATAAAAGAAATTTTTTAAAAATATTTTTTAACGAAAATTTTTCTACAGAAAAATTTTTTTAACGAAAATTTTTCTATACAAAAAATTTTTCAACGAAAATTTTTCTAAAGAAACAATTTTTGAACGAAAATTTTTCTATAAAAAAAAATTTAACGGAAATTTTTCTATAGAAAAAAATTGTTAACGAAAATTTTTCTATAGAAAAAATTTTTTAACGAAAATTTTTCTATAGAAAAAATTTTTTAACGAAAATTTTTCTATAGAAAAAATTTTTTAACGAAAATTTTTCTATAGAAAAAATTTTTTAACGAAAATTTTTCTATAGAAAAAATTTTTTAACGAAAATTTTTCTATAGAAAAAATTTTTTAACGAAAATTTTTCTATAGAAAAAATTTTTTAACGAAAATTTTTCTATAGAAAAAATTTTTTAACGAAAATTTTTCTATAGAAAAAATTTTTTAACGAAAATTTTTCTATAGAAAAAATTTTTTAACAAAAATTTTTCTATAGAAAAAATTTTTTAACGAAAATTTTTCTATAGAAAAAATTTTTTAACGAAAATTTTTCTATAGAAAAAATTTTTTAACGAAAATTTTTCTATAGAAAAAATTTTTTAACGAAAATTTTTCTATAGAAAAAATTTTATGATTGCACTTCCAAACATTGATTTGCGTATGGTCGTTTTGAAAAGTCCCATAAAAAATGAATTATGCCGCAGCCAGTCTTAATCAAAGAAACTATATCCAATAGCTCCAAAACTTGTCGCACAGTGTCTTATACATTTTTTGATTAACATTAAAAACAACAATTCTTTCAGAAGTAGTCCCTCACTCAGTCACTCATGCAGAGCAATTAATTGCTGCAATAATAAACTTATTTCATTTTTTTTGGAAATTTCCCAAAATTAATAGTAATTTGTATTTGGGCTCTCAAAATAATAATTTTGTAAATTGGGGTTTAATAAAATATTTGTAAAGACATATGGGATAGACGGACAGACAGACATTCAAACAATATTAGCAAAATAATTGGAGTAATCGACAAAAAGCAGTTCAATAACAGAAAGAAATAAATTAGAACCAGTGGGTGGTTCGAATTCCTAAAATATTGAATGGTTAAATTGTAATAAAAATAACACACCCTCGAAATCGAACACAAATGTTGGAAATAACTAATAGACTTTCCAAAAAGAAAAGAATTAGGAATTTTTCAAAAATTTCGTGTTTTTAAACGAAAATTTTCAAAAATTTCCTAATTTTAAAGGAAATATTTTTAAAAATTTCCTATTTTTTAAAAGGAAATTTTTCAAAAATTTCCTAATTTTAAAGGAAATTTTTTTAAAAATTTCCTATTTTTTAAAAGGAAATTTTTCAAAAATTTCAAATTTTTAAACGAAAATTTTCAAAAATTTCCTATTTTTAAAGGAAATTTTTCGAAAATTTCCTATTTTTTAAAGGAAATTTTTCCAAATTTCCTATTTTTTTTAAGGAAATTTTTCAAAAATTTGCTATTTTTTAAAGGAAATTTTTCAAAAATTTCCTATTTTTTAAAAGAAATTTTTCAAAAATTTTCTATTTTTTGAAAGAAATTTTTCAAAATTTTCCTATTTTTTAAAGGAAATTTTTCAAAAATTTCCTATTTTTATAGGAAATTTTTCACAAATTTCCAATTTTTATGGGAAATTTTTCAAAAATTTCCAATTTTCATAGGAAATTTTACAAAAATTTTCTATGTTTATTGGAAATTTTTCAAAAATTTTCTATTTTTATTAGAAATTTTTCAAAAATTTCCTATTTTTATAGGAAATTTTTCATAAATTTCCTATTTTTATTGGAAATTTTTCAAAAATTTCCTATTTTTAATGGAAATTTTTCAAAAATTTCCTATTTTTATTGGAAATTTTTCAAAAATTTCCTATTTTTATTGGAAATTTTTCAAAAATTTCCTATTTTTATTGGAAATTTTTCAAAAATTTCCTATTTTTATTGGAAATTTTTCAAAAATTTCCTATTTTTATTGGAAATTTTTCAAAAATTTCCTATTTTTATTGGAAATTTTTCAAAAATTTTCTATTTTTATTGGAAATTTTTTAAAAATTTCCTATTTTTATTGGAAATTTTTCAAAAATTTCCTATTTTTATTGGAAATTTTTCAAAAATTTCCTTTACTGTAGATTTTTAAAAAATTTCGTATTTTTATAGGATTCTATAGAATATCTAGCGATGGAATTTCCGATGCGTTTATATTGGTTGATATAAACAAGTCATTTATTTCTATTGAATAATTTTTTCTTTGAAAATAATTTGCAAACTTCCATCAAATGTCATAAGCTCTTAATAAATTGTATTAATTTATTATTTTGAAATATTGTTTTTCTAATCATTAGTTATAGCAGTTTTTAAAATATTCCGTTTGCAATTAAAATATCATTCATGATAATTGTCTATAGACATGATAAATTTGTTAAGAAAATTGAATTACACTGTGCTACGCGTTATGAGGGGATTTTGAATAGCAAGTAATACCAAAGTTCTTATGGTTTTCATACTTTTTACTGAATGATATGGACAAAACACTTATTCTTATGTTTTCAAGTTATAATAACTTAAGTACTTTGAATGCGATTAAGGAAATTACTGTGTTATTTAAAAGGGTCAAGTCTTACCTTCTATAATATAGAGAATTTTTAAAATCGGCTCAGAAAAAACTATAATACGATCTTTTAAGTAAAACGAAACATTGTTGTTTTAACAATTTTTATGTGGATTACACTTTCTTCAGTTTTGTTTTACAGTGTCATTATTAATTCTAAAAACACCATTTCTAGTTAATTGATTGCTCAAGTATCTCGTTTAATAAAAATTATAAACAAATTTAACTTAATCTCTTTGTACAATTTAACTTATCGATTTCTTTCTTCCTAGAAACCTTCTAAACGACTTTGAAGTTTTTATGTGAAAGCATCACAAACTAGTGTCATTTCTTTGGCCTTTGTTTAATGGAAATTGTTATAAAAAAAATAAAATATTTTACATTTTACCCTTGACATTATGCCGTCCGTCACTCACTCACGCACAAAGACAAACATTTCGTATCATAACAAATTAAAGAAATTCACGCAGAGTTTCTCATTAGAAGCATTTGAAAACCCATTTGAAAAAGACAAAGAAAGGAGTTCAAAGTCATGTGGTCGGAAATAGAAATGAAAAGAAAATGGCGCATATTTTCAATTAAAACTACAATTTAAGACAAAATTTCATTTTGAGACAAAGTTTGCTTAAGAAAAATCAATTTGGGACAAAATTTTCTAAAGAAAAATCAATTTGCCACAAATTTTTCTATAGAAAAATTAGTTTGGCACAAATTTTTCTATAGAAAAATAAATTTTGGACAAATTTTTCTGTAGAAAAATCTGTTTCTATAGAAAAATCTGTTTGGGACAATTTTTTCTATAGAAAAATCTGTTTGGGACAATTTTTTCTATAGAAAAATCTGTTTGGGACAATTTTTTCTATAGAAAAATCTGTTTGGGACAAATTTTTCTATAAAAAAATCTGTTTGGGACAAATTTTTCTATAGAAAAATCTGTTTGGGACAAATTTTTCCATAGAAAAATCTGTTTGGGACAAATTTTTCTATAGAAAAATCTGTTTGGGACAAATTTTTCTATAGAAAAATCTGTTTGGGATAAATTTTTCTACAGAAAAATCTGTTTGGGACAAATTTTTCTATAGAAAAATCTGTTTGGGACAAATTTTTCTATAGAAAAATCTGTTTGGGACAAATTTTTCTATAGAAAAATCTGTTTGGGACAAATTTTTCTATAGAAAAATCTGTTTGGGACAAATTTTTCTATAGAAAAATCTGTTTGGGACAAATTTTTCTATAGAAAAATCAGTTTGAGAAAAATTTTTCTATAGAAAAATCAGTTTGGGACAAATTTTTCTATAGAAAAATCTGTTTGGGACAAATTTTTCTATAGAAAAATCTGTTTGGGACAAATATTTCTATAGAAAAATCTTTTTGGGATAAATTTTTCTATAGAAAAATCTGTTTGGGACAAATTTGTCTATAGAAAAATCTGTTTGGGACAAATTTTTCTATAGAAAAATCAGTTTGGGACAAATTTTTCTATAAAAAATCTGTTTGGAACAAATTTTTCTATTGAAAAATCAGTTTGGGACAAATTTTTCTATAGAAAAATCTGTTTGGGACAAATATTTCTGTAGAAAAATCTGCTTGGGACAAATTTTTCTATATAAAAATTGGTTTGGGACAAATTTTTCTATATAAAAATTGGTTTGGGACAAATTTTTCTATAGAAAAATCTGTTTGGGACAAATTTTTCTATAGAAAAATCTGTTTGGGACAAATTTTTCTATAGAAAAATCTGTTTGGGACAAATTTTTCTATAGAAAAATCTGTTTGGGACAAATTTTTCTATAGAAAAATCTGTTTGGGACAAATTTTTCTATAGAAAAATCTGTTTGGGACAAATTTTTCTATAGAAAAATCTGTTTGGGACAAATTTTTCTATAGAAAATTCTGTTTGGGATAAATTTTCTTACAGAAAAATTCATTTGGGACAAATTTTTGTATAGAAAACTCAATTTAAGGCAAATGAAAACATAATCACATTTTTTTTTTAATTTTATGACAACTTTTGCTATATTGTTTTCAAATCCCTGAAACTATGCTTTATTTAAATTTAAGCTTAAAATATGTTGCCTTTAATTATTTTTCCAATGCTAAAAGCAACAAATATTCTTGAAATACTAACCAAACCCACATATTCTTCTTCTATTTCGTTTTAAATAAATAGAAATATGTAGATATTAAGTACCCAAAAACAAATACATTTGCTTCGAAAACCCAAATGAAACCTAAAAATATGCCATACTTTTTGTATTCTCTCATTATTTTTCTGCATATGTTTGAGTGTCTGTAAATTCTTTGCACATACATTTGTCTATTTGTATTTGTATCTATTTCGTTAGTGTTGACAAAGAAAATCCTTTTTGTTTCGGGTTGAAATTGAAATGTAAGGCAAAAAAAAAAAGAAATAGTACTTCGAATTTATGATATATTTAATTAAAATATTTTTTGAGTTTTTCGACAAATGCCTTTTAAAAGATGTCATAGATGAAAGACAGAAGATATGATTTATTTTTGTATTATTTTTCTGAACACACAAATTTAATGAAGTGCAACCATGAACTGCAGTCATTTGTATCGAGAGAAATTATGCAAAAACCCGCATTTGGTTTCAATGGGTTTGTGTTGAAATTTATATTTTTACCCAAAGCTACAGAACATTTTTGTACGATTCTAAAGGGCACCAGAAAATGAGAATTCTGAGTTCTTTAAAAAAAGTATTGTATTCATTTCAGTTTTCTATGATCCAAACTGATTTTTCTATACAAATATTTGTCAAAAATTCATTTTTCTGCAGGAAAATTTGTCCCAAATTCATTTTTCTTTAAAAAAAATTGTCCTAAATTAATAATTCTATAGAAAATTTTTTCTATGAAAAAATTTGTCCCAAATTGATTTTTCTATAGAAAAATTTGTCCCAAATTTATTTTTCTATGAAAAAATTTGTCCCAAATTTATTTTTCTATAGAAAAATTTGTCCCAAATTTATTTTTCTATAGAAAACTTTGTCCCAAATTTATTTTTCTATAGAACTTTGTCCCAAATTTATTTTTCTATAGAAAAAATTTGTCCCAAATTTATTTTTCTATAGAAAAAATTTGTCCCAAATTTATTTTTCTATAGAAAAGTTTGTCCCAATTAAATTTTTCCACAGAAAACTTTGTCGCAAATTAATTTTTCTTTAGAAAAATTTGTCAAAAACTGATTTTTCTATAGAAAAATTAGGTCTTAACTGATTTTTTTATATAAAGATTTACCCAAATTGATTTTTCTATAGAAAAATTTGTCCTAACTTATTTTTCTATAGAAAAATTTGTCCCAAATTAATTTTTCTATAGACAAATTTGTCCCAAATGAATTTTTATATGGAAAAATTTGCCACAAATTGATTTTTCTATAGAAAAATTTGTCACAAATTGATTTTTCTATAGAAAAAATTTGTCTCAAATTGAATTTTCTATAGAAAAATTTGTCCCAAATTAACTTTTCTAGAGAAAAAATTTTTCCCAAATAAATTTTTATATTATTTTTTATATAGAAAATTTATTTATTATTATTATTATTTTTGCTATAGAAAATATTGTCCCAAATTAATTTTTCTATAGAAAAAGTTGTCCTTAATTAATTTCTTTATAGAAAAATTTGTCACAATTATTTGTTCTTTAAAAAATTTTTTCCCAAATTAAGTTTTTATAGAAAATTTTTTTCCAAATTAATTTTTCTATAGAAAAATTTGTTTCAAATTAATTTTTCTATAGAAAATTTTACCCAGAATAAATTTTTCTATAAAACAATTTGTCCCAAATTAATTTTTCTATAAAAAAATTGTCACATATTAAATTTTCTATAGAAAATTTGAAAAAGAAAATTTGTCCAAAATTAATTTTTCTACAGAAAAATTTGTCCAAAATTATTTTTTCTATAGAAAAATTTGTCCCAAATTATTTTTTCTATAGAAAAATTTTTCCCAAATTAATTTTTCTGTAGAAAAATTTTTCCCAAATTGATTTTTCTACAGAAAATTTGTCACAAACTGATTTTTCTATAGAAAAATTTGTCCAAAATTGATTTTTCTATAGAAAAATTTGTCCCAAATTGATTATTCTATAGAAAAATTTGTCCCAAATTGATTTTTCTATAGAAAAATTTATCCCAAATTGATTTTTCTATAGAAAAATTTGTCCCAAATTGATTTTTCTATAGAAAAATTTGTCCCAAATTGATTTTTCTATAGAAAAATTTGTCCCAAATTGATTTTTCTATAGAAAAATTTGTCCCAAATTGATTTTTCTATAGAAAAATTTGTCCCAAATTGATTTTTCTATAGAAAAATTTGTCCCAAATCAATGTTTTTTTTTATAGAAAAATTTATCCCAAACTGATCTTTCTATAGAAAAATTTTTTCCAAACTGATTTTTCTATAGAAAAATTTGTCCCAAACTGGTTTTTTGATAGAAGAATTTTTTTTCATTTTTCTATAGAAAAATTTGTCCCAATTCGAGTTTTCTATTAAAAAATTTATCCCAAACTGATTTTCTATAAAAAAAAATGTCCCAAACTGATTTTTCTTAAAAAAATTTGTCCCAAACCGATTTTTCTGCCGAAAATTTTCTCTCAAATTGATTTTTATATAGAAAAATTTGTCTCAAATTGATTTTGTCTTAAATTGATTTTTCTATAGAAAAATTTGTGCCAAATTGGTTTTTCTGTAGAAAAATTTGAGCCAAATTGATTTTTCTATAAAAAAAAAAATTTGTTCCAAATTGATTTTTCTACTTATTTTGTTAACTGGGTTTTGCTAAAAGTGCTTGCATACGTTTAGGCGTATGTAAATCTGCTTGAATGTTAGAATATCATTGAAAAATCCATAAAATAGGTGTGTATTTTGATACAGATTAATGGTATTTTATGTGGTAGATATTTTTATATTGTACATTCGTGTTTTTTTTTTTTTTTTTCAAAAAACCATTCAATGTCATAAGGGATTTACTGTCAATACTTTGTATTGTTTTTAACCACTTAAATAAAACTCTCGAACATATTTGCTTAAACCTTAACCCAAAGCCTCAAATACAATATATGCAGGTGAATATTTTCAATAGCATTAGATTTGTATATTTCACAGATACAATGTTAAAATATTATATTGTTGGTGCCATAGGACCCAGCTGGCCCATTTGGTTTGATATGCAGCATTTGTGGTTTTAAACAGAAAAAGCTTAAAATTATTTTACATTTTTTTGCTGGTTTCATACCCAACCAGTAGATTATTGATTTTCCCTAACAATTATTTTTATTTAGATTTTTTCCTATAAATGTCCGCATCTGTCTGGCTATTAGTCCTTGTTGTGTATAATTTTAATTTTTTTTATTACTACTTTTATTTATCTGCTCGTTATTTTCAATTAGAATTGAGGTGTTAATTGGTAATTTAGATGTTGATTGTTAATGGTTGTATTGGTTCATATGTATCCCTGGCTGTTGTTGTTGTTATTCATGTATTAGGTAAATGGTTTTTAATGTGTATTAGAGAGATAGAAAATCAGATAAATACTATAGCATATTTGAAGGCTTTTGCTTTTAATGCTTTTTAATATTGGAATCAATAAATGGCAATTTTTGTTTGTTGGAGAGAAAATGTAATTTCAATAATGAGGGTTTTAAGTAGAGATGTAATGAAATATAAATGATCTTTTATATATAAAGCATAAAATTAAAGCATATAATAAATTCGTTAGGGACAACTTTTTAATTATGACAAATTTTTCTATAGAAAAATCAATTTGGGACAATTTTTTTAGTTGAAAAATCTATTTGGGACAAATTTTTCTATAGAAAAATCAATTTGGAAAAAATTGTTCTTTAGAAAAATCAATTTAGGACAAAATTTTTTTTTAGAAAAATCAATTTGGGACAAATTTTTCTATAGAAAATCAATTTGAGACAAATTTTTCTATAGAAAAATAAATTTAGGAAAAATTTTTCTATAGAAAATTTGGGACAAATTTTTCATTTTTATAGAAAAATAAATTTGCGACAAATTTTTCTATAGAAAGATAAATTTGGGACAAATTTTTTTATAGAAATATTAATTTGGGACAAATTTTTCTACAGAAAAATCAATTTGGGACAAATTTTTCTATAGAAAATTCATTTAAGACAAATTTTTCTATAGAAAATTCATTTAAGACAAAGTTTTCTATAGAAAAATTTATTAAAGACAATTTTTTCTATAGAAAAATTTATTAAAGAAAATTTTTTCTATAGAAAAATTCATTTAAGACAAATTTTTCTATAGAAAAATTCATTTAAGACAAATTTTTCTGTAGAAAAATTCATTTAAGACAAATTTTTCTATAGAAAAATTCATTTAGGACAAATTTTTCTATAGAAAAATTCATTTAAGACAAATTTTTCTATAGAAAAATTCATTTAAGACAAATTTTTCTATAGAAAAATTCATTGAAGACAAATTTTTCTAAAGAAAAATTCATTAAGACAAATTTTTCTATAGAAAAATTCATTTAAGAGAAATTTTTCTATAGAAAAATTCATTTAAGGAAAATTTTTCTATAGAAAAATTCATTGAAGACAAATTTTTCTAAAGAAAAATTCATTTAAGACAAATTTTTCTATAGAAAAATTCATTTAAGACAAATTTTTCTATAGAAAAATTCGTTTAAGACAAATTTTTCTATAGAAAAATTCATTAAAGACAAATTTTTCTATAGAAACATTTATTTAATATAATTTTTTCTATAAAAATATTTAATTAGGACAAATTTTCTATAGAAAAATTATTTTTTTAGAAATTTTTCTTTAGAAAAATTATTTTGGTAGAAATTTTTCTACAGAAAAATTTTTTTGGTAGAAATTTTTGTAAAGAAAAATTATTTTGTTAGAAATTTTTCTATAGAAAAATTATTTTGGTAGAAAATTTTCTGTAGAAAAATTATTTTGGTAGAAATTTTGCTATAGAAAAATTATTTTGGTAGAAATTTTTCTATTGAATAGTTATTTTCGTGGAAATTTTTCTATAGAAAAATTATTTCTGGTAGAAATTTTTTTATAGAAAAATTATTTTGTAGAAATTTTTGGTAAACATTTTTCTATAGAAAAATTATTTTGGTAGAAATTTTTCTATAGAAAAATTATTTTGTTAGAAACTTTTCTATAGAAAAATTTTTTTGTTAGAAATTTTTCTATAGAAAAATTATTTTGTTAGAAATTTTTCTATAGAAAAATTATTTTGTTAGAAATGTTTCTATAGAAAAATTATTTTGTTAGAAATTTTTCTAAAAAAAAATTATTTTGTTAGAAATTTTTCTATAGAAAAATTATTTTGTTAGAAATTTTTCTATAGAAAAATTATTTTGTTAGAAATTTTTCTATACAAAAATTATTTTGGTAGAAATTTTTTTATAGAAAAATTAGTTTGACACAAATGTTTGTATAGAAAAATTAATTTGGAGAAATTTTTCTATAGAAAAATTATTTTGGTAGAAATTTTCTTATAGAAAAATTATTTTGGTAGAAATTTTCTTATAGACAAATTATTTTGGTAGAAATTTTTCTATAGAAAAATTAGTTTGACACAAATTTTTGTATAGAAAAATTAATTTGGAGAAATTTTTCTATAGAAAAGTTATTTTGTTAGAAATTTTTCTAGAGAAAAACTATTTAGGTACAAATTTTTCTATAGAAAACATAATTTAGGTACAAATTTTAGGTACAAATTTTTCTATAGAAAACATAATTTTTACCCCTTAGAGTATACACCAGAATCTTCTTAAGAATGTCTTTGTTTTAAATTGATAATAATATTTTATTAAATCTTAAAATTTAGTTTTTATTCTTGGCAAACTATCAATAAGATAATTAAAAGCTTAAAATTAAAAGCATAAAATATTGGCCTTTAGGCCTTTTAAAAATTCTACTTAAGGAAGTCATAATACCCTTTAACATCTAATACAAGACGACCAAAAGTCTTCAAGGAAAAAAATTTCAATAAAAACCCAAAATACATTTAGCAAAATTTGTTCCAAAAAACCGGAAAAAAACAACTTAATGTGCTCCAATAAAGGCAACCAGAAATAATAAAAATTTAAAACGACCCTGACACTACTACAGAAACAAAAACAACCAAAACTAGAAGGAGAAAAAATTGCAACAGTAATTTTTATTTTCTTTTGTTTTTCTTTTGGAAAATGCCCTAAATATTCCTTATAGCAATTTGCTATTTTAAAGAAACAATAACAACAGCCAACAATGAGGACGAAGGAATTGAAGAAAAAATAAAAACAAAAGCAATACCAACAAATAAGTACATAAACAATTGAAGTAATTGTATGAATTCATGTACATGAACTCACTCACACTCTTACTCCCTCTTTTTCTCGTACTCACTCTACTCAACCATTAAAACTGTAAAAGTAAGAAACAACAACAACAACAGCTTATAATATAGCTCATACAATAATAATCATGCAGTATACTAAGCATGAAAATAATGAAACAAATAGTGCAGCATATTTTTAGGCGAAGGGGAGTTAAATATAACTTTAAGCTTAATAGTATGAGTGTTTGAATAAGAACTGGGAAAAAACACTTAAAGTAAGCAGAAAAAAATGCTAAAGTAAACCTGTAAATTATTTAACATGCTCAAACACTAGCTGCAAAAATTAACTAGTATAAGCAGCTAAAAAAATAAACACATGCATACATATGCAATCAAACTTGGATGCATGTATGCAAAAGCTCATGAACATACATAGTGTTTTTTGAGGAGAATAAAATCTAGTGCATACTTTAAGGTATCAAATTTTATTACACTTATTTTTAAGGGATACAAAAATTAGTTAATATGGGGGAAAATTGAGGTTTTACCTCTCAAAATGTGTTTAGATATTTATTAAACATTTTTATTTATAATTTTTACTTCTTTTTACTGAAGTATTTCTATCTCTTGGCATATGAGATAATTTTCAACAACTTTTTAAATGCTCTAAAAACAATACAATTATATATGAAATCCGTTTAAAATGAAGTAAATATTCTTTAATAACTTCAAAACCAATTGAAATATAAGCAAATTGTTTTTATAAAGATGGTTCTGTAATAAGAAATATATAAAATAAAAATCTCACAAGACAATTTGAAGTCCAGATGACTTTGTACTTGTTCCAAAGATAAATGCTATGAAATCCTTATTATTATTCTAATGAAATTTTCTAACTTAATTTTTCATTTTTGCCCAAAAAAAAAATATCGAATATCAAGCAAATGGGTTGCTATTAACAACCTTTGTTTCAGTATATAAAGCCGCAAAGTATGCTAATGAATTTAAATAAAGTAAACACCTAGGAAAATTGCTATAAAAATTATTAAAAATAACTTAAATAATTTTTTTACAGAAAATTTTGTCTCAAATGGATTTTTCTGTAAAAAATTTGTAGTAAAGGAATTTTTCTATAGAAAAATTTGTCACAAACTATTTTTTCTATAGAAAAATTTGTCACAAAATAATTTTTCTATAGAAAAATTTGTGGCAAATAAAATTCTGTATAGCAAAATTTGTGACAAATGAATTTTTCTATCGAAAAATTTTTCAAAAATGAATTTTTCTCTGGAAAAATTTGTCACAAATAATTTTTCTCTGGAAAAATTTTTCACAAATAAATTTTTCTATAGAAAAATTTGTCACTAATGAATTTTTCTATAGAAAAATTTGTCACAAATTAATTTTTCTGTAGAAAAATTTGTCACAAATTAATTTTTCTGTAGAAAAATTTGTCACAAATTAATTTTTATATAGAAAAATTTGTTACAAATGAATTTTTATATAGAAAAATTTGTCACAAATGAATTTTTCTATAAAAAAAATTTGTCACAAATGAATTTTTCTATAGAAAAATTTGTCACAAAAAAAATTTTCTATAGAAAAATTTGTGGCAAATAAAATTTTCTATAGAAAAATTTGTGGCAAATAAAATTTTCTATAGAAAAATTTGTGGCAAATAAAATTTTCTAAAAAAAATTTGTGGCAAATAAATTTTTCTATAGAAAAATTTGTTCCAAATAAATGTTTCTATAGAAAAATTTGTCCCAAATAAATTTTTCTATAGAATTTGTCTCAACTGAATTTTTTTTCTATAGAAAAATTTGTGGCAAATAAAATTTTCTATAAAAAAAATGTGTCCCAAATTGAATTTTTCTATAGAAAAATTTGTCCCAAATTGAATTTTTCTATAGAAAAATTTGTCCCAAATTGAATTTTGCTATAGAAAAATTTGTCCCAAATTGAATTTTTCTATAGAAAAATTTGTCCCAGATTGAATTTTTCTATAGAAAAATTTGTCCCAAATTGAATTTTTCTATAGAAAAATTTGTCCCAAATTGAATTTTTCTATAGAAAAATTTGTCCCAAATTGAATTTTTCTATAAAAAAATTTGTCCCAAATTGAATTTTTCTATAGAAAAATTTGTCCCAAATAAATTTTTCTATAGAAAAATTTGTCCCAAATAAATTTTTCTATAGAAAAATTTGTCCCAAATAAATTTTTCTATAGAATTTGTCTCAACTGAATTTTTTTTTCTATAGAAAAATTTGTGGCAAATAAAATTTTCTATAAAAAAATGTGTTCCAAATTGAATTTTTCTATAAAAAAATGTGTCCCAAATTGAATTTTTCTATAGAAAAATTTGTCCCAAATTGAATTTTTCTATAGAAAATTTTGTCCCAAATTGAATTTTGCTATAGAAAAATTTGTCCCAAATTGAATTTTTCTATAGAAAAATTTGTCCCAAATTGAATTTTTCTATAGAAAAATTTGTCCCAAATTGAATTTTTCTATAAAAAAAATTTGTCCCAAATTGAATTTTTCTATAAAAAAAATTTGTCCCAAATTGAATTTTTCTATAGAAAAATTTGTCCCAAATTGAATTTTTCTATAGAATTTGTCCCAAATTTATACTTTGCTTCTGGTGATAGAGGCCTTTTGTTATAGCTTTGATCTGCTAACATAAATTATATATTTTTTTTAATTTTAACAATTTCCCTAAAAATATTCTATGAATTTCTTTGTGACATTTTAAATTATTGAAAAAAAATTCTATTGAAATTTAATATTACTAAAAAGTTTACATAAATTTTGCATATGCAAAAATATGCATTAAATAATAATCTCCTAAAACCACATGAAGCTAACAGACAAAAAAAAAGAAATTCCTTAAAATATGCAACATTTTTTTTAAATCCGAAAAAAACTCACTAAAATATGCAACGTTTTCAAAAAAAAAACAAGACCATAAAAATAACTAGAGTTAGAAAACATTTTATCTAAAAAAGTTATGCCATAAATTAAAAAAATATACATGACAAATAAAATAAATATGTATAATTGTTGTAAATGAAATTTTTATATATGAAACAAAAAAAAAAGAAAAATTAAATTCATTTCAAAATAATATTCATTTACATGAAATAGAATTTATAAAAAATTTTATTAGCTAGACGACATAAGTGTTTAAAATTCCAAAGGATTTTTATGTACAAAACTAACATAATGAATATTTAATAATTCAGTAACACTAAAAGTATGCAAAACTTTTCTTTAAAAAAAAAACAACTGAAAATATGCACAACTTTTTCAATTTTAAAAATCCTAAAGATATTTAGTAATTTTAAATCTGATATCGATTTCGAAATAGATTTACATATTAATTATAGATTAAGAACAAATAAAGATTAATATAAATTTATGTTAATGGAATTTAAAACGAAATTATTATACACGCAAAAAACTAGACTTTATAAATTCCAAAAACATGAAATCAAAATCGATTATGTCCTCATATTTTTCCTTTTAAAGCTAAAATCAATATATTATAAAAATTTAAAATTTTCCTAAAACTAAGATTTAGTAAAAATATTTTAAATTCAGTTTTTTTAATACATAATTCCTTCAAAAAGCCAACACTTTGAATAATTAAAATATTTAATACACATTTAAAGCCGCCTAAAAATATGCTGCATTATGTAAAAAAAATGTTTATTAAATCAATTAAAACCACAACAATTTTCTAAGTAATATTAAATTAAAATGCTCTCAAAAAAATTTAATTTGCCTGAAACTATGCTTTATTTTGAAATGTTTTTAATACCTAAAAGTATGCATTACTTTTATATTTTGAAAAAATTATTGATATTTCAATTTTTTTCTATAAAACTAAGCCACTAATTAATATTTTATGGCAATTACAAAAAAGGAAACATACAATTTTTATTATTGATAAAATTATTCTTTGTCTACCCCAAAAATTATGCTTTATAATTTATTGAAATATTAAATAAAAAATTCTCGCTAAAAACCATAAATGCTATAAAACAAAACGGTATGTTAAATATTTAAATATTTTTGTGCATAATTGACCGCAACACTTTTTATAGGCCCTAAAAGCGAAATATTTAGGCAAAAAACTCTATAAACAAGGCACAGTGCTTGGAGTAAGGGGCAAACAATTAAAAAAATTTGTTTAATGTTAAAAAATCAAATCCATGAATTATTTTATGCTTAAAATTGCTTTATTATAGATTGAGAAGATTCAAGTTTTTAGTTTAAAAAAAAAATTAGAAATCTATATATTACATTAAAATCAGTCCTATGCCATGGCTTAGAACCTAACGATTTTGATTTAGAATTGGTAACCATAATTTTATATATATTTAAAGATAAATGTCCATTAATTAGTTTTTGCGCATACTTGCGCATTTTTTAAATATAAATTAAAACCGTCTCAGTTCTTTATTTAGTTTTTAGAAAAAAAAATGTATGATATGAGTTCAAACTCCATTTTTGGCTTATAACCTCCGGCCTTTAAACATAAATTGAAAACATAAATTTCACAACTGTCCTGACAACAAAATGCATTAATTAGTTTTTGCGCAGACTTGTGCAGTTTTGAAAAATAATTTAAAGAAATTTTAATATTATTAAGAGATTTAAATATTTTGTGTCATATGGGGATTAAGCCATAAAATTATACATACCTACACTTTATTATCCTTTAAGCCAGAGTCTGACAGTAAAACCGAAATTCTACAAATATTTCAAAAATTAGATCCACTAATTATTATTTGCGCAAACTTGCGCATATTTCAAATATACAGTTTTTTTAGTATTTTATATATTTTCAAAATTATAGTTTTTTCGTGAAAGACATAGTTACGTCGTTTTGGCTTAAAACCTATCATCAAACAACTTAAACAGGAAACTAAGATTTAAGTTATCAATAAGAAATCAGATATATTAATTATATTTTGCTTAAACTTGCGCTATTTTGTAAAATATAGTTTTATTCATCAAAACATGTTATAGCTTTGGAAACACGTATTTTTCCGTGAAAGTCATTCATATGCCGTTGTTTGCGCTAATTTGGGTAACTTGAAGACGGGGTATTAATCAAATGATATTATTCCTTGCACCATGTGCAATTTTAGTTTTTAATCTAATGGCAAAGAAAGCTCTTTTTATTTTCTTTATATTTGAAAAGAAACGTTTTTGAATACAGTTTTAAGCTGATTTGATTACTATTTTAAAATAAGAAATATTTTGCGCAAGTTTGCGCAATCACAACTTAAATAACTATATTTTTTACACTTTTGCGCAATTTCAATTTTTAACTTTATGATAAAAGAAGGCAAGGTTTTTCCTATTTTCTTTAAAGTTATCCACAAACATTTTTTATATACTGTTTTAAGGTTTCTAGTACATTTACAAGACAAAAAATATTTCGCGCAAGTTTGCGCAAGCTAAAATCAAATGATATTATTTCTCACACCTTTTTCCAATTTCAGTTTTTAACTTTAGGACAAAAGAAAGTGTAGGTCTCTTTTTATTTTCTTTAACGTTTAGCAAAAACAATTTTCAACTACTGCTTTAAAGGTTCAATTACTTTTGCAAAATAAAAATATATTTTGCGCAAGTTTGCGCAATCAGAAATAAATGTACTTTATTTCTCACATTTTTGTGCAATTTCAATTTTAAGTTTTATTGTAGAAGAACACGAAACTCAATCCATTTTCTTAAATATTTAGGAAAAAGACTGTTAATACTGCTTTAAGGTTTCTAGAAATTTTAAAAAACAAAACATATTTTGCGCAAGTTTGCGCAAGTATAAATTGCATGTTAATAACCCTCATACATTTGTGCAATTTTAGTTTTTAACCTTAGGACAGAAGAAAGTGTAGAACTATTTTAATTTTAATTTGTGTTTAGAAAAAACAGTTTTCGAATACTGCTTTAAGGTTTCTAATTACTTTTGCAAAATAAAAATATTTTGCTCAAGTTTGCGCAGGTAAAAATCGAATGAAATTATTTCCCACACTTTTACGCAATTTCAGTTTTCAACCTTAAGACAGAAGAAAGCTCTACTTACATTTACAAAATAAAAATATTTTGCCCAAATTTGCGCAACAACAAGTCAAAGCACTATATTTTTCACATATTTGTGCAATTTTATTTTTAACCTATTTTCTTTAATGTCTTGCAAAAACAATTTTCAAATACTACTTTAAGGTTTGTAAATACTTTTACAAAATAAAAATATTTTGCGCAAGTTTGCGCAATCAGAAGTAAATAAATTTTCTTTCCCATATTTTTGTGCAATTTCAGTTTTTTACTTTATAGCA
Source organism: Stomorhina lunata (assembly GCA_933228675.1). Classification (NCBI taxonomy): domain Eukaryota; kingdom Metazoa; phylum Arthropoda; class Insecta; order Diptera; family Rhiniidae; genus Stomorhina; species Stomorhina lunata. Next base: position 44,816,614 of record OW121742.1, on the reverse strand, counting down.
GAAAAAAACGAAGATCATTTTTCCTTAATGTTTTGCAATAACATTTTTGTTATGATGTTTTAATCTTTCTTGTACTTTTATAAAACAAAAAATATTTTGCGCAATTTTGCGCAAACATAAATTTAATGATATTATGTCTTACATATTTGTACAATTTCAGTTTTTAACTTGAGGATAAAAGAAAGCGTAGATCTCTACTTACTTTTACAAAATAAAAATATTTTGCCCAAATTTGCGCAACAACAAGTCAAAGCACTATATTTTTCACATATTTGTGCAATTTTACTTTTAACCTTATAGCAGAAGAGGACAAAGATCATTCTATTTTCTTTGATGTTTTGCAAGAAAATTTTTCTAATTCGGCTTAAAGGTTTCTAGTATTGTTAAACAACAAGAAATATTTCGCGCAATTTTGCGCAAACATAAATTAAATGATATTATTTCCTACACTTTTATGCAATTTTAGTTTTTAACTTGAGGATAGAAGAAAGCGTAGATCTCTTTCTATTTTCTTTAATTTTTTGCAAAAACTCTTTTCAAATACTGCTTAAAGGTTCCTAATTACTTTTACAAAATAAAAATATTTTGCGCAAGTTTGCGCAACAACAAATCATAGAACTATATTTTTCACATTTGGTGCAATTTCAATTTTAAACTTTATGTCAGAAGAAGACAAAGCTTTTTCTGTTTCCTTTGATGTTTTGCTAGAAAATTTTTCTTATACTGCTTTAAGGTTTCCATTATTTTTACAAAACAAGAAATATTTTGCGCAAGTTTGCGCAAATAAAAATCAAATAATATTATTCCCCAGACTTTTCGGCAATTTAAGTTTTTAACCCTAGGAAAGAAGAAAGTGTAGATCTCTGTCTATTTTCTTTAATGTTTTGCAAGAAAAGTTTTCAAATACTGCTTAAAGGCTTCTAATAACTTTTACAAAATAAAAATATTTTGCGCAAGTTTGCGCAACAACAATTCATAGAACTATATTTTTCACATTTGGTGCAATTTCAATTTTAAACTTTATGTCAGAAGAAGACAAAGCTTTTTCTGTTTCCTTTGATGTTTTGCTAGAAAATTTTTCTAACTGCTTAAAGGTTTTTAGTATTTTTACAAAACAAGAAATTTTTTGCGCAGGCTTGCGCAAATAAAAATTAAATGATATTATTCCTCATACTTTTGGCCAATTTAAGTTTTTAACCCTAGGAAAGAAGAAAGTGTAGATCTCTGTCTATTTTCTTTAATGTTTTGCAAGAAAAGTTTTCAAATACTGCTTAAAGGCTTCTAATAACTTTTACAAAATAAAAATATTTTGCGCAGGTTTGCGCGACAACAAGTCATAGAACCATATTTTTTGCTTTTTTGTGCAATTTCAATTTTTAACTTTATGGTAAAAAAAGACGTAGCTATTTCTATTTTCTTTGAAGTTTTGCTCGTAATTTTTTGTCAATACTGTTTTAAGATTTCTAGTATTTTCACAAATAAAAAAATATTTTGCGCAAATTTGCGCAAGCATACATAAATTGATGTTATTCCTCACACTTTTGTGTAATTTCAATTTTTAATATAATGACAGAAAAAGGCGTAAATAAACTTTATTTTTCACATTTTTGTGCAATTTCAGTTTTTAATGTTATAGTGGAAGAAGACGAAGTTCTTTCTATTTCCTTTGATATTTTGCATGCAAAGTTAAGTAATAATGCTTTAACATTTTTAGTACTTTTAGAAAATAAAAAATATTTTGCGCAAGTTTGCGCAAACAGAAATTTTTTCAATTAATTCACACACTTATCATTTTTTATATAGCTATGTTTACTATATATCATAACTCTGTTAACTAAAATGACATTACTCTTTTAACTGAAATGGCTTGGGTCTAAAGTCTTACTCACATAAATATGACATATCCTTGGCTCTATTAAATGTGTTCCGAGCACTGTACAATTTTTTTCTTTGCCATAGCCCTGAAAATAAAACAATTAGAAATATAAAAATTCCACAAACGTCCACTTTCTCCTCTCTTAACATATTTTTTATGGCCTAACTTTCAGAAGCTTTCTACCTCTCCCTTATCCTTTGTTTCCTGTGTAACTTATGTATCAAAAGTGGAGTGGGAAAAAATGGTGACAATCGATTTTGCATGTTTCCATAACAATATGAAACACAGCCATAAATTAAATACAGAATTGGCGCAAAGCCAAAATGGAAACGTTTACTATTAAATAATTTATGGAAAAAAGAGTTATTTGCAAAATGACTACAAAAGCAAAATATGTACATCTTAAGGTTACCTTGACACAATTTTAATATGAAAAGGAAACAACTATAATTTTGCTATATTTTACAGACAATTTTTATTTAAGGATGAAAATCTTTTGAATTTCAAAACTATACTTTAATTTCATATCTGATCTGTTTTTCATAATTTTATTTTACTTTCTGCTCTATTTCCAGGTTCTTTATGTGGCGGCCAGTGTTGTTCGAATTCAACAGAAATCGATTTGAGAAAAAAGGCTACCACCGAATTTGAGCGTCTCTTGCATCATCATACAAAAAGTTTGCGAGGCATTTTAGAATCAACAGCTAATTTATTTCAATGTAAGTAAAAGCTACAACAAAAAATAGAAAATAAGTAAAAATTTTAAATTGAAAATCACATCCCTCTTTTTTGACCAAGAAGCAAAAAAAGGTGCGGGTACAAATTTTAATAAATTAAAATTTTTCAAAAGGAAACAAAAATGATTGATTGTCGTCGTCTATGTTTCATAGCCAGTCATTATTCTCATTCATAAATTTTCATAATTTTTTTTTTTTAATTTTTATAAAACTTTGAACATTTTATGAATATTAATTAAATTTTATGGACATTTGAAAAATCCATAGAAAAACATGTACAAATTTTGTCATATCACTTAATCATGGCACATTGGGATTAAAAAGACATTTTGTGACCAAAATTCAAAGGTCAGATTTTATTATTTATAAACAAAAAACATTTTTTTGAACAAATCAAACATTAAAATTATGCTAATTTTGAAAATTTTAAAAAAATTTTGGTAACTAAAAAATTGTAGTTCATAAAAGCGCAAGTTTACGCATGCATTATTTTATACTTTACATTCTGCATCCTTTAGAGCAATTTAGGTTTTCAATCTAATGACGAAAAGATATAGATACATTTTTCTATTCTCCATTTCATTTTGTATTAAAACTTTTACCAAAAAAATATTTCGCGCAAGTTTGCACAAGTATAAACCAAAAGAGTTTATTTTCTACGCTCTTGTGCAATTACAGTTTTTATTCTTTTGGCAAAAAAACGTTTTTTTTTTAAATATAAGTCAAACATTCAAATTATGATAATTTAGAAAATTTTCGAAAAAAAATTGTTTGGTTACATAAAAATTTTTAGTTTATAATAATGCAAGTTTGCGCATGCATTATTTTATGTTTTATATTCTACATATATTAGAGCAATTTAAGTTTTCAATTTAATGACAAAAAGGTATAAACAAATTTTTCAATTTCATTTTGTATTAAAACTTTTACAAAAAAAAAATATTTCGCGCAAGTTTGCGCAAGTACAAACTAAAAGATTTTTTTTTTCTACACTTTGTGCAATTTCAGTTTTTATCCTTTTGTCGAAAGAAAGCGTTTTGTTAAATACAAGTCAAACATTAAAATTATGATAATTTATAAAATTTCGAAAAAAAATTTTTTTTTGGTTACTAAAAAATTTTTAGTTTCAAATTTCTTAATGTTTTGTAAGAAAAGTTTTTGAAATCCATTTTAAGGTTTCTTTCAATTTTACAAATAAAAAATATTTAGCGCAAGTTTGCGCAACCGCAAATCAATAGATTGTGTTTTAAAAACTTCTATGCAATTTGAGTTTTTAACCTTATGTCAGAAGAAGACGGAGAACAGGAAAACTTGAGCTCTGAAAAAAAAATGTTTTCTTTAGAAGAATTTCCAAAAATTACTTAAAATTGGGACAAATTTCTAGCTTTTTTTACAAAATAAAATATACTTAGCGCAAGTTTGCGCAAACAATATAAATAGATTTTATTTCTCATACTTTTGTCCAATTTCAGTTTTTAAGTTTATGGTGGAAGAAAGCGCGCAAAGCTAATTTCTTAATGTTTTGTAAGAAAAGTTTTTAAAATCCATTTAAAGGTTTATCTTTCTTTTACAAAATAAAAAATATTTCGCGCAAATTTGCGCAATCACAAATCAATGGATTATGTTCTTTAAACTTCTGTACAATTTTAATTTTTTACCTTTTATCAAAAGAACAAAAAGTTTGCGCAAACTTGAGCATTTTGGACAATTTTTCTGAATATTATTACAATTAAGTTTTTCGGAATATATTTTTTCTTGAGAAAATATTTCCAAATTTTTTTCTAGAATTTAGTATTAAAATTTTTTATTATGATTTTGTCCGAAATATGTCCTCTCGAATCCCTTGTGCATTGTTACCATGTTTAAAAAAAACATTAAAAAATCATTATTAAACAAAAAGACATAAACTGCCAAAACGAAAAAACTCTAAACAAAAAATAATAACAAATGATTTCCTTGGAAATTATAATTTAAAGGAATTAATCATTTTTATAAAAAAAAGATGGATATACTGAAAAAAATGCATAAATTTAAGAATATTAATTTAAGATTTATGAATATAATTTTTAATAATTTTTTTAAGTTTGATAATAAATGTTTTTGTCATGACATAATTAATAAACATTTGAAAATGGCAAGAACAACATTAGATGAATTAAATGTTAATAATTTGAAATTGCTTAATTAAAAACTACAAAAAAATTGAAATTCTAAATCGTTTTTTAATGTTTTTGGAATATAAAAATTTACATTATTTTTCATATTTTTTAAAAATTTTTGGCCACAGGAAGCCAATAAATCCTTAAAAAATTTTAATATTTAAAAATAATAAACATTTCAAAAAGAGTTGAATAAATATTCTCATTAGTCTTATTTGGCCAGTAATAGCCTTATTTTGTTAAATTATTTCTGCATGCAAAATTTCATTAAAATCGGTTAACCCATTTTAGACCTGATTGAGGCATAAATAAATAAACAAACATATTAACGCATTCATAATATATGCGTTTGTAGTAAATCGCGCAAGTTTGCGCATGTATTAGTTGATGATTTTCCATTTTCATAAGTTTAAGTAATTTTGTATTTTAATCCTATATCGAAGTGTAATAAAAGTTGTTCAATTTTTTCTACTAATGTGTGAGCACAAAGAAATTTCGAAAAAATTCAACACTTTTATGGGATAAATAGCAAATTTTAATTCGATATAGAGCAAGTTTAAGCAGGAAAAACTTAATGAATATTGTTTTCCACACTCTTAAGCAATTTTGGTTTTCCATTTTGTGTCGAATAGTTCTAGATTCAAATCAACAAATTCGATATCGTGCGAAAACACATACTTTTTAGAAAATATTTTATAGCATACCTTCTTCTTCTTCTGTTATCCTTGACTCCCAGTGGAGCATAGCGCCTCAGCATACCTTAGGGGTGTTCAATTATTATTACAGTTGCAAAAAGTTCAATAAAATTGTATGTAATTTTTCAAAAATTTCCTATTTTTATAGGAAATTTTTCAAAAATTTCCTATTTTTAAAGGAAATTTTTCAAAAATTTCCTATTTTTAAAGGAAATTTTTCAAAAATTTCCTATTTTTAAAGGAAATTTTTCAAAAAATTCCTATTTTTAAAGGAAATTTTTCAAAAATTTCCTATTTTTAAAGGAAATTTTTCAAAAATTTGCTAATTTTATAGGAAATTTTTCAAAAATTTCCTATTTTTATAGGAAATTTTTCAAGAATTTCCTATTTTTATAGGAAATTTTTCAAAAATTTCCTATTTTTATAGGAAATTTTTCAAAAATTTCCTATTTTTATAGGAAATTTTTCAAAAATTTCCTATTTTTATAGGAAATTTTTCAAAAATTTCCTATTTTTATAGGAAATTTTTCAAAAATTTCCTATTTTTATAGAAAATTTTTCAAAAATTTCCTATTTTTATAGGAAATTTTTCAAAAATTTCCTATTTTTATAGGAAATTTTTCAAAAATTTCCTATTTTTATAGGAAATTTTTCAAAAATTTCCTATTTTTATAGGAAATTTTTCAAAAATTTCCTATTTTTATAGGAAATTTTTCAAAAATTTCCTATTTTTATAGGAAATTTTTCAAAAATTTCCTATTTTTATAGGAAATTTTTCAAAAATTTCCTATTTTTATAGGAAATTTTTCAAAAATTTCCTATTTTTATAGGAAATTTTTCAAAAATTTCCTATTTTTATAGGAAATTTTTCAAAAATTTCCTATTTTTATAGGAAATTTTTCAAAAATTTCCTATTTTTATAGGAAATTTTTCAAAAATTTCCTATTTTTATAGGAAATTTTTCAAAAATTTCCTATTTTTATAGGAAATTTTTCAAAAATTTCCTATTTTTATAGGAAATTTTTCAAAAATTTCCTATTTTTATAGGAAATTTTTCAAAAATTTCCTATTTTTATAGGAAATTTTTCAAAAATTTCCTATTTTTATAGGAAATTTTTCAAAAATTTCCTATTTTTATAGGAAATTTTTCAAAAATTTCCTATTTTTATAGGAAATTTTTCAAAAATTTCCTATTTTTATAGGAAATTTTTCAAAAATTTCCTATTTTTATAGGAAATTTTTCAAAAATTTCCTATTTTTATAGGAAATTTTTCAAAAATTTCCTATTTTTATAGGAAATTTTTCAAAAATTTCCTATTTTTATAGGAAATTTTTCAAAAATTTCCTATTTTTATAGGAAATTTTTCAAAAATTTCCTATTTTTATAGGAAATTTTTCAAAAATTTCCTATTTTTATAGGAAATTTTTCAAAAATTTCCTATTTTTATAGGAAATTTTTCAAAAATTTCCTATTTTTATAGGAAATTTTTCAAAAATTTCCTATTTTTATAGGAAATTTTTCAAAAATTTCCTATTTTTATAGGAAATTTTTCAAAAATTTCCTATTTTTATAGGAAATTTTTCAAAAATTTCCTATTTTTATAGGAAATTTTTCAAAAATTTCCTATTTTTATTGGAAATTTTTCAAAAATTTCCTATTTTTATAGGAAATTTTTCAAAAATTTCCTATTTTTATAGGAAATTTTTCAAAAATTTCCTATTTTTATAGGAAATTTTTCAAAAATTTCCTATTTTTATAGGAAATTTTTCAAAAATTTCCTATTTTTTTAGGAAATTTTTCAAAAATTTCCTATTTTTATAGGAAATTTTTCAAAAATTTCCTATTTTTATAGGAAATTTTTCAAAAATTTCCTATTTTTATAGGAAATTTTTCAAAAATTTCCTATTTTTATAGGAAATTTTTCAAAAATTTCCTATTTTTATAGGAAATTTTTCAAAAATTTCCTATTTTTATAGGAAATTTTTCAAAAATTTCCTATTTTTATAGGAAATTTTTCAAAAATTTCCTATTTTTATAGGAAATTTTCAAAAATTTCCTATTTTTATAGGAAATTTTTCAAAAATTTCCTATTTTTATAGGAAATTTTTCAAAAATTTCCTATTTTTATAGGAAATTTTTCAAAAATTTCCTATTTTTATAGGAAATTTTTCAAAAATTTCCTATTTTTATAGGAAATTTTTCAAAAATTTCCTATTTTTATAGGAAATTTTTCAAAAATTTCCTATTTTTATAGGAAATTTTTCAAAAATTTCCTATTTTTATAGGAAATTTTTCAAAAATTTCCTATTTTTATAGGAAATTTTTCAAAAATTTCCTATTTTTATAGGAAATTTTTCAAAAATTTCCTATTTTTATAGGAAATTTTTCAAAAATTTCCTATTTTTATAGGAAATTTTTCAAAAATTTCCTATTTTTATAGGAAATTTTTCAAAAATTTCCTATTTTTATAGGAAATTTTTCAAAAATTTCCTATTTTTATAGGAAATTTTTCAAAAATTTCCTATTTTTATAGGAAATTTTTTCAAAAATTTCCTATTTTTATAGGAAATTTTTCAAAAAATTTCCTATTTTTATAGGAAATTTTTCAAAATTTCCTATTTTTATAGGAAATTTTTCAAAAATTTCCTATTTTTATAGGAAATTTTTCAAAAATTTCCTATTTTTATAGGAAATTTTTCAAAAATTTCCTATTTTTATAGGAAATTTTTCAAAAATTTCCTATTTTTATAGGAAATTTTTCAAAAATTTCCTATTTTTATAGGAAATTTTTCAAAAAATTTCCTATTTTTATAGGAAATTTTTCAAAAATTTCCTATTTTTATAGGAAATTTTTCAAAAATTTCCTATTTTTATAGGAAATTTTTCAAAAATTTCCTATTTTTATAGGAAATTTTTCAAAAATTTCCTATTTTTATAGGAAATTTTTCAAAAATTTCCTATTTTTATAGGAAATTTTTCAAAAATTCCTATTTTTATAGGAAATTTTTCAAAATTTCCTATTTTTATAGGAAATTTTTCAAAAATTTCCTATTTTTATAGGAAATTTTTCAAAAATTTCCTATTTTTATAGGAAATTTTCAAAAATTTCCTATTTTTATAGGAAATTTTTCAAAAATTTCCTATTTTTATAGGAAATTTTTCAAAAATTTCCTATTTTTATAGGAAATTTTTCAAAAATTTCCTATTTTTATAGGAAATTTTTCAAAAATTTCCTATTTTATAGGAAATTTTTCAAAAATTTCCTATTTTTATAGGAAATTTTTCAAAAATTTCTTATTTTTATAGGAAATTTTTCAAAAATTTCCTATTTTTATAGGAAATTTTTCAAAAATTTCCTATTTTTATAGAAAATTTTTCAAAAATTTCCTATTTTTATAGGAAATTTTTCAAAAATTTCCTATTTTTATAGGAAATTTTTCAAAAATTTCCTATTTTTATAGGAAATTTTTCAAAAATTTCCTATTTTTATAGGAAATTTTTCAAAAATTTCCTATTTTTATAGGAAATTTTTCAAAAATTTCCTATTTTTATAGGAAATTTTTCAAAAATTTCCTATTTTTATAGGAAATTTTTCAAAAATTTCCTATTTTTATAGGAAATTTTTCAAAAATTTCCTATTTTTATAGGAAATTTTTCAAAATTTCCTATTTTTATAGGAAATTTTTCAAAAATTTCCTATTTTTATAGGAAATTTTTCAAAAATTTCCTATTTTTATAGGAAATTTTTCAAAAATTTCCTATTTTTATAGGAAATTTTTCAAAAATTTCCTATTTTTATAGGAAATTTTTCAAAAATTTCCTATTTTTATAGGAAATTTTTCAAAAATTTCCTATTTTTATAGGAAATTTTTCAAAAATTTCCTATTTTTATAGGAAATTTTTCAAAAATTTCCTATTTTTATAGGAAATTTTTCAAAAATTTCCTATTTTTATAGGAAATTTTTCAAAAATTTCCTATTTTTATAGGAAATTTTTCAAAAATTTCCTATTTTTATATAAAATTTTTTAAAAATTTCCTATTTTTATAGGAAATTTTTCAAAAATTTCCTATTTTTATAGGAAATTTTTCAAAAATTTCCTATTTTTATAGGAAATTTTTCAAAAATTTCCTATTTTTATAGGAAATTTTTCAAAAATTTCCTATTTTTATAGGAAATTTTTCAAAAATTTCTTATTTTTATAGGAAATTTTTCAAAAATTTCCTATTTTTATAGGAAATTTTTCAAAAATTTCCTATTTTTATAGGAAATTTTTCAAAAATTTCCTATTTTTATAGGAAATTTTTCAAAAATTTCCTATTTTTATAGGAAATTTTTCAAAAATTTACTATTTTTATAGGAAATTTTTCAAAAATTTACTATTTTTATAGGAAATTTTTCAAAAATTTCCTATTTTTATAGGAAATTTTTCAAAAATTTCCTATTTTTATAGGAAATTTTTCAAAAATTTTCTATTTTGATAGGAAATTTTTCAAAAAATTCCTATTTTTATAGGAAATTTTTCAAAAATTTCCTGTTTTTATAGGAAATTTTTCAAAAATTTCCTATTTTTATAGGAAATTTTTCAAAAATTTCCTATTTTTATAGGAAATTTTTCAAAAATTTCCTATTTTTATAGGAAATTTTTCAAAAATTTCCTATTTTTATAGGAAATTTTTCAAAAATTTCCTATTTTTATAGGAAATTTTTCAAAAATTTCCTATTTTTATAGGAAATTTTTCAAAAATTTCCTATTTTTATAGGAAATTTTTCAAAAATTTCCTATTTTTATAGGAAATTTTTCAAAAATTTCCTATTTTTATAGGAAATTTTCAAAAATTTCCTATTTTTATAGGAAATTTTTCAAAAATTTCCTATTTTTATAGGAAATTTTTCAAAAATTTCCTATTTTTATAGGAAATTTTTCAAAAATTTCCTATTTTTATAGGAAATTTTTCAAAAATTTCCTATTTTTATAGGAAATTTTTCAAAAATTTCCTGTTTTTATAGGAAATTTTTCAAAAATTTCCTATTTTTATAGGAATTTTTTCAAAAATTTCCTATTTTTATAGGAAATTTTTCAAAAATTTCCTATTTTTATAGGAAATTTTCCTATTTTTATAGGAAATTTTTCAAAAATTTCCTATATTTATAGGAAAATTTTCAAAAATTTCCTATTTTTATAGGAAATTTTTCAAAAATTTCCTATTTTTATAGGAAATTTTTCAAAAATTTCCTATTTTTATAGGAAATTTTTCAAACATTTCCTATTTTTATAGGAAATTTTTCAAAAATTTCCTATTTTTATGGGAATTTTTTTAAAAATTTCTTATTTTTATGGGAAATTTTTAAAATTTTTTTTTTATTTTTATAGGAAAATTTTAAAAAATTTCCTATTTTTATAGGAAATTTTTGAAAATTTTTCTATTTTTATAGGAAATTTTTCAAAAATTTCTTATTTTTTAAGGAAATTTTTGCTAAACTAAAGTTTTCAAAACCGAAATCGGTAAACAGATTTCCGAAATTCTAAAAAATGCGCAAGTTTGCGCAAATATGGCCTTATGGATTTTACTTTGCATACTCCTAGGTAATTTGGTTTTCAATGTTATAGCGAAAATATGCAGAAATATTTTTTTTTTTTTTGCTAAAACAAGCACATAAATCATAAATTTTTTAAGATATAAAGGTTATTCACAAAATAATAAAATCTTTTAAAATTGCGCAACTTTGCGCAAATAATGTTGTTACAAAATACCATGATTTTGTCAGTGTATAGTATTTCTAAGTCGGTTCTAAGAACTTTTTCGAAATTTCAAAATATTTTAAATATTAAAAGTTGTTTTCAAAATGTTGTAATATTTGAAATATTATATTCAAATTAATTTGAATTTGGTGCCATTTTTGTTTAGACTATAATTAATTTTGGCTAAAATATTATGCATTGATTTTATTTTTTGTTTTCATATTCCACAAACATATTAGCAAATTATTATATAAATTTGCTCAATACTCGTAAATGGGTATAATTTAACAAATAATTAAAAATCGCTATTAAACTAAAATAAATTTCGTATAATAGCAAAAATTTTTAATTCAATGCAAATATTTGATAATGAGAGTGAGTGTATGAAAAAAGATAAATAACAAATAAATGAAATGCAAATTTTTGCATTGATCACGTATGAAACATTTTAAATATGCAAATAGTAAAAACGCTCGAAATAATAATAAGAATAATAAGGATTTTGCAATATTAGGAGTGTATGACAAATGGGGAAAGATAAAAAGGGGGTAGTTATTAGAAATATTTTAAAATGAGGTCATAGTAAGCCAAAGAGGTTGGTTAGAAAAAGTTAAGACCCTAAAAGTATACTTCAGTTTTTTTCTAAATACCACTAAAGCGATTTTTGGGGTCTAGTTATAATATTAAACATAAATCCAATATTCGAGATATAAAAAAAAATTTTTAATGAGATCATATTAAGCCAAAGAGTTTGGTTAGAAAAAGTTAGGATCCTGAAAGTATACTTCAGTTTTTTTCTAAATACCACTAAAACGGTTTTTTGGGGCCTAGTTATAATATTCGACATAAATCCAACATTCGAGATATAACAAATATTTTTAAATGAGATCATAGGAAGCCAAAAATTTTTGTTAGAAAAAGTTAAGATCCTAAAAGTATACTTCAGTATGTTTCTAAATACCACTAAAACGTTTTTTAGGGCCTAGTTATAATATTCGACATAAATCCAATATTAAGATTTAACAAATATTTTTAAATGAGATATAGTAAGCCAAAGAGTTTGGATAGAAAATGTAAAGATCCTAAAAGTATACTTCAGTTTTTTTTTTAAATACCACTTAAGGGACATAATAATATTCTACATAAATCCAAAGCAGGGGCCTAATAACAGCATTCAATATCGATAGAAATCTAAGATATTTGTGTAGCCTACTTTTAGGATAATCCAAATAATTTATAACATACAAAGTTAACTGCATTTTAAACATATTTGTCAAAAGATTCCCAAATGTGAAGCAGTTTCATTTAAACTATATGTTTTTACAAATAAAACAACATAATTAGATATGAAATTTTGTTAATCCTTTGCAACAGAAATATTTCTATACATCCCTAAAGTATGCTACAAAATGTTTACTAAAAAGTCTGTGTGTTTCGATCGATCTCGAATATAGTGATGGATTTGAAAATTATGTTTATTTAAGAACACGACAGTGAGATTAATTCTAATCTAAAATAAAATTCATAACATTTCGTATTTTTGCCACTAAAAATCCAAGTTTTGACTTTTGACCCCGATGAAAAAAGGGCTAAGCTCAGCCAATATCAAAGAAAGTTCTAGTGGATATTCCTCAATGAATGGGCAATAAAATTCAGTATTACCTTTATCAAAAGAAAACTTAAATAAAATTTACTATGCATCTTAAAAAAAGTACAAAAATTTACTTTTTCGCGAAAATTTACGATTTCAAGTCACAGGTACGGCAAAACCATATGAGATATCAAACTGAACTTTTCTGGATTTTATTACCACATCTGTCTATTTTAACATGCCGATCAAAAGTTTTGAAATTTTGAATATTTTTTTAACAAAATTTTCTAAAACTTAAAAATTGAGTTTTGAAACGATCCTTAGAAAAAAGTACCATATTCCAGTACAAAAAAAAACTATGTAAATTTAATTATATTTTAATAAATTTCAACTTTTAAGTACTTATAGTCTTTAGATAATAAGAACAGTCTTACTTTGTAATTTCTGTACTCTAAAGTTAATTTTTTTGATGCATATCCTTAGGAGTGTTGAAAAGGACACAAATTTTCTGGGGCAAATTGCAATAACTTAAAAACTACTGAATGGATTTTTAGTTTTTATCACTCTAATGGAAGCTGATTTAGTTGTCTTCTATATCCAATTATTGGTTTTGCCGAAAACATATCTTTATCGGTTAAAATTTAACAAAAACAGAAAAACTCCAATTTTTCTCCATACAAATGGTTCCTAGAAATAAATGTCCTGTGCGCCACCTCAGGACTTAAACCTCGGAAGACAAAATTTTTTTTCTGAAGACCTTAGGATGTAGAGCATCGATTTTTAATAACTAAAGCGACATTTATTTGAAACAGACTCTAGGAAACTCATAACGGAAAAGATATTTAAACATCACAGAGGAAAAATGACAGTAGGAATATTTGGTTTTAGGAGAAATTAAAAATTTTATTAGAAAATGAAACGAAAAGAAAGGGACAGATGGGCATTTGAACAGAAAATTCAAATCCAGAAAAACTTAACCTACCAAAAAAAAACAGGCTAAAATATTGCATACGATATAAATCGATAGCAAATAGTATTACATACCTTTAGGGCGTCAGACATATTGCACATTAGAGTGGAGCGAAAAACAACTTTTATTGAAATTCTTTACGCCTGGGCTAAAAATCTATGCTCTACAACCTAAAGTTTTTTAAACCAGGCGTATCGAATTCAAAATAAAAGTTGTTTTTCGCTCCACCTTAATGTACATCCCTTTTTTGTGGAATATTCGTAAAATATTTCTAGGGGGAGTTGTACTTTTTTATACTTTTGTTAAATAAGGTGCTCCCTAATGTCCATATACGAGTATGTATGTAACTTCCTTAGAACATTCTTCCCACTTTGTTTCATCTTAACCATTTGTCCTCCAATTCCAAATATTCAAAATTTAATTATTGTATTTTTTTTATCACTTCCTTAAAGTATGCAACACTTTTTCAAAAATGTCTCAGATCTTGTTTTGTTCAGCTTTTTTTCTAAAATTTAGTTTTAAAGTCTTTAAAATTTGAAATATTAAGTTATTAGCTTTAAAATTCTCTTCCCTAAAATTTACTTTTAATTAATTAAGATTATTCCAAAATAAACAAAATTATTACTTGCAACATGTGAACGTTTTTCTGTCGCAATTTATTAAATTTCTCATAACTTAATTACAAAACTTTCATTGCCAAGAGTATAAAACTTTTTTTTTTTGTTGCCTCCGAGAGTCCAAAATTACAAAAAAGTAATAATAATGAACTAACACTGAAGTTTTTTCTAAAAAGCCTTAGGGTATGCTGCGATTATTAAAATGTTTTATTATGTATTTTCTGCCTAAAACTAGGCAGTAATAGAAAATAAAAATGTTAAATTTTAGAAAAATAAAAATGTTTCAAGGCATTTTGAAAACATTCTTAACAAAAAGAAATTAATTTCTAAATAATTTCAAAAGAAATGAAAAAATTCATGTCTTTTTATTTTCCCAATTATTTCTTCATTTATATTAAAATTTTTATTTATTTCTAGAAATTTATTCAAAAAATTCCTTTTCAAGTCTTAAACTTTATTAACCCTTCTTGAAAATTGTTTAACAAAAATTCCCAGAATTTTTTAGAATATTTCTAAAACTTCTTTAAAGCTTATGCCACCTTAAAACAATTTCCACATAAAGAATTTTTAAAGTTTTCCTTCTTAAAGGGGCCAGAGAAAATTGTATTCCAAAAAATATACATATATGTATTATTTATTATAAAAGGAAATGCAATACAACGTAATAATCCATTTCTGAAAAGGTATTCATAATTCTTTCGCAAACCCCCTACTTTCTTTATTTTCTGCTTCATTCAAAATAACACTGTGCTACAAAGAATGCTGGAACTTCCATATATCAATTCCCCTTCTTTCGTTTTCTAAAAACTCACACCAACCAAAAAATACATAAGTACATATCTCTCGATATTTATTTGCGTAGCTTAGTTACTTATATGGCCTATATTTAAATAATGTGTTAAGGTCAAAGGTCAAGCATATTTTAGTATTCTATGAGCTTCGATCTAGCGCTCATTTTCTTCAATTTCGTAAACCAAAATTTGAACGATTTTCCTCTATTTGGTCTTTCCTTTGAAGTTTTTAAAATTTTTCGTGTAGCACTGTGTAATATTTCTTTAAAAAATTACATCTTAAATAAACGGTGACTAACCTTTAGCAATTACTAAGAATTTCATTATATAACATTATATGTTATATAATAACAAATTTTCAAAACAATGAAAAAATATTTATTAAAACTTATAAATATTCGCAGGCATAAACTTTTAAGCATTAACTTTTTTTGTTCGGTTCACACACAAAAAAAATCCATTTTATAAGTTCTAAGCTTTGGCTGCAGCGTAAACGCACGCTCCATAATACTCCATCGTGCACCATCTTAATAGTCATTTGTAATGGCATCTGGTACATGGTCTTAAGCTGGAAAAGGCACAAGAACAACAAAAAAACCTATAACAACTAAAGCGACATTTATTTAAAACAGACTCTAGGAAACTCATAACGGAAAAGATATTTGAACATCAGAGAAAAGTAGAAAAAAAAATGTGTAACTCTTAGGAAAGATGACGATAGGAAAATTTTAGTTTTGAGAAAATTTAAAAATTTTATTTGAAACATAAATGAAAAGGGAGTGTCCGAAGGGTATTTAGGCAGGAAATTCAAACCAATAAAATCCTAACCTACCAAAAGATCAGGCTGAAATATTGCATTTGATATGAATCGATAGAAAATAGTATTGCATACTTTTAGGGAGTTAGACATATTGCACTTACATATGTATTTTATTTACTAAAATGAACATCTTGGATCGCATATTTAAGAAACTTGTCAGAAAAATGGATACGTTTGCATTATGTATGAGCATTTAGAAATTTAAATTATAATTATATATCTATTACAATTAACTGGAATACATATTGACTTTCTTCCTAAAAGTAGGCAATACTGATTCCTTTACAATGTTTCAAATGACATATTTTGGTCTAGAAATAAAATATTGTCCAAATCTATAAATAACATCATGGTATTCAATATGATTTGAACATTTCTTAGAAAATCATGTTGCATACTTATAGGAGTTTGAATGTTTAATGTAAAATTGTTTTAATAAGTAACATAGTAGAGAAATAGTTTATTTTAAATGATATAAAGAAAACTATTGATTTATATTAACATCTAGTTTAACTTAACTTGATTATTTAAAGGCTTTCTCTAAAGCCCCTAAAAATAGGCCTACACAATGTTTCAAATACCATATTTTGATAATCATAATTTGATAATGGCATATGGTAAAAATCTACTCGAAATAAAATCAATAAATATCATGGCTTTCCATACGATACAATAAGGGAGAAGGTACAAGAAAACTTTTGATTGAAATCATAACATCAAGTTCAACTTAACTGTGATTTCGTAAAGGCTTTCTTTAAAGCCCCTAAAAGTAGGCAACACTGATGCCTTCAAAATGTTTCAAATACCGTATTATGGTTCAGAAATTACATTTTGTCAAAATATACTTGAAATAAAATCAATAAAGATCATGACATTTCATATTAGAAAACCATATTGCCTACTTATAGGAGTTTCGTTGTTCAATGTTAAATTGTTTTATTAAGGAACATAGGAGAGAAATAGTTTGTTTTAAATGATATAAAGAAAACTATTAATTAAAATTTTCATTTACAATAAAATCTGGTTCAACATTTTGTTTACATAAAGACTTTTTTTAAGCTCCTAAAAGTACTCAACACTGAATGCTTTTCAAATGTCGTATTTTGACCCATTCGAATTACATACAAAAAATATAGTTTCAGGAAGTCATACCTTCGCTGATTTCTTCGCATTCCTTCTTTGTGTCAGATCTTTAAATCGACTCAGAATATGAGTTTGTACCCTATAGAACAAAAATCAATTTTTGGTATTGTATACTGAGTATACTAACACTCATAACTCTCCCTCATTCCCATATATTTTTTTTCACCACCTGAAGGTATGCTACACAAATATATCCAATGCACTTGATAGCTGCCTAATTACACCATTCGATACAAATTAAAAGTCTCAGAAAATTGAAATTACTGCATGCGACTCGAATTGAAATTAATAAGTTTTTGTATAAAATTGTAGTGCATACTTTCAGGAGGCATAAGTACATAATTTGTATCCCTGTTCCTAACAAATAAATTTAAAAAAATTGTTTAATTTTTAGATTTGCCTAAAAATATAAATTGCAAATCTCTCTAAAAGATCTTTGTTATAGAAACGAATGGAATTTGAAATTTATATCCCTGAGACCGAACTAAGGCTTTCGCTGTAAATTGAAGAACAAATAAATTAGGGAAAATTCTTAAAGAAACAAATTGCATACTTTTAGGAGGCACAAAATAACTTGTATTTATTCTTAAACTAATCACAATTGAAGAGTCCTAAAAATAGGCGATTTCTTCTCATAAAAATCTTTAAAATTACAGTAACTCGGCCTTAGGAGGCATTCAACTCATATTAAATGTATCGAGTTTTGTTTAAACTTGTATAATATCTTTTAGGGGCAATGAACAAATTTAGATATAATAGTAAATTTTTTAAGAATTTGTATGTTTAAGTTTTCACCTCCTAAAGTTATTTATCGTAATATTTTTTTGTCTCTTAGCGTCTGCAAAATTTTTCCTACCGGATCTTTCTTTATTTGCTCAATGTAAGCATATTTTTTGCATACTTTTTTAATACTTTTAATAGCGAAAATGTTAAATGGTTGTCTTACCAGTTGTAGTGGCATTTTTAATAAATTTCTTAAGGCCTTTTCATTTTAGGCACGAAAAATGGTAACTTAAATTTTTAAGTCAATTTATGTACATCTTATATAGGGCTCCAATTTCTCTCTTTTTTGGATCACCTCAAGTTTTCGAGATATAGATTTTTTTTTTTAATTACATGATTTTGAGTTACACAAGTGCAGAATAGTTTAGCCTACTTATTGAAGAACCGCCGTGGTATAGCAGGTTAGTCATCCGCCTAGCATACCAGAGGTCCAAGTTCAATCCCCGGCCAGACACACTTGAAAAAATAAATTTTCAAAAAAGCGTTGGTTCACCTCATAACTCAGCTAGCCACTGGTTATTGAGTATTAGGCTATGTAAAACTTCTCTAACTAATGCATTCGCCGTTCGGAGTCGGCGTAAAAACGTAGGTCCCTTTCAATGAGTCTAAAAATAGAATCGGATGCAGCTCATTGTCTGAGAGAAGTACCCCTTGTTCCAATTGGAATGTTGTCGGGGAATTATATATATATATACTTATTAAAGAAAAAAATCAAAATTTAGGTACAATATAACCTTCCTATAATGCTGCGCTAAGATAATATTTAATCTACTTGGTAGTTTCGGAGATATGGCCGATTATATAATGAAAAAATATTATTAAAAAAAATTTTTTGTTTTTCAAAAATTCATAAAAAAATATAGATAATAACAAAAAGTCCCATATTTTTTTTATAGTCTTATATGCAGATATGTCCAGCTTAAAATGCAATATTTTTGGTTAATATGGATACAATAGTTTTTAATATTCCGTTATTTTCCTAAAGAAATTTAAAAACTCCAAATTCTGACCTTTGACCCCAGGAATAAAAGGGTTAAACTTTTCCAATATTAAAAAACCAATGCTGTGTACATTCTTTACAGTCTCAGAAAAAATATTCACTATTACTTTTATTAATGTTGAATATTGGTACAATTTAACAAGCATATAGACAAATTATTACAAAAAATTCAAATTTTCGCGAAATTCTACGATTTTAAATCACAGACACGGCGAAATCGTTAAAGATATCTATCTCATTTTTTTGTATTTTATTCTCCCATTTATTTGTTTTATGCTACCGAAAAGAAAACTTTCTATTTGTAATATTTATTGAACAAAATTTTCCAAAAATTAAAAAATGATTTTTGAAACCGGCCTGAGACAAGAGTATAATTTTTTAATATGAAAAAAAACTAAGTAAATTTGGTTATATTTTAACAAAACTCAACTATTTAGTACGTATAGATTATAGAATTATAAATCATGTCTTATTTTTTCATTTTTTTATTCTTAAGTAAACATTTTGTTGCATATCCTTGGGCGTGTCGTCAAGAATACAAATTTTCGGAAAAATTGCAATAACTCCGAAACTACTTCATGGATAACTACTTCATGGATAACTCAAAATAAAGCTAATTTAGTTCTCTTTTGTATTCCATCAAATTTTTGAAATAAGTTTGTTGTCTTTTTTATTATTAAGGAGTTTTTGAAAAATAAAAAAATTTATTCAAAAATTTTTTCTATCCAAAGTTGAGCGATATCTCCGAAACTACTCCATGGAAGCAAAATAATGTTAATTTAGCATAAAGATAGTATTGTAGCGGAATTAGATTTTTGTTGTCTTCTCTACTTTTTAGAAGTTTTTGGAAAATAAAAAAATTTATTCAAAAAATTTTTCCATCCAAAGTTGAGTGATATCTCCGAAACTTCTCCATGGAACCAAAATAATGTTAATTTAGCATTAAGATAAAAATGTAGCGGAATTTCGATTTTTTTTTTTTTTGTCTTCTCTATTTTTTAGGAATTTTTGAAAAATAAAAAATTTATTAAAAAAATTTTTCATCCAAAATTGAGCGATATCTCCGAAACCAAAATAATGTTAATTTAGCATAAAGATAGAATTGTAGCGGAATTTCGATTTTTGTTGTCTTCTCTATTTTTTAGGAATTTTTGAAAAATAAAAAATTTATTCAAAAAATTTTTCATCCAAAGTTTAGCCATATCTCCGAAACTACTTCATAGAACCAAAATAATGTTAATTTAGCATAAAGATAGTATTGTAGCGGAATTTCGGTTTTTTACTTTTACTGAATATCATTAACCGTTTATTGGTTATGTTACTAAAAATCACATAACTATGTGGTTTTCTTAAAAAGCTAATATCTCGAAAACTAGAGCTGATACAAAAAAAAAAAAACGTAATCAGAAGCATTAAAGCCTAATACTAGATGCATACAAGCTAACTGAGAAATCTAAGGCACCAAAAAAAGTTTTAATTTTTCGGGCTTTGTAATTATATAGACTTCTTCTATAAATCATGTTGCATACCTTTAGGAGGTTCATAACAGTTTATTATGTTACAAACTAAATACTATTTTAAATGATCAGTTCTTTTACATGTGGCTTCTTTTTTATGTGGCCTCATAAAAAAAGCTAACATTTAAAACCGAGTAAAAATGGCAATTTCCTAAAAATATGCAACATTTTGAAAAATTTTCTCCTAACACAATTAGAGTGGAGAGCTTCTTTAAAATGCATTACTTTTTCTTACTCCCTCTCTTGGTAGTTACATTCATCACTTCTTCTTTCAAGCTAAGGCCTTTGACAAGGCCTTTTAACTCTTTAACTTAACCCCCTTTTTTTCGACTGCATATTCTATTTAAGACTTTTCATATCTTTGTCTTTAAGTAAGTGCTAAGATGAATAACAACATTTAAATGAAATTCATAGTTAAATACTCGTATTATACTATGGAAATAGCGGCATCAGACATATTTTAAGATTCTTTCTCCTCATCTTAAAAGAATTTTGCATGTTTCTTTAAGAAGGAAGTGCGGACTGGTTTGATGGCTGGTTGGCTATCAAGCTGCTCTAACAAACATTCCAAAGTCAAGATTATAGAAACAGGTCTAAGGAAATAGTGAACATGCCACGATAAAAAAAACTAAGTTACATTATTAAAGAAGCGAAAAAATGTAATAAAACAGGAATTTTAGATAAGGAAGGGGAGAAATTTCTGCTTTTAAAATTTTAGAAATTTACATTTTTTATAATTTGCATTGGAAAATTCATTGGAAGAGGCTATATATATGAAAATTAGTTATATTTAAATAGCACAGGGCTACAGAAAAAATATTACATATTTCACTTGAGATAATTTCTTCCTATTGTATCTTATATCTGTTTCGACTGCATCAATTGACTACGCCTTATAATGGTCCTTCGAGCCGGATTGTCGCCGTACAATATTACTTAAACTTATGAGAAAATGGTTCTACGAGTGCAGGTGGGAACCATGTAATTATTTACTATTTCTATGTAATAATTTATCGGTAATTATTTAAACATTTTATGTTAAATGTTGACCACCCATTAATTTATTATTCACGAGTAACTTAACATTTAAAAACACTATATAAACAATAAATTGAATGGACCTATTAAATTTGTATACCTTTAAATAAAAAGCAATTTTGTTTAAATAACAGGTTTCTTTAACGTTTAAAAATTGTTTAGTATAATTAACAAAATTACATGCCAACAATTAATGCATTAACATTTTCGAACTGTCGGGTTTCTTTAAAAGCCAAGAAAACAGGAATTTTATAATAAATAGTCCCGGTTTTTTTATACGGCAATTATTAAGTGATAACTAATTTAATTTCTTTTTTTAATAAACTGACAAAGAAATATCGTAAATATTTGTACAAAACGTGTAAAAAAAAATCTCAAAAGAAACATGAAAAATGCATCAAGATGTCAAAATAATAAAATTTATTTAATTGAAATAAATTAAATTTTTATATGGAAAAGCTTTTACCAGATGCCAGGAAATGAAATGGAATTATCTTTTGGATGAGAGGAAATAATAAATAAATATTGTATTAGAAAAAATGTCGTTGCATTTCTAACAATTAAAAATGCTTTCCACACAAGCAAAAATGAATAACTATATACGAAACGCTAAATAAGAGAATTTCAAAAAACTGCTGCATACTTTTAGGAGGTACTATAAAAAGTTTCTTATATCTAAAAGATATACTTAAAAAAGCAAAAACATAGAATAAGACATAGACTAAGACATAGACTGAGACATAGACTGAGACATAGACTGAGACATAGACTAAGACACAGACTGAAACATAGACTAAGACATACACTAACACATAGACTAAGACATAGACTAAGACATAGACTAAGACATAGACTAAGACATAGACTAAGACATAGACTAAGACATAGACTAAGCCATAGACTAAGACATAGACTAAGACATAGACTAAGACATAGACTAAGACATAGACTAAGACATAGACTAAGACATAGACTAAGACATAGACTAAGACATAGACTAAGACATAGACTAAGACATAGACTAAGACATAGACTAAGACATAGACTAAGACATAGACTAAGACATAGACTAAGACATAGACTAAGACATAGACTAAGACATAGACTAAGACATAGACTAAGACATAGACTAAGGCATAGACTAAGACATAGACTAAGACATAGACTAAGACATAGACTAAGACATAGACTAAGACATAGACTAAGACTTAGACTAAGACATAGACTAAGACATAGACTAAGACATAGACTAAGACATAGACTAAGACATAGACTAAGACATAGACTAAGACATAGACTAAGACATAGACTAAGACATAGACTAAGACATAGACTAAGACATAGACTAAGACATAGACTAAGACATAGACTAAGACATAGACTAAGACATAGACTAAGACATAGACTAAGACATAGACTAAGACATAGATTAAGACATAGACTAAGACATAGACTAAGACATAGACTAAGACGTAGACTAAGACATAGACTAAGACATAGACTAAGACATAGACTAAGACATAGACTAAGACATAGACTAAGACTAAGACATAGACTAAGACATAGACTAAGACATAGACTAAGACATAGACTAAGACATAGACTAAGACATAGACTAAGATATAGACTAAGATATAGACTAAGACATAGACTAAGACATAGACTAAGACATAGACTAAGACATATTTAGACTAAGACATAGACTAAGACATAGACTAAGACATAGACTAAGACATAGACTAAGACATAGACTAAGACAAAGACTAAGACATAGGCTAAGACATAGACTAAGACATAGACTAAGACATAGACTAAGACATAGACTAAGACATAGACTAAGACATAGACTAAGACATAGACTAAGACATAGACTAAGACATAGACTAAGACATAGACTAAGACATAGACTAAGACATAGACTAAGACATAGACTAAGACATAGACTAAGACATAGACTAAGACATAGACTAAGACATAGACTAAGACATAGACTAAGACATAGACTAAGACATAGACTAAGACATAGACTAAGACAAAGACTAAGACATAGGCTAAGACATAGACTAAGACAAAGAATAAGACATAGACTAAGACATAGACTAAGACATAGACTAAGACATAGACTAAGACATAGACTAAGACATAGACTAAGACATAGACTAAGACATAGACTAAGACATAGACTAAGACATAGACTAAGACATAGACTAAGACATAGACTAAGACATAGACTAAGACATAGACTAATACATAGACTAAGACATAGACTAAGATATAGACTAAGACATAGTCTAAGAAATAGACTAAGGCATAGACGAACTAAGACATAGACTATGACAGAGACTAAGACATAGACTAAGAGATAGACTAAGATATAGACTAAGATATAGACTAAGATATAGACTAAGACATAGACTAAGACATAGACTAAGGCATAGACTAAGATTAAGAAATGGATATAGACTAAGACATAGACTAAGATATAGACTAAGATATAGACTAAGACATAGACTAAGACATAGACTAAGATAGACTAAGACATAGAATAAAACACAGACTAAGCCAAGAACTAAGTGATATACTTAAACACACACACTAAGACATAGACTTTGATATAAACAAGTCAGGGGCACTAACATACCTGCAATTATGAAGCAGAGAAAATTAAGAAAACTACGTAGTGTATTTTCGCTTGATCTGTGTGTTGATAGCATTAGTTTGCCTATAACAAGTTCAGGCAAATGAATTGTCTGCCCTTGACTGATATAAACTGAGATATAGGCTAAGTCATGGACTTAGGCACTAAATAGTTGAGGCTTTGAAAAAGGCGTTGACTTAAGATATAAAATAAACAAGTATCAGTGACGGGTATTAACAATAGATCTTCTATTTGTTATCCAATTACGAATTTATTTGACACACCTCAAAATAATGAATCAAAATAAGGTTTAAGTATCAATATGAGTATTTAACTATATTTATGTGTTTTTTTAATAATTTTTATTAAAAATCAAATATATACTAAATATATATACATATGTATAATATATAAACATAAATTTTAATCTGTATTATTTTCCCGCTTGTATCATTTTTGTATTGAATGAAAATATTTACTTAAGAATATATTTTTTAAAAAAAAGTATTAAAAAATACTCACACATGCAGCCAAACAATGAGTAAATTTACATTTGAATCTAAATCATTGATGCATATTATAGTCGCAAAGATTTATATTTATTATTTGCAAATATACAAACAAATAAATATATATATGTTATCATATTGTATAACAAATATAATAAATATGTACATTTGTACATGTATAAAATAAATAAATTATATATAAAAAAAGAACTCTTTAAATCCCAAAGGAATTCCAAATAACATTTTTATGGTTTTATGGGAGCTGCACATATAAAATAGGGAGTTAAAGCTAAGTATAGGAGCTAAATATACAAAATATACATATATAAAAATATAAAAAAGCGTGGGAATATGAAAGAAAAATATTTTTAAACATATAATAAAAAAGTCTTTAACATTTGAAAATAATAAAGAAGTTTGAAATACACACTCACATAAAATTTAAATCGCATATTTTCACAAATCAGATTTTGGGTTTGAGGGTAAACCATCAAACACAATCAATCCTTTTGTGTATTTTGTGGTGGTTTGCGCAAAAGTCATAAATAATTGCTAAAAATCATGAAATGAGTCATGATGGGGATTTAAAAAAATGTAAGAAAACATTTTTTAAGTTACTTTTTTTAAGACTTTTTTGTCTTAAGCTGCTACTCAGTTCATTTAAAACAGGTCTTTAAAGTTCCTCTTAATCACGTTCCTACTTAAAAATTAAATAATTTTGTTGACCAGCAGACATTGTTCCATTTACAAGTTCTTCTTTAAAAAAAAAAGAATTTATTAATTAAAAATTCTTTCTTCCTGTTGTTTTCACACTGAATGTATTTCTTATTAAATTATAAGAAAACATTTTTAAATAACATAAAAACGGACCATAATGTTCCCTTATTAAAAACAAAAACATACCAAGACAGAAGGAATGTAAAACACAACCTTAACCATGGCACATCATAAAGTAAAATAGCAAAAAACAAAAAAACACAGAAGAAAGAAAATTTAAATTAAATTGCTCCTTGTACTCTCCATTCATAGTTCAGGTTATTAATTTATTTAGTTGAAGTCAAGTAAACTCATATACAATCACATAAACAAACACTCAACCACTTATGCATAAGGATATGTGACACATATACAGCAAATGACAAAAGGTAATTTACACACACATACTCAAAAAGCATATAATATACAAACACAAGTAAAGAGTTTTCATTCTTATACAGAGAAGAAAGGGAAGTGAGGAGAAGAGTTACAAATACATACATACTCGTACATGTGATGTTGTTGTGTTGTAGTTTAATTCATTAAAGTTTTAATAACAACTTCACAGAGACTTAAACAATCTGGGCCAAAAAGGAATAAAACATGTTGTTTGCCATTATTTGCCTCCACATCCTTTTTCCTGAACAATCTCCATCACTGACTTCTACATTTCCCTTTCCTTGATCTTCATAGTGAAATGAAGAAATGTGCAAATTGTGCACATACTTTAGTTGATGAAAATGTTCCTGTTACTGGAACACGCTGTTTGGGTTTATATAAAGTTAAAATAATGGAATTGTTAACAAACGATATATAATATTGGAAAGAAAAGTCGACTTAAAGAAGCAAGATATAGACCAAGGCATAAAGTAAGATGTAGGCTAAGACATAGATATTGACAAAGATACCGACACAGACATAGATAAAGAGACAGACATAGACTAAGACAAAGATTTAGACTAAGACATAGACTACGACATAGACTACGATGTAGACTAAGACATAGGCTTAGACATAGACTAAGACAAAGACTAAGACATAGACTAAGACATAGACTAAGACATAGACTAAGACATAGACTAAGACATAGACTAAGACATAGACTAAGACATAGACTAAGACATAGACTAAGACATAGACTAAGACATAGACTAAGACATAGACTAAGACATAGACTAAGACATAGACTAAGACATAGACTAAGACATAGACTAAGACATAGACTAAGACATGGACTAAGACATAGACTAAGACATAGACTAAGACATAGACTAAGACATAGACTAAGACATAGACTAAGACATAGACTAAGACATAGACTAAGACATAGACTAAGACATAGACTAAGACATAGACTAAGACATAGACTAAGACATAGACTAAGACATAGACTAAGACATAGATTAAGACATAGATTAAGACATAGACTAAGACATAGACTAAGACATAGACTAAGACATAGACTAAGACATAGACTAAGACATAGACTAAGACATAGACTAAGAAATAGACTAAGACATAGACTAAGACATAGACTAAGACATAGACTAAGACATAGACTAAGACATAGACTAAGACATAGACTAAGACTAAGACATAGACTAAGACTAAGACATAGACTAAGACTAAGACATAGACTAAGACATAGACTAAGACATAGACTAAGACATAGACTAAGACATAGACTAAGACATAGACTAAGACATAGACTAAGACATAGACTAAGACATAGACTAAGACATAGACTAAGACTAAGACATAGACTAAGACATAGACTAAGACATAGACTAAGACATAGACTAAGACATAGACTAAGACATAGACTAAGACATAGACTAAGACATAGACTAAGACATAGACTAAGACATAGACTAAGACATAGACTAAGACATAGACTAAGACATAGACTAAGACATAGACTAAGACATTTACTAAGACATAGACTAAGACATAGACTAAGACATAGACTAATACATAGACTAAGACATAGACTAAGACATAGACTAAGACATAGACTAAGACATAGACTAAGACATAGACTAAGACATAGACTAAGACATAGACTAAGACATAGACTAAGACATAGACTAAGACATAGACTAAGACATAGACTAAGACATAGACTAAGACATAGACTAAGACTAAGACTAAGACTAAGACTAAGACTAAGACTAAGACTAAGACTAAGACTAAGACTAAGACTAAGACTAAGACATAGACATAGACATAGACATAGACATAGACATAGACTAAGACTAAGACTAAGACATAGACTAAGACATAGACTAAGACATAGACTAAGACATAGACTAAGATATAGACTAAGATATAGACTAAGATATAGACTAAGACATAGACTAAGACATAGACTAAGACATATACTAAGATATAGACTAAGACATAGACTAAGACATAGACTAAGACATAGACTATGACATAGACTAAGACATAGACTAAGACATAGACTAAGACATAGACTAAGACATAGACTAAGACATAGACTATGACATAGACTAAGACATAGACTTAGACATAGACTAAGACATAGACTAAGACATAGACTAAGACATAGACTAAGACATAGACTAAGACATAGACTAAGACATAGACTAAGACATAGACTAAGACATAGACATAGACATAGACATAGACTAAGACTAAGACATAGACTAAGACATAGACTAAGACATAGACTAAGACATAGACTAAGACATAGACTAAGACATAGACTAAGACATAGACTAAGACATAGACTAAGACATAGACTAAGACATAGACTAAGACATAGACTAAGACATAGACTAAGACATAGACTAAGACATATACTAAGACATAGACTAAGACATAGACTAAGACATAGACTAAGACATAGACTAAGACATAGACTAAGACATAGACTAAGACATAGACTAAGACATAGACTAAGACATAGACTAAGACATAGACTAAGACATAGACTAAGACATAGACTAAGACATAGACTAAGACATAGACTAAGACATAGACTAAGACATAGACTAAGACATAGACTAAGACATAGACTAAGACATAGACTAAGACATAGACTAAGACATAGACTAAGACATAGACTAAGACATAGACTAAGACATAGACTAAGACATAGACTAAGACATAGACTAAGACATAGACTAAGACATAGACTAAGACATAGACTAAGACATAGACTAAGACATAGACTAAGACATATTTAGACTAAGACATAGACTAAGACATAGACTGAGACATAGACTAAGATATTACAAAGGTTTTAATAAACCTATTATTCCTGTCCCCTATTACTTTTTCATGGTAGGGTATTTTGAAAAAGACAAGGAATTAACCAGGACAACAAAAGTTATGAAACTACATGTAGAGTTTTCTTCAACTGCATACAACAATACAACAATACCAAACAATGGATTTATACAATATTAACAATACAATTGCGGTAGTTGAACACGTATTCATTGTATTCTTCTGTAAATACAATTTGTTCAAAAAATATTTAATAAAATAAACTTTAAATTTATTTAATAATAAAACCCAACTTTTGAAAGTTTTAAAACCATCAACGTAAAAATAAATGGTGAACCACAAACAACATATGTATGTATGTGTGTGTAAGTGTGACTGTGTTTGTTTGAGGACAAAGCTGATTAAATGGGAAAATTCTATGGACAGAGGAAGTCTCTAAAGACTCAAGATTTAGTATTAAAGTTTTCTTTAAATTTAAAAACAGATGTATTTAGTTTAAACAAAGATAATTTAGTCTTCAAATAATATAAAACCCAATTTTTCTGTATTTTAGGTTTTAAGTATAAAACATGCCTGAGTTTAGATAAATAATTGATTTCTTTAAAATTCTGGTATAATATTAATAACTATTTGCCTGTTTTCCATATCTAAGTAGCGGTAAAATTACATATGTGGTTTTTGAATCATATCCCTAACATTATGCTATACTACTTGTTTAAAGATGTAAACTCCGCAAAATATACTATGTATTTTGTATAAGTGACACAAATATAGAATTTTATGTTTCATTACTGCAGAATAACTAGAGACGAAATATAGGCTTTAGAAAGCATTAACAAAATGTCTGTCCTTATCTCGTTTACCGCCTGTCTACTGTGTAAAATGATACGTAAATTATGCTAAATTTTCATTTTATCGGTGTTACTACTACTACAGATATAAGAGTAACAATAAAGTTGTAGATTGTAGGATGTCATAGAGGATATGGGGAAGTTATCCTTATGAAAGGAAGCATCAAGTCAACTATTTTAAGTTCTTTTCGTGGACAAATTTGTGAATTAGAAGTTACTGAAATTGAAGTATAATGATTAGAATTTTTTAGTATTATGGCAGTTTTCAGAATCACAACTTTTACAGATTCAAATTTTTGAGGTTTAGACCCTATTATTCGAGCCGGATTGCTTATGACAAAAATAAAGTTAAACTTATTGCTCATTTATTTTTGCAACTCGAAGGGGAAATGGATCCCTGGAAAGGTTTTAAGAAACCTATTTATATTCAAGATTTAAATTTATAGCTTCTATTAAGTGCAAATTCCATATACTTATTTCCAATGTCTGTAGGCCTACATTCCTCATTTTATTATTTCCTCTAGAAACGGAAGTCTAATTCTCTTTGTATCTGTGTATCATACATTTACATGTATAATCTGCAGAATTGTTGTGGTGTTTTTGAAGTAAATTAATTTTTAATGAAGCAAAGTTATCTACCTCAAAATAAAAGGCATAAATTATAAATAAAGTTATTTACAAATTTAAAAAGAAAAAATTAAAATTATTTTGTGGAATTTCTTACATATGAAATTTGTGAAATATTTTCATGTAAATTTCTTATCGTAAAATTAAGACAAGTTGTTTCTTACGAGTAAAGACAGAAGTTAATAAAAATTGAATTTTATGCGTGTGGGTAAAAAGTGGTGGAATTTTTAAGTGTTTTTGCGGTGGCGCAAATATTACAAATGGAATTTTATAAAGCGCTGTTCTAATGATACCTTGTGTACAAAAAAGGTGTTGAATATGCCTAGATGTTACACTTTAGAGGAATTTAGTTAGAGGTCACACAATAAATTTTTGTAAATTTTTTGTCTTAGTCTTCTTCTTAGTCTTTGTCTCAGTCTATATCTTAGTCTATGTTTTAGTCGATGTCTTAGTCTATGTCTTAGTCTATGTCTTAGTCTATATCTTAGTCTATGTCTTAGTCTATGTCTTAGTCTATGTCTTAGTCTATGTCTTAGTCTATGTCTTAGTCTATGTCTTAGTCTATGTCTTAGTCTATGTCTTAGTCTATGTCTTAGTCTATGTCTTAGTCTATGTCTTAGTCTATGTCTTAGTCTATGTCTTAGTCTATGTCTTAGTCTATGTCTTAGTCTATGTCTTAGTCTATGTCTTAGTCTATGTCTTAGTCTATGTCTTAGTCTATGTCTTAGTCTATGTCTTAGTCTATGTCTTAGTCTATGTCTTAGTCTATGTCTTAGTCTATGTCTTAGTCTATGTCTTAGTCTATGTCTTAGTCTATGTCTTAGTCTATGTCTTAGTCTATGTCTTAGTCTATGTCTTAGTCTATGTCTTAGTCTATGTCTTAGTCTATGTCTTAGTCTATGTCTTAGTCTATGTCTTAGTCTATGTCTTAGTCTATGTCTTAGTCTATGTCTTAGTCTCTGACTCTTGTCTTCTTATAACCAGAGGTCGGCACAAAGAGAAAAGATCAAAACAATCGTCGGCAGAGTTATTTTTTTCAATGTGTAGTTCTGATATTTTAAAAAGAAAAAGTTTTCTACTCCATTTTTTAAAAATATTTTTGTCAAAAATATTTCTATATAAAATTTTTTATTAAAAATTTTTAAATAGAAAATTTGTTTTATTTAAAGTTTTTCTGTAGAAAATTTTTTATCAAAAATTTTTCTATAGAAAATTTTTTATTAACAATTTTTCTATAGAAATGTTTTTATCAAAAATTTTTCTATAGAAATGTTTTTATCAAAAACTTTTTTGTCGAAAATTTTTCTATAGAATTTTTTTTTTTCTGTCTAAAATTTTTCGATAGAAAATTTTTGTATCAAAAATTTTTCTATAGAAAATTCTTTATCAAATATTTTTCTATATAAAATTTTTTTAACAAAAAAATTTTTTTACCAAAAATATTTCTATAGCAAATATTTTTAACAAAAATTTTTTTATCCAAAATTTTTTTATCAAAAATGTTTTTATAGAAAATTTCTTTATCAACAATTTTTTTATAGAAAATTTCTTTATCAAAAATTTGTTTATAAAAAATTTCTTTATCAAAAATTTTTCTATAGAAAATTTTTTTATATCAAAAATTTTTCTATAGAACATTTTTCAAAAAAAAATTTTATTAAAAATATTTCTATCAGAAATTTTTCTAAAGAAAATTTTTTTATCAAAAATTTTTCTATAGAAAATCTTTTTAACAAAAATTAAAAAAAAAATTTTTTTTTATCAAAAATTTTTCTATGGAAAATTTTTTTATTAAAAATTTTTTATCAAAAATTCTTATATAAAAAATCTTTTTGACATAAATTTTTTAATAGAAAATTTTTTAAAAAAAAATTTTTTATCAAAAATTTTTCTGTAGAAAATTATTTTAATAAAAATTTTTCTATAGAAAATTTTTTCATCTAAAATTTTTCTTTTTTCATAAAAAATTTTTCTATAGAAATTTTTTTGTCTTAGTCTTCTTCTTAGTCTTTGTCTCAGTCTATATCTTAGTCTATGTCTTAGTATATGTCTTAGTCTATGTCTTAGTCTATGTCTTAGACTATGTCTTAGTCTATGTCTTAGTCTATGTCTTAGTCTATGTCTTAGTCTATGTCTTAGTCTATGTCTTAGTCTATGTCTTAGTCTATGTCTTAGTCTATGTCTTAGTCTATGTCTTAGTCTATGTCTTAGTCTATGTCTTAGTCTATGTCTTAGTCTATGCCTTAGTCTATGTCTTAGTCTATGTCTTAGTCTATGTCTTAGTCTATGTCTTAGTCAATGTCTTAGTCTATATCTTAGTCTATGTCTTAGTCTATGTCTTAGTCTATGTCTTAGTCTATGTCTTAGTCTATGTCTTAGTCTATGTCTTAGTCTATGTCTTAGTCTATGTCTTAGTCTATGTCTTAGTCTATGTCTTAGTCTATGTCTTAGTCTATGTCTTAGTCTATGTCTTAGTCTATGTCTTAGTCTATGTCTTAGTCTATGTCGTAGTCTATGTCTTAGTCTATGTGTAAGTCTATGTTTTATTCTATGTCTTAGTCTATGTCTTAGTCTATGTCTTAGTCTACGTCTTAGTCTATGTCTTAGTCTATGTCTTAGTCTATGTCTTAGTCTATGTCTTAGTCTATGTCTTAGTCTATGTCTTAGTCTATGTCTTAGTCTATGTCTTAGTCTATGTCTTAGTCTATGTCTTAGTCTATGTCTTAGTCTATGTCTTAGTCTATGTCTTAGTCTATGTCTTAGTCTATGTCTTAGTCTATGTCTTAGTCTATGTCTTAGTCTATGTCTTAGTCTATGTCTTAGTCTATGTCTTAGTCTATGTCTTAGTCTATGTCTTAGTCTATGTCTTAGTCTATGTCTTAGTCTATGTCTTAGTCTATGTCTTAGTCTATGTCTTAGTCTATGTCTTAGTCTATGTCGTAGTCTATGTCTTAGTCTATGTGTAAGTCTATGTTTTATTCTATGTCTTAGTCTATGTCTTAGTCTATGTCTTAGTCTATGTCTTAGTCTATGTCTTAGTCTATGTCTTAGTCTATGTCTTAGTCTATGTCTTAGTCTATGTCTTAGTCTATGTCTTAGTCTATGTCTTAGTCTATGTCTTAGTCTATGTCTTAGTCTATGTCTTAGTCTATGTCTTAGTCTATGTCTTAGTCTATGTCTTAGTCTATGTCTTAGTCTATGTCTTAGTCTATGTCTTAGTCTATGTCTTAGTCTATGTCTTAGTCTATGTCTTAGTCTATGTCTTAGTCTATGTCTTAGTCTATGTCTTAGTCTATGTCTTAGTCTATGTCTTAGTCTATGTCTTAGTCTATGTCTTAGTCTATGTCTTAGTCTATGTCTTAGTCTATGTCTTAGTCAATGTCTTAGTCTATATCTTAGTCTATGTCTTAGTCTATGTCTTAGTCTATGTCTTAGTCTATGTCTTAGTCTATGTCTTAGTCTATATCTTAGTCTATGTCTTAGTCTATGTCTTAGTCTATGTCTTAGTCTATGTCTTAGTCTATGTCTTAGTCTATGTCTTAGTCTATGTCTTAGTCTATGTCTTAGTCTATGTCTTAGTCTATGTCTTAGTCTATGTCTTAGTCTATGTCTTAGTCTATGTCTTAGTCTATGTCTTAGTCTATGTCTTAGTCTATGTCTTAGTCTCTGACTCTTGTCTTCTTATAACCAGAGGTCGGCACAAAGAGAAAAGATCAAAACAATCGTCGGCAGAGTTATTTTTTTCAATGTGTAGTTCTGATATTTTAAAAAGAAAAAGTTTTCTACTCCATTTTTTAAAAATATTTTTGTCAAAAATATTTCTATATAAAATTTTTTATTAAAAATTTTTAAATAGAAAATTTGTTTTATTTAAAGTTTTTCTGTAGAAAATTTTTTATCAAAAATTTTTCTATAGAAAATTTTTTATTAACAATTTTTCTATAGAAATGTTTTTATCAAAAATTTTTCTATAGAAATGTTTTTATCAAAAACTTTTTTGTCGAAAATTTTTCTATAGAATTTTTTTTTTCTGTCTAAAATTTTTCGATAGAAAATTTTTGTATCAAAAATTTTTCTATAGAAAATTCTTTATCAAATATTTTTCTATATAAAATTTTTTTAACAAAAAAATTTTTTTACCAAAAATATTTCTATAGCAAATATTTTTAACAAAAATTTTTTTATCCAAAATTTTTTTATCAAAAATGTTTTTATAGAAAATTTCTTTATCAACAATTTTTTTATAGAAAATTTCTTTATCAAAAATTTGTTTATAAAAAATTTCTTTATCAAAAATTTTTCTATAGAAAATTTTTTTATATCAAAAATTTTTCTATAGAACATTTTTCAAAAAAAAATTTTATTAAAAATATTTCTATCAGAAATTTTTCTAAAGAAAATTTTTTTATCAAAAATTTTTCTATAGAAAATCTTTTTAACAAAAATTAAAAAAAAAATTTTTTTTTATCAAAAATTTTTCTATGGAAAATTTTTTTATTAAAAATTTTTTATCAAAAATTCTTATATAAAAAATCTTTTTGACATAAATTTTTTAATAGAAAATTTTTTAAAAAAAAATTTTTTATCAAAAATTTTTCTGTAGAAAATTATTTTAATAAAAATTTTTCTATAGAAAATTTTTTCATCTAAAATTTTTCTTTTTTCATCAAAAATTTTTCTATAGAAATTTTTTTGTCTTAGTCTTCTTCTTAGTCTTTGTCTCAGTCTATATCTTAGTCTATGTCTTAGTATATGTCTTAGTCTATGTCTTAGTCTATGTCTTAGACTATGTCTTAGTCTATGTCTTAGTCTATGTCTTAGTCTATGTCTTAGTCTATGTCTTAGTCTATGTCTTAGTCTATGTCTTAGTCTATGTCTTAGTCTATGTCTTAGTCTATGTCTTAGTCTATGTCTTAGTCTATGTCTTAGTCTATGCCTTAGTCTATGTCTTAGTCTATGTCTTAGTCTATGTCTTAGTCTATGTCTTAGTCTATGTCTTAGTCTATGTCTTAGTCTATGTCTTAGTCTATGTCTTAGTCTATGTCTTAGTCTATGTCTTAGTCTATGTCTTAGTCTATGTCTTAGTCTATGTCTTAGTCTATGTCTTAGTCTATGTTTTGGTCTATGTCTTAGTCAATGTCTTAGTCTATATCTTAGTCTATGTCTTAGTCTATGTCTTAGTCTATGTCTTAGTCTATGTCTTAGTCTATGTCTTAGTCTATGTCTTAGTCTATGTCTTAGTCTATGTCTTAGTCTATGTCTTAGTCTATGTCTTAGTCTATGTCTTAGTCTATGTCTTAGTCTATGTCTTAGTCTATGTCTTAGTCTATGTCTTAGTCTATGTCTTAGTCTATGTCTTAGTCTATGTCTTAGTCTATGTCTTAGTCTATGTCTTAGTCTATGTCTTAGTCTATGTCTTAGTCTATGTCTTAGTCTATGTCTTAGTCTATGTCTTAGTCTATGTCTTAGTCTATGTCTTAGTCTATGTCTTAGTCTATGTCTTAGTCTATGTCTTAGTCTATGTCTTAGTCTATGTCTTAGTCTATGTCTTAGTCTATGTCTTAGTCTATGTCTTAGTCTATGTCTTAGTCTATGTCTTAGTCTATGTCTTAGTCTATGTCTTAGTCTATGTCTTAGTCTATGTCTTAGTCTATGTCTTAGTCTATGTCTTAGTCTATGTCTTAGTCTATGTCTTAGTCTATGTCTTAGTCTATGTCTTAGTCTATGTCTTAGTCTATGTCTTAGTCTATGTCTTAGTCTATGTCTTAGTCTATGTCTTAGTCTATGTCTTAGTCTATGTCTTAGTCTATGTCTTAGTCTATGTCTTAGTCTATGTCTTAGTCTATGTCTTAGTCTATGTCTTAGTCTATGGCTTAGTCTATGTCTTAGTCTATGTCTTAGTCTATGTCTTAGTCTATGTCTTAGTCTATGTCTTAGTCTATGTCTTAGTCTATGTCTTAGTCTTAGTCTATGTCTTAGTCTATGTCTTAGTCTATGTCTTAGTCTATGTCTTTGTCTCAGTCTATATCTTAGTCTATATCTTAGTCTATGTCTTAGTATATGTCTTAGTCTATGTCTTAGTCTATGTCTTAGTCTATGTCTTAGTCTATGTCTTAGTGTATGTCTTAGTCTATGTCTTAGTCTATGTCTTATTCTAGTCTATGTCTATGTCTTAGTCTATCTCTCAGCCTATGTATGTATTAGTCTGTGTCATAGTATTAGTCTTTGCCTTAGTATATGTCGAATTTGTTATAAAAATTCTTATGTGAAAAAATTTGCTTTAGGCAAACAAATCATTAATGATATCTAAAAGCCTAAAATATTGTATTTATAATTGGATTTTAAAATTGACAACAAAATGTCAATAAATACAATAATAAATATAAGTATACATATATGTATGTAATATAATTAAATACCAAACATATGTAGGTATAAGTGTAGACAACATCCGGTCAAAACATATGTAACGATACAATCCAAAGACGGTTACATTACATATGTTATGCCCTTATATAATAAATCGAATTTTAATTAAGAAATTTCCAGCCGTTGGACATAACCAAAAATGACAAAATGGTTACAATACAAAAGAAATATAATATCAAACAAAATGAAACAAATAAAACAAAATTCTGATACCAAACAAAAATGTAATTTATTTCCAAATATCTACTAAAATTAAATCTAGAACCCCCTATCGCCCAAAAAGGACATGACATGGTGGCGGTGGTGGTTGCCTTTGTATTTTACATCAAACCATAAAATTCTCCAATTTAATAATATATCTTTTATATTATTGTAAAATTGTATTTGCCAACATTTTCATTTTAATAAATTTACAAAGAATAGACAATAGAGGAAATAAACTGTCAAATTTGACAGTTAATAAAATGTTAGGAAAATTTTGAAAAGGGATTTTTGTTATTACATTTAAATTTCAAATAGAGAGAATATGTCATAAGTGTATGAAAATTAATTTTATTTTATCTCCTTCTCTTTCTCATTTTAGCTCACATTTTAGAATTGGCTCAACAGTCGGAGAATAGAACAATAAATATATTTTCCCAAGTGTATAAGCGAATGTTACCGTTGTCAAGAAAATTGATTGTACAATTGTATTCGGAGATTATCAGGTAAGACCACTCACTCTCTTTAGTAGTATCACTGACTCTTGAATACCTATAACCGGGGTTATTTTTTTTGGTGTTTAAAAAAAAAAGTTTTCTACTTTATTTTTTTAAATATTTTTATCAAAAATTTTTCTATAGAAATTTTTTTAACAAAAATTTTTCTATAAAAATTTTTTAAACAAAACTTTTTTATCAAAAATTTTTCTATAGAACATCTTTTTCAGATAAACTTTTATATAAAAAATTAAAAAAAAAATTTATAAAAATTTTTCTATAGAAAACTTTTTTTATCAAACAAAAATCTTTTTAACATAAATTTTTATATAGAATCTCTTTTTAAACAAAAATTTCTTTAAGAAAATTTTTTTATCAAAAATTTTTTCTTTGTCAAAAATTTTTGTATAGAAAATTTCTTTATCAAAAATTTTTCTATAGAAAATTTTTTTATCAAAAATTTTTCTAAAGAAAATTTTTTTATCTTTTTTTCATCATAAATTTTTCTATAGAAAATTTTTTAAGCAAAAAATTTTCTATTTTTTAAGCAAAAAATTTTCTACAGAAAATTTTTTTAACAAAAATTTTTCCAAAAATTTTTTTAATCAAAAATTTTTCTATAGAAAATTTTTTTATCTAAAATTTTTCTATAGAAAATTGTTTTTTATCCAAAATGTTAGTATAGATTTTTTTTATCTAAAATCTTTTTATAGAAAATTTTTTTATCAAAAATTTTTCTATAGAAAATTTCTTTATCAAAAATTTTTATATAGAAAAATTTTTTAACAAAAATTTCTCAACAAATTTTTTATCAAAAATTTTTCTAAGAAAATTTTTTTATCAAAAATTTTTGTAATGAAAATTTTTCTATTTTTTCTTAAAAAATTTTTCTATAGAAATTTTTTTTTATCAAACATTTTTCTATAGAAAATTTTTTTATAAAAAATTTGTCTATAGAAAATTTTTCTATCAATAATTTTTTTATAGAAAATTTTTTTAACAAAAATTTTTTTATCAAAAATTTTTATATAGAAAATTTTTCTAAAGAAAATTTTTCTTAAGAATTTTTTTTTAATAAACATTTTTCTTTAGACAAGTTTTTTATCAAAACTTTTTCTATAAAAAAAAATTTTATCAAAAATTTTTCTATAGAAAATTTTTTTATCAAAAATGTTTCTATAGAAAATTGTTTTACCAAAAGTTTTTTTAAAGAAAATGTTTTCATCAAAAATTTTTCTATAGACAATTTTTTTATCAAAAATTTTTATAAAGAAAACTTCTTATCAAACATTTTTTTTTATCGATTTTTTAACAAAAATTTTTCTATAGAAAATTTTTTTATCACAAAATTTTTATATTTTTTCATCAAAAATTTTTCTATAGCAAATATTTTTTATAAAATTTTTTTATCAAAAAATTGTATATAGAAAATCTTTTTAAGATGAATTTTTATATAGAAAAATTTTTAAACAAAAATTTTTATAATTAATTTTATAAAAAAATTTTTTTATAAAACAATTTTTTTTTAACAAAAATTTTGATATAGAAAATCTTTTTAAGATAAATTTTTATATAGAAATTTTTGTATAGAAAATTTTTTATTAACAATTTTTTAATAGAAAATTTTCTATCAAAAACTTTTCTGTAGAAAAATTCTTTATCAAAAATTTTGCTATAGAAATTTTTTTCAAAAATATTCCATAGAAAATTTTTTTATCAAAAATTTTTCTATAGAAAATTTTTTTATCAAAAATTTTTCTAAAAAAAAAAAAATTATCAAAAATTTTTGTTAAGAAAATTTTTTATCAAAAATTCTTATATATATAAATTTTTTTAGAGAAATTTTTTATCAAAAATTTTTCTATAGAAAATTTTTTCATCAAAAATTTTTTGATTAAAAATTTTTCTATAGATTTTTTCATCAAAAATTTTTCTATAAAAATTTTTTCTATAGAAAAATTTTTTCTATAGAAAATTTTTTTATCAAAAATTTTTTCATTTTTTTTATTTATGGAAAATCCAAATTTCCAAAATTTGTCTATAGCAATTTTTTTATCAAAAATATTTGTATCGAATTTTTCGATAGAAAAAAATTTTATTCAAAAATTTTCTATAAAAAATAATTTTGGTAGAATAATTTTCCAAAGATAAATATTTTTATTAACAATTTTTCTATAAAAAATTGAACACTCTTATTTAAAAACACCCTCCATTTGACCAACGCTGCTCTATAGTCAGATTTTTCTCTGGTACTCAGTAAAATCACTGACTCTTGTATGCTTATAACTCTCTTTAGACTTTGGTGTTATTCTCAGATTTTAATTTTGTGCTCGAACTTTTTTCTTATTCTCAGATTTCAATCTCAATTAAATGCTCCTCTAATCTATTAATCAAACTAAAATTTCATATCACTCTCATACTTATATTTTTCTCTCTCTCTTCTCATTTCAGCAATTTAAAATCAACCGAAACAGTTAGTGCCTCTTCCCTGGAAAATGCCATCCATAAATTCTTTGTTAATCTATTCCCCGTGGCCTATCATCAAGTGGTACATTTGAATAAGGAGAGTTATGGTGAACTGCACGAGGACTATATAAATTGCTTGAAGCACACATATGACGATCTCCAGCCATTCGGGGCCATACCCAAAGAAATAACACGCAATTTAATGCAAAGTCTACAGACGGCTCACATTTTCATCAATGCTTTGTATCAAAGTGCTGAAGTCTTAAGTGAGACAGATGAATTGTATGCCACACATTTGAGTGAGAGCTGTCAGAAGCATTTGCTCAAAATGAGTTATTGTCCCAGTTGTAATGGTCTACAAAAGACGCACATTAAGCCATGTTACAGTTATTGCATGAATGTATTAAGGTATGTATGTATGTATGTATGTACGAGTATGGCTTTATAGATGGGAGAATGAACAAATGACTGAATGAATGAATGTAATAATTAAATCGAAAGATGGATAAAATGAAAGACAGTTGGTTGGATACATCAATTTACTAAAACTTAAGTGTCCTTGTGGTGGCCTCTCCAATCGACTGTTTGTCTGTCTATCTTTCGGTCTTTTTGTGGGCCTTTAACATTTTATTATTGTTACATTATTGACCACCCGCTCCCCTTTCCCTTGCCCTTACCTCCTTCCAACTGATTTATTTACTATACATATTTTACATTTTCCCTTTGTTTATATTATCCTTTATTACAGAGGCTGTTCGGCTCAATATGCTGGTGTCTTGGATAGTCCTTGGTCAAATGTTGTTGATGCCATTGATAATTTGGTCACAACTCATATACGTTCTGATACTGGTATTGTTACAGTCATTAAACAATTGGATAGTAAACTATCGGAGACAATCATGAAAGCTATGGAAAATGGTCCTGAATTGGAAAAGAAGGTAAGTGTTTCAAATGGAATATGAAATTTTTCAATTATTTCAAATGAAAAGGTCATTTTAAGGAAAATTTAAACACAAAAATGTCTTCTTAACATCAATTTTTCTATAGAAGTGTCTTCCTAACATCAACTTTTTTATAAAAATGTCTTCCTAACGTTAACAGTTATATAGAAATGTCTTCCTAATGTTAAAAATTCTACAGAAATGTCTTCCTAACGTTAACAGTTCTATAGAAATATTTTCCTAATGTTAACAATTCTATGAAATTCCTACGTAATGTTAACATTTCTATAGAAATCTTTTCCTAAAATTAACAATTCTATAGAAATGTCTTTCTAACGTTAACATTTCTATAAAAATGTCTTCCTAACGTTTACATTCTTATAGAAATATTAACGTTTTGAAGACATTTCTATAGAAATATCGTTTCGAAGACATTTCTATAAATATTCCTGTTTTCCTAACGTCAACTTTTCTATAGAAATGTTTGCCTAACGTCAACTTTTCTATAGAAATGTTTGCCTAACGTCAACTTTTCTATAGAAATGTTTGCCTAACGTCAACTTTTCTATAGAAATGTTTGCCTAACGTCAACTTTTCTATAGAAATGTTTGCCTAACGTCAACTTTTCTATAGAAATGTTCGCCTAACGTCAACTTTTCTACAGAAATGTTTGCCTAACGTCAACTTTTCTATAGAAATGTTTGCCTAACGTCAACTTTTCTATAGAAATGTTTGCCTAACATCAACTTTTCTATAGAAATGTTTGCCTAACGTCAACTTTTCTATAGAAATGTTTGCCTAACGTCAACTTTTCTATAGAAATGTTTGCGTAACGTCAACTTTTCTATAGAAATGTTTGTCTAACGTCAACTTTTTATAGAAATGTTTGCCTAACTTCAACTTTTCTATAGAAATGTTTGCCTAACGTCAACCTTTTTATAGAAATGTTTGCCTAACGTCAACTTTTCTATAGAAATGTTGCCCTAACGTCAACTTTTCTTTACAAATATTGTCCTATTGTCAACTTTCCTATAGAAATATTATCCTATCGTCAACTTCTCTATAGAAATATTGTCCTACCGTTAACCTTTTTATAGAAATATTGTCCTATCGTCATTCTTTCTAAAGAAATGTTGTCCTATAGTCATGTTTTCTATAGAAATATTGTGCTATCGTCAACTTTTCTATAGAAATATTGACCTATCAGCAACTTTTCTATAGAAATATTATCATATCAACAACTTTTTTATAGCAATTTTGTAATATCTACAATTCTATATAAAAATTGCCCTATCGTCAACTTTTCTATAGAAATATTGACCTATCATCAACTTTTCTATAGAAATATTGTCCTATCGTCAACTTTTCTCTAGAAATATTGTCCTATTGTCATATTTTCTATAGAAATATTGTTCTATCGTCAAATTTTCTGTAGAAATATTGTCCTATCGTCAACATTTCTATAGAAATATTGTCCTATCGTCAACATTTCTATAGAAATATTTTCTTATCGTCAACATTTCTATAGAAATATTGTCATATTGCCAACTTTTCTATAGAAATATTGTCCTATCGCCAACTTTTCTATAGAAATATAGACCTATAGTCAACTTTTCTAAAGAAATGTTGTCCTATCGTCATTTTATCTATAGAAATACTGTCCTATCGTCATCATTTTTATAGAAATTTTGTCTTATCGTCAACTTTTTAATAGAAATGTTGTCCTATCGTCAACTTTTCAATAAAAATGATGTCATTTCATCAACTTATCTACACAAATAGAAGTAGAAACTTTTATTCCTACCAAATCTTTGTTTGACGACAAAAGTACTTTCTTATTTGTAGGTACTATTTTGCTTTTATTTTACATTATTTTATGCACTTAAACTTATAATAAGTCCTTTGTTATAAACTAAAACATCATGTTAACACTTTTCATTATTATTCATTATAAAAATTATATGTAAAAAAATAATTTACATGAATGTAGAAATGTTCTTATACATGTAAATTATACCCATAAAATTATATTGAAGACACCTGATACTTGTTCAACAAAACATTTATATCTA
Organism: Stomorhina lunata; assembly: GCA_933228675.1. Classification (NCBI taxonomy): domain Eukaryota; kingdom Metazoa; phylum Arthropoda; class Insecta; order Diptera; family Rhiniidae; genus Stomorhina; species Stomorhina lunata. The sequence continues at coordinate 44,773,892 of OW121742.1, read as the reverse complement.
CAAGATATTTACATTAAAGCAATTAAACTCAACATTAATTGGAATACAATTAGTATTCAAAACTATCTACTATTTATTCAAATAAATATCTTGAGTAAACTAAACGTTAAACAAGTTTCCAGTGTTCGATGTTATTCGTTCATATAATTTATGCTGGATCTCTTAGTATAGGACTACCTACAACTTCTGTGTCTATATCCAGGGTCTACTTAATATTCTTTAACTTTCTATTGTTTTATCATAATGAGGGAGTAAGTAACTATATTTAGTTGAACACCAGATAAGATATGAATGAATGTAAATACACTCGTACTATATCTACAAATGTACGAGTATATGACAATAAGACACAACGACAAAAAAGGATTAGGACAAGTACTAAAAGTTCAATTTCTTAAGCAATTTATAAATATTCAATTTAATGGAATATCATTTTATCGTTTACATAAAGTAGGAATAACAAGTGTTTATTTATTTTTTAACGCTTTAGCTCTCACTCCGAAATGTAAGTACATTTTCTTATTCTTTCATTATGAATTCAAATGGAAGCATTTCTTTGCATTATTTGTAGGTAAATACTATACGACAATATATTTATATACATTTTGGTGCAAAATCCCATTAGGAACGAGTATAATTTAAGTTATTCTTGTTCTACATAAAGCTCTTTTCTTTATACAGATGTTTTTTGAATTTTGTACTATAGGAAGTGTTAAAAAAATTTTTAAAAAATATACAATTTTTCTTTATTCTTTAGGTGTTAACCTACTTAAAAAGGGAAATGCAGATTAGTCTTACTAACGAATTTTTCTACCATTTTTCTCAAGATAAGAAAATATTTCTAAAAAAGTTGTCCATAGATAAACATTTCTCAAAAGAAGTTATTAATAGAAAAAAAAAATTATATTTTATTTTCTTTAAAAAATTTTTTATCGAAAATTTTTTTATAAAAAATGTTATTTCACAAAGTTTTCTATACAAAATTTGATTTCAAAGATTTTCTAAAAAAAAAAAATTATCGAACATTTTCTATAAAAAATTTTATATCGAAAATTTTCTAGAAAAAATTTTATATCGAAAATTTTCTAGAAAAAATTTCATTTCAAAAAATTTTCCATAAAAAATTCTATATTAAAAATTTTCTATAAAAAATTGTATATCATCAATTTTCTATAAAAAATTTTATATCGAAAATTTTCTTTAAAAAATTCTTTATACAAAATTTTATATCGAAAATTTTCTAGAAAAAAATTTATATCGAAAATTTTCTAGAAAAAAATTTATATCGAAAATTTTCTAGAAAAACATTTATATCGAAAATTTTCTATAAAAAATTTCACTTCGAAAATTTTGTATAAAAAATTTTACATCGAAAATTTTGTTTTCAAAATTTTACATTGAAAATTTTCTGTAAAAAAATTTATATCAAAAATTTTCAATAACAAAATTTATATCAAAAATTTTCCATACAAAATTTATATCAAAAATTTTCCATAAAAAATTTTATACCGAAAATTTTCTATAAAATAATTTTTACCGAAAATTTTCTATAAAAAATTTAATATCGAAAATTTTCTATAAAAAATTTAATATCGAAAATTTTCTATAAAAAATTTTTTATAAAAAATTTTATATGGAAAATTTTCTATAAAAAAATTTATATCGAAAAATTTCTAGAAAAACATTTATATCGAAAATTATCCATAACAAATTTTATATTGAAAATTTTCTATAAAAAAATTTTATAACGAACATTTTCTATAAAATATTTCACATCGAAAATTTTGTATAAAAAATTTTATATTGAAAATTTTCTATAAAAAAATTTTATAACGAACATTTTCTATAAAAAATTTCACATCGAAAATTTTGTATAAAAAATTTTATATCGAAAATTTTCTAGAAAAAAATTTATATTTTAAATTTTCTAGAAAAAAATCTTTTATAGAAAATTTTCTATAAAAAATTTTTTATAGAAAATTTTCGGTAAAAAATTTTTTTATAGAAAATTTTCTAGAAAAAATTTTATATCGGGAATTTTCTATAAAAAAATGTATATCAAAAATTTTCTAGAAAAAATTGTATATCTTAAATTTTCTAGAAAAAATTTTATATCGCAAATTATCTAGCAAAAATTTTGTATCAAAAGTTTTCAACAAAAAATTTTATATCGACAATTTCCTATAAAAAATTTTACAACGAACATTTTTTATAAAAAATTTGATATAGAAAATTTCATATCGAAATTTCTCTAGAAAAAATTTTATATCTAAAATTTTGTAGTAAAAATTTTACATCGAAAATTTTTTAGAAAAAATTTTACATCGATTTTTTTTTTTTTTAAATTTCATATCGAAAATTTTATATCTTAAATTTTCTAGAAAAAAATTTATATTGAAAATTTTCTATAAAAAATTTTATATCGAAATTTTCTAAAAAAAATTTTATATCTTAAATTTTCTAGAAAAAAAATTTTATATCTAAAATTTTGTAGTAAAAATTTTACATCGAAAATTTTTTAGAAAAAATTTTACATCGATTTTTTTTTTTAAATTTCATATCGAAAATTTTATATCTTAAATTTTCTAGAAAAAAATTTATATCTTAAATTTTCTAGAAAAAAATTTATATTGAAAATTTTCTATAAAAAATTTTATATCGAAAATTTTCTAAAAAAAATTTTATATCTTAAATTTTCTAGAAAAAAAATTTATATTGAAAATTTTCTAGAAAAAATTTTGTATCAAATCTTTTATGTAAAAAATTTTATATCGAAAATATTTTATAAAAAATTTTATATCAAAAATTTTCTATAAAAAATTTTACATCTAAAATTTTCCATAAAAAATTTTATATCGAAAATTTTTTAGAAAAAAATTTATAAAGAAAATTTTCTATAAAAATTTTATATCGGAAATTTTCTATAAACAATTTTTTTTTTTAATTTTATATCGAAAATTTTTTAGAAAAAAATTTGTATCAATAATTTTCGATAAAAAATTTTATATCGCAAAATTTTCTACAAAAAATTTTGTATCGAGAATTTTTATAGAAAAAAAATTATATCAAAAATTTTAAATCTTAAATTTTCTATCAAAAATTTTATATAGAAAATTTTTTATAAAAATAAAATTATATCAAAAAATTTCTATAAAAATTTTATATCGAAAATTTTGTTTAAAAAAAACTTTTAATTGAAAATTTTCTAAAAAAAAATGTATACCAAAAATTTTCTATAAAAAATTTTATATCGAAATTTTTCTATAAAAAATTGTATAACGAAAATTTATTATTATTAGAAAAGTACGGTACAACAAGATTTAATCTTATATTAAAGTACCGCTTAGATAGAGGCAAAACAAAGTACATGGATAATATAAAAAAAAAAATTTTCCATTAAAATTAAGAAAAAAAATTACAATATATAAAATAATTACATAAAAAGTTTGAGAAAACAAAAAAAGTAAAATAAAAAATTTAACAAAAGAAAAATTGTGTTATCATTATTCTATGAAAAGTGTGTAAATAATGCGCATCTAAAGTGCTTTGCATTGCTTATAATTTGGATATATGACGGAAGTTCATTCCAGAGACGAATGGCATTTACGAAAAAATGTCTCTCTGATATTAGTTTTTGGTAACGAATAGAATTTATTTTATATCCTCTATTCGACCTTGAAAAAGTTAATCTGTTAAAAAGAAATGCTGGTTGTTTAGTATATATAATTTTGTGTAGAAATAGCAGTGTTCGGCATTTTAAAAGGTTATCGAATGAGATATTAAAGATTGTGTATGAAAATTGCGATATGTGACTTCTTCTTGAAAGACCATAGATGTACCTGGCAACGTTGTTGTACGCCACTTTAAGTTTATTCTTGCTTGTAGAGTTGCAACTAGAAAATAATTCACATCCGTAGGTTAAAACTGGTAAAATATAAGTTTTGGCGAGCAGCATACGAATGTTAATTGGAGTAAAGGCTTGCGTCATCCATAGATTTCGAAGAATAATGTATATTTTTCCGCATATAACGTTTATATGGTTTGACCAAGTAAGGGTATTATTAAAAGTGATTCCAAGATTTTTGGCATGTTCAACTACTTCAATAATGGAGTCGCCAATAATTATAGGAGGCAAGTGATATTGAACATTGCTGTTTTTCCGTATCATCATTGCTTTAGATTTTTTAGCATTAAGACATAGTCCGTTTATTGAAGCCCATCTATATACATTATCAAGGTCACAATTTAATTTATTAATACAGTTGTTAATGTCGGATGGCATACAGCTGATGGTGAGTTGGACGTCATCGGCATACATCTGAATTTGACAGTGAACAAGTTTAAGTGGCAGGTCATTAGAATATATGGTATATAACAATGGACCAAGTATGGAACCCTGTGGGACACCTCTTGGCATTGGGCAACTTGCTGATTTATTGTTACCAGAATATACTGACTGACTTCTGTTAGATAAGTATGATGAAAGCAATTTGATTGCAGTATTTGAAAAATGACACATATGTTTGAGTTTTTGACATAAGATGGTATGTTCAACAGTGTCAAACGCCTTAGAATGGTCGAGTAAAACCAAAAACGATATATAGTTTCTATCCAGTTTAGAACGGATCTCCTCAGAAACATCAATGAGTGTTGAAGTACAGCTATGATTGGGTCTGAAACCAGATTGTCTGTCAGACAATATGTTATTGTTGTACAAAAATGTAGTCATTTGCGAATGAATAAGCCTCTCAATAAGTTTTGACAAATACGGCAGTATTGCAATAGGTCTGTAGCTCTTATCAGATTTGGGGACGGGTATGATTTTTGCGCATTTCCAACTGGACGGGAATGTTGATGTTGTTATTATGGAATTAGCCAAGTGTGTAATTTGTGGCAAAATGTGACTTATTATTAGTTTAACAAATTTAGGGTGTACGTCATCATCACCAACGGAGTCTGATTTGATGCTCAGCATAGCCTTAAGGACATCTTCCTGGGTAACACATTCAAACTGAAACTCTGTTGAATTTTGTTGCCTATCATTGTCAAGATAGTTAAAGGCATCCTCAGAGTTGTAGTAGTCAAGGCTGGCTTGTGGCATTGGTATATTTGCAAATTCTATATTTAATTTGTTGGCATCAATACCATTTTCATCTTCAAAACAGTTTTTTACTAACCCCATCGACCGAATTTCTCCCCATTTCTTTTTCGAAGAAACAGCCAATTGAAATTTTTCTTCGTAGTATTTTGATTTTGCCTGCATAATTTTAGAATTAGTTTTTCTTCTGCAATTCCTGAAATAGTTATAAAGTTCTGAAGTTTTAAATCTTTTCCACCTTACATATGCTTTATTCCTTTCATTAATTAAGGCTTTAATTTCATTTGAAAACCATGGATTATCATTTTTTATCGTTTTTGTTTTAATGCATACATATTTTTCATACAAATGTTGAATATTATAATGTAAGAAATCAACTTGCTCATCGACTGTGGGCATGAAAAATGTTTGATCCCATGCAATTGTGGGCAGTTCATATAATAACGATTGTAGGTCAATATTTTTGAAGTCTCTAAATGTGATTGTTTGTTTTTTTGATGTAGTTATAAAATCATCAGACATAAAAATGAGATCATGTTTAGAAAAAACAGAAGCAGACAATTGATCAAACAAGAGCGTTCGAGAAGGATTATCCACGAAAAAAAGATCTAGTAGAGTGCTAGCGGTAGATGTAAAATGTGTAGGAAAAATATTATTTATTAAGGTCATACCAATGACGCTCATTTCATCCATAAGACTTCTGTCAGTCAAAATATTAGCGTTAAAATCTCCAGTTAAAATAACATCCGTGTATCCTAGAGCAAGTGTAGATAATTTGTCAATCAACGGCTTATAATCAATTCTATTATTCGGCCTGTATATCACACCCAATAAAATTTTTTGATTTTTATTAAAAACTTCGAGGAACAGATATTCCAGTCTCTGAGTACCAGAGTTTAACGATGATATGTTATCACTTGTTTGATTGTCAGCAACTTCAATTGGACTTTGGCATTTAACATTGCATGATAACGATGATTTTATATATATTGCGACTCCACCGGCATTTGATAGTCTGTCACTTCGAAAAAGGCGATATCCTCGCAGTTTATAGTTGTGGTCATGAATATCTACACGAAACCATGTTTCAGAAACGCAGATTATGTCAATACCAGATTCTTCAAAGATAATTCGAAACTCATCAATTTTTTTATGTAAGCTCTGGGCATTTATGTGGCATATATTTAATCCAGATGTTCTTTTACAAAGAATTCTGATCATGGCATAAAGATTTTCTCTGGAATTAACGATATCTAAATTAAGTTGTGAATCCATAATTAAGTATGAATAAATTATAAGCAATGCAAGCATAAATGATATTATTTTTACTAAATTTATTATTTATAATTATACCAATAGGAACAGAGACAATTTTTAGTTTGGAGGCAAAGTATTGAATGAATAAAAATTTTACATTAGAAATTATTAAAAATAAATGGTAAATTACTAAAAATAAACAATGAATTATTCTAACTGAATTCCCGAAAGTTTTCATTCTGATAATTTGGCACGATTTCATCTCTGGCATTTGGTGGATGAAAAAACTGTTGCAATTCAGATATATCAGTAATACGTAGCGGCTCATCTTGTTGAGATTTTTTAATGTAAACAATCCCTCTATTTGTAAAGGCATTTGATATTATCTTGCTTTTTTTTAAACGGTGGGCTTCAAGAAATATCCGATGGTTTTCAGGAGTCAGATTTTCATTAATATAGAAGGGTGTGGTGCTATCAAACCCAATGAGGTTTAAACGAAGAACATCTTTGTTTGATTTAATGAAAGAAGTTATAGATCGTAAAACAAAGTTTCTTTCGAAAGGACTTTCAAATTTAATAATTATTGCAGCATCGTTAATGTCTTTATTTGGTCGTTTATTACCACTTTTATTTTTAGGGAAAGATTTGTTTAAATTAACACGAAAAATTGCCTTTATGTGAGGTGGATCAATATTCACTGATTGACACAGATGGTTATACATATTAAAAAGGTTTTCATCCTCATTAAAAGGTACACCATTTACACGGAGATCGCTAGCAACAATGGAATTTTCTTGTTTTTTGGCATAGTTTTTCAAATACAATATTTCCTTTTTTAATTTATCAGTTTCATTGGTTATTTCTATAATTTTGTTTGTTGCTGTATTTTTTATTGCTTGCATATCTGATTCTATTGTTGACACTCTTTCAATAACATTATTAATCTCACAGTTTGTAATATTTAATTTTTTTTCAATCTCACTTAATAAACGATTTTCACACTCTTTGAACATTGTTTGGATCATTTTTTGCAAGTTTTCTGTTAGTTTCTCAGTCAGTTTATCAAATCTTTTATCTATCATTTGCATTAATTTTAAGGGAGAATCGGTTGAGCGCCTCACAAATTCAGTTTCAGAGACTCGCAGAGTTTTCGGCGTATTTTCAAGTAAAGAGTTTTGAGTAATTTCTCTTAATCTTTTTTGCGCGAGGGAGGACATGCTAAGCTCGTGTTGTACTTCTTGTTGTATGTTTTCTTCTTCGTACATTATATTTTTGTTTTGGTTTTGGCTTCTTAGTTTGTATGTAGACATTTGTTATTGTTTTGTTCAGCTTTTGATATTTCTTATTTCGTAGGTATTTTATTTAGTTAAAGTTTAAACACAAATTACTAAGTAAATGTATTAATTTTTGTATTTTTCACAATAAAAAAGTATTTTAGCTGATTTTATTACTATTATTTTCAAAGAAATGTTTTAAAAATCCAGTTTATATCAATAGAAAACCGACAAAAAATAGAGCAAAGAAAAAACACGTCCGACCGACTCAGAGATATTATTGCTTATATAAAAAATTTTATAACGAAATTTTTCTATAAAAAATTTTATAACAAATATTTTCTATAAAAAATTTTATAACGAAAATTTTCTATAAAAAATTTTATATCGAAAATTTGCTATAAAAATGTTTATAACGAAAATTTTTTATGAATTTTATATAGAAAATTTCATATCGAAAATTTTGTAGAAAAAGTTCTGCATCGAGAATTTTTTATAAAAAAAATGTATATCAAAAATTTTCTATTACAAATTTTCTATAACAAAAATTATATCAAAAAATTTTTATAAAAAATGTTATATCTTAAATTTTCTAGTAACAATTTTTAATCAACAATTTTCTAGAAAAAAATTTTTATCAAAAGTTTTCGATAACAAATTTTATATCTAAATTTTTTCTAGGAAAAAATTTTATATCGAAAATTTTCTAGAAATTTTCTATAAAATATTTTGTATCGAAAATTTTCTATACAAAAATTTATATCTTAAATTTTCCATAAAAAATTTTATATCGTAAATTTTCTAAAAAAAATGTATATCGAATATTTTCTATAAAAAATTTATATCGAAAATTTTCTATAAAAAATTTTATAATGAAAATTTTCTATAAAAAAATTTCATTTCTAAAATTTTCTAGAAATAATTTTGTATCAAAAGTTTTCGATATAAAATTTTATATCGAAAATTTTTTAAAAAAAAATGTATAAAAAATTTTATACCGAAAATTTTCTATAAAAAATTTAATATCGAAAATTTTCTATAAAAATAAAATTATATCAAAAAATTTCTATAAAATATTTCATATTGAAAATTTTGCTTTAAAAAAAACTTTTAATTGAAAATTTTCTAGAAAAAATTTAATAACGAAAATTTAGTATGAAAAATTTTATATCGAAAATTTTGTATAAAAAATTATAAAAATACAAAAATTGATATCAAAAAACTTTCAATAAAAAATTTTTAGTCGAATATTTTATAGAAAAAAGTTGACGTTAGTACAACATTTCTATAGAAAATTTGATATTAGAATAACATTTCTATAGAAAAGTTGATATTAGAATAACATTTCTATAGAAAAGTTGACGTTAGGAAAACATTTCTATAGAAAAGTTGACGTTAGGAAAACATTTCTATAGAAAAGTTGACGTTAGGAAAACATTTTTATAGAAAAGTTGATGTTAGAATAACATTTCTATAGAAAAGTTGATGTTAGAATAACATTTCTATAGAAAAGTTGATGTTAGAATAACATTTCTACAGAAAAATTGATGTTAGAATAACATTCCTATAGAAAAGTTGACGTTAGGACAACAGAAAAGTTGACAATAAAAAATGTCTTTAGAAAAGCTTATTTTTCTACTTGATAAATTTTCTAAAATTTTTCCTTGTTTTGATTTTCAGGTCAAGAAAACATGCGGTACTCCCAAACTATTGGCCTCCTTGAGCATGGACCAAGAGCCTAAACCACCAATGCCACACAATATCAAATGGGCCACACCAGCTGATTCGGAAATTTTACGCTTCCTATCCACCATCGATAAATCCAAAGAATTCTACTCAAACATTGTTAATAAGTAAGTTTATTCGGAAAGACAAAAATCGAGATCTAAATTTTCGGGATCCATTAAGTGATCTTTAAAATTTAATCTTTCTTATTGAAATTCACTCTTTTTAATTTATAACTACAAATTTTGCGTATAATATCACGTACAAAACAAAAATATAAAGGAGGAAATATAAAGCCTCCGAAAAATATAACATTTATAAAAAGCTCCCTCAAAGGACTCGGCACGAGCTAAATGAAAGAAATTAAAAAGTTTTTAATAAAAACTTTTTATAGAAATTTGAAAATGAATTTTCTAGGATTTGAGCTTACATCCGGTGAAGATACGAAAAAGTCGCCCATTACGATATCGTGCATAGCTTTTTTAACGGTTGTTATTATACTAATCAGAATATTTTGGTTGAACATGGCAAAAATCTTGAAAACTATTTGTTAAAAAATAAAAAATTTCGGTTTTGATTAATCTTAGATTTTAAAATGACAAAAATATTTTTCTTTATTGTGATTTGATTTGAAAATTTATTTATTTTAATAATTTTAGCGTCTGTGAAGATGAAGATATTCAAAGAAATGATCGTCATTGTTGGATTGGTGATCGTGTTGGTGACTATACCCAATTGGTCATGACTACCGGAATTGATACTCAACGTTATAATCCCGAAGTTCCACTGGATACAAATGCTCAACCCACAAAACTCAATGAACTGGTGGATAAATTGTTGAAAATTCGGAAAAATATTGCTACTGCGGTAAGTTTTTTTTATAAATATTTCTAATAAAAAAATTTGTAGCGAAAAATTTTTATAAAAAAATTTTTATCAAAAAAAATTTTTCGATATAAATTTTTTTTAAAAAATTGTCGATATAAAATTTTTTTAAAAAATTGTCGATATAAAATTTTTTATAGAAAATTTTTCGATAAAAATTTTTTACTAAAAATTTTCAAATATCAAATTTTTTATAGAAAATTTTTCGATAAAAATTTTTTACTAAAAATTTTCAAATATCAAATTTTTTTTTAGAAAATTTTCGTTATAAAATTTTTTTAGAAAATTTTCAACATAAAATTTTTTATAGCAAATTTTCGACATAAAATTTTTTATAGAAAATTTTCGATGTCAGATTTTTTTATAGAATTTTCGGTATAAAATTTTTTATAGAAAATTTTCGATGTAAAATTTTTTATCAAAAATTTTTGATACACAATTTTTTCGAGAAAATTTTTGATATTAAAGTTTTTATAGAAATTTTCGATATAAAATTTTTTATAGAAAACTTTTGAAATAAAATTTTTGATAGAAACTTTTCGATATCAAATTTTTTATAAAAAATTTTGGATATAAAATTTTTTATAAAAAATTTTCGATATAAAATTTCTTAAAGAAAATATATGATATAAAATTTTTTCTAAAAAATTTTTGTTACAAAATTTTTTTTTTTATGTAAAACTTTCGATACAAATTTTTTATGAAAAATTTTCGATATAAAATTTTTTGTTTTAGATACAAAATTTTTTATAGAAAATTTTAGATACAAAATTTTTTATAGAAAATTTTAGATACAAAATTTTTTATAGAAAATTTTCGATTTAAAATTTTTTATAGAAAATTTTTCATATAAAATTTTTTGTAGAAAATTTTTGATATAAAATTTTTTATACAAAATTTTTCATATAAAATTTTTTATAGAAAACTTTTGATATAAAAACTTTTATTGATAATTTTATATAGAAAATTTTCGATATCAATTTTGTTTTAAATATTCAAAATCAAATTTTTTTTAGAAAATTTTCGATAAAAAATTCGTATAGAAAATTTTTTAATAGAAAATTTTCGTTAATAAAGTTTTAATATATAGAAAATTTTCAATACCAAATTTTTTGTATAAAATTTTCGATTGAAATTTTTTAGAGAAAATTAATTTTATATAGAAAATTTTCGATATCAATTTTGTTTTAAATATTCAAAATCAAATTTTTTTTAGAAAATTTTCGATAAAAAATTCGTATAGAAAATTTTTTAATAGAAAATTTTCGTTAATAAAGTTTTAATATATAGAAAATTTTCAATACCAAATTTTTTGTATAAAATTTTCGATATCAAATTTTTTATAGAAAATTTTTGGTATACAAGTTTTTTTTAGAAAATATTTGAAATAAAATTTTTTATAGAAAATTTTCGATTTAAAATTTTTATAGAAAATTTTTGATATTAAATTTTTTAATAGAAAAATTTCGATATAAAATTTTTCATAGAAAATTTTCGATATTTATAAATTGTTGACATAAAATTTTTATAGAAAATTTTCATTAAAAATTTTTTAAATAAAATTTTTTTCTAGAAAATTTTCGATATAAAATTTTTTTATTAAAAATTTTCGATATACAATTTTTTATAGAAAATATTTGATATACAATTTTTGCCTTGACTATAGTTTGGACTATTGTCTTTGCTATATTTTGGTCCATTGTCTTGACTATAGTCTGAACTATTGTCTTGACTTTTATCTGTTTTATTATCTTGATTTTTATCTGAACCATTGTTTGATTTGGCCAATTTTAGATACCCTCCACCACTAGAACAATCAATGACATACAAAGTGATATGGCTGGTCATGATGACGAAGGTTCGGGCCGTATGACCGATGATGTCGACGATGAGGAGTATCATATGCAAGGATCCGGTGATGGCTCTGGAGGTGGTAAGTTTTGGTTTTTACGCTATTCTAGTTTAAACCTCAATATTTTAATCACATTTTATATATTTAGGTCACTCCTCCCTACCATTCGATCCACGTTCCCCAGATGGTAATACCAATGAAAATGAGATTGTACCTGCGGTTGAAACTGGCAGTTCTTCCAACACAATACACATGAGTTCCACAACTCTATACAGTCTACTAGTCATACAACTTCTAACAACGATACGATTTTTTAAGTTATATTAAGAATATACTCTGAAAAAATCCAAGGGTGCAACTCTGTTTTATAAATTATTGTGTAGTTTATATATAAATATTATAATTATATAATATAATATTAAATTAAATAACGAAACTCGACTAATTAACACAACAAAAAAAGGAAATATAAATAACTTGCTCTTAAAACGCTCTTAGAGTATTTAAAGAAATTGAAATAAAAATTGTTAAAAAAAATAATTTAAATTTAACAAAAAATTTAAACAAATGAAAATAAAAATGTACCAGCAATAACAAGTGCAAGAAAAGAAAAAAAAATCAATTCTTTAAGTAGAAAAAAAACAACATTTAAACAAAAGTGATACAATAAAGTTTTAAAAAACTTTAAATAAAAATTTATAGGAAAAAGAGTAAATGTTGGTTTTTCGTATATAACACACAAACAAAAAAGTAACGTACATTAATAATTTGAATCTAAAGAAAGTCCAAAGAGCTAAATAAAAAAACGTATAAACAAATAACAAAACAAATATGTAAATCTTTATATTAGAAATTTAAATATTGAATATAAAAAAAAATTAAACTTGTTTTTAGGCAATTAACAAATTTTTAGAATTAAAATAAAAGTATAAAATTTAATTTAAAGAAAAAGCTACTTGACGTAAATTAAAGAATCCTCCCATTATTCCCTTAATTTTTTTTATAAACAAAATATTTGTTTGTATTATTAATAAATTTTATAATTTAATGAAATTATCTCTCAACAGGAAGTGAAACAAAAAAAAACGCTAGAAATCAACTTTCTTGGCAACACTTTTTAAAACTATGTTATGTTCATGCAAAAAAAACCAAATATGTTATTAACACTCTTTGCCGTACATTTACATTTTGCCGTACATTTCTCTTCCCTGTTGCTATTAACTATGCAACATCAAATGTTGCTAACTTGATATTGCAAATGTTTACAAACAACAACAAACCGTTAAAACACAACCTTCAAAACACAGGGTTGGATATTTTGTTTATTTCACAAACGTTAACCCAACAAACATTTAAACTCTAAATAATTCACACAATCTTAAAAACAAAAGGTGCCATAAACATGAATTTTTTCAACAAATATAAAGCAATTTTCAAAAAACCATAAAAAAAACAAATAAAACAATATAAATGACAAAACAAATACAGCTAAAGGTCTAGACTATAAACGATTTCAGCTGGAAATTTTTTTACAAAAGGAAAATTTTGTTTGAAAATTTCACAAAAATTTCTTTAAAAAATTTTCTAAATGAAATTTTCATAATAAAATTTTCTTTTGAAATATTTTCAGTACAAAAAATTTTGTTGAAATAAAAATTTTTATTCCCAAAAAATTTTCGATTTAAAATTTTTTATAGAAAACTTTCGATGTAAAATTTTTTTTAGAAAATTTCCGATACAAAATTTTTTTATAGAAAATTTTCGATATAAAATTTTTTTATAGAAAATTTTCGATACAAAATATTTTAAAGAGAATTTTTAGATATCAAATTTTTTTATAGAAAATTTTCGATATAAAATTTTTTATAGAAAATTTTCGATATAAAATGTTTATAGAAAATTTTCGATCTCAAATTCTTTATAGAAAAATTTTCTATAAAATTTTTTATAGAAAATTTTCGATATTAAACAATTTTATAAAAAATTTTCGATATAAAAATTTTTATAGAAAATTTTCGACATCAAATTTTTTATATAAAATTTTCGATATAAAATTTTTTTATAGAAAATTTTTGATATAGAATTTTTTGAAGAAAATTTTCGATATCAAATTTTTTATAGAAAATTTTCGATACTACACAATTTTATAGAAAATTTTCGATACAAACATTTTTATAGAAAATTTTCGATACAAAAATTTTTATAGAAAATTTTCGATATAAAATTTTTTATAGAAAATTTTCGATATAAAATTTTTTATAGAAAATTTTCGATATCAAATTTTTTATATAAAAAATTTTCGATACAAAATTTTTTATAGAAAATTTTCGATATCAAATTTTTTTATAGAAAATTTTCGATATCAAATTTTTTATACAAAATTTTCGATATCAAATTTTTTTATAGAAAATTTTCGATATCAAATTTTTTTATAGAAAATTTTCGATATCAAATTTTTTATACAAAATTTTCGATATCAAATTTTTTTATAGAAAATTTTCGATATCAAATTTTTTTATAGAAAATTTTCGATATCAAATTTTTTATACAAAAAATTTTCGATACAAAATTTTTTATATAAAATTTTTTATAGAAAATCTATTTAGAAAATTTTTAATATTAAATTTTTTATAGAAAATTTTCGATATAAAATTTTTTATAGAGAATTTTCCATACCAAATTTTTTATATAAAATTTACGATATCAAATTTTTTATAAAATATTTTCGATATAAAATTTTTCTATAGAAAATTTTCGATACAAAAATTTTTTATAGAAAATTGTCGATATAAAATTTTTTATATAAAATTTTTTATGCAAAATTTTCGATATCAAAATTTTTTATAGAAAATTTTCGATATCAAAATTTTTTATAGAAAATTTTCGATATCAAAATTTTTTATAGAAAATTTTTGATATCAAATTTTTTATAGAAAATTTTCGACCTCAAATTTTTTATAGAAAATTTTCGACCTCAAATTTTTTATAGAAAATTTTCGACCTCAAATTTTTTATAGAAAATTTTCGATATAAAATTTTTTATAGAAAATTGTTGATATAAAATTTTTTTTAAAACATTTTCGATATCAAGTTTTTTATAGAAAATTTTCGATATCAAATTATTTATAGAAATTTTTCGATAAAAAATTTTTTATAGAGGATTTTCGATATAAAATTTTTTATAGAAAATTTTCAATATCAAACTTTTAAAAGAAAAAAACAAAAAATTTTGTCGAAATTAAAATTTCTAGGTTTTTGAATAGAAAAATTTTCTATATAAAATTTTTTGGAAAGAAAATTTTTTTACAAAATCCTTAAGAAAAATTTCCTTTAAAAATTTCAAAAAAAAATTTCTTTCAAAATTTTTCTAAAGCGTTTTTTTAATAAAATTTTCTTGTAGAATATTTTCGGCAAAAAAAAAATTTATGTAAAATTTTTGTTTAATAAAATTTTTTGTAAAGAAAATTTTTCAGTGGAAAATTTCGTTGAATTTTTTTAAGAAAAATTTAAAAAAATCATCGTAATATTAAAATTGAAAACAAAAAACAAGTAAGAAAATATAACAAATAAACTATAATTGTTCCTTTTTTAAATTAAAAATTTTAAAAACAATATATAATAAAACAATAAAATTAAAAAAATTTGATTTTATTTTCAATTTTCTAAAGCAAAAAATAAAGCACAATAAACAAAAGTTTGTGGTTCTATGTAAAAAGAAGAATTTAATTTAAAGAAAAAAATATTAACAATAAATTACAAACATTTGACATAAGTACGTACATGAAGAACTGAAAATTTACTTTAGTAAATTTAAATTAAAAAAATATTTAAAATTTAAACAAAAAAAAATCTATAAATAAAACTTAAATTAAACAAAAAACTTAGAAGACTTACAAGCTTTATACAAAAACTAAAAATTGAAGTGAAATTTGAATATTGAAAATTATAATACAAAATTAAAAAAAATTTTAGATAATTTTGGGATCTTGAAAAAAAGGCCAACATTAAAAGATTCAAATTTTAAAAAGTGAAAATTTAATTGAAAATTTTCGTTATAAATTTTTTTATAGAATATTTTTGATATAAAACATTTTTATAGAAAATTTTCGATATAAAATTTTTTATAGAAAATTTTCGATATAATTTTTTTACAGAAAACTTTCGATATAAAATTTTTTTATAGAAAATTTTCGATATAAAATTTTTTTATAGAAAATTTTCGATAGAAAATTTTCGATATAAAATTTTTTTATAGAAAATTTTCGATATAAAATTTTTTTATAGAAAATTTTCGATATAAAATTTTTTATAGAATGTTTTCGACGTAATAAAAAATTTAATAAAATTTTCGATATAAAATTTTTTATAGAAAATTTTCGATATCAAATTTTTGATATAAAATCTTTTATAGAAAATTTTTGGTATAAATTTTTTATAGAAAATTTTTGGTATAAAATTTTTATACAAAATTTTGGATATCAAATTTTCGATATAAAATTTTTTATAGAAAATTTTCGATATAATTTTTTTACAGAAAATTTTCGATATAAAATTTTTTTATAGAAAATTTTCGATATAAAATTTTTTTATAGAAAATTTTCGATATAAAATTTTTTTATAGAAAATTTTCGATATAAAATTTTTTTATAGAAAATTTTCGATATAAAATTTTTTTATAGAAAATTTTCGATTTAAAATTTTTTATAGAATGTTTTCGACGTAATAAAAAATTTAATAAAATTTTTTGTAGAAAATTTTCGATATCAAATTTTTGATATAAAATTTTTTATAAAAAATTTTTGGTATAAATTTTTTATAGAAAATTTTTGGTATAAAATTTTTATAGAAAATTTTGGATATCAAATATTTTATAGAAAATTTTCGATATCAAATTTTTTATAGAAAATTTTCAATATAAAATTTTTTATAAAAAATTGTCGATATAAAATTTTTTATAAAAAATTTTCGATATTAAATTTTTTATATAAAATTTTCGATATTAAATTTTTTATATAAAATTTTCGATATCAAATATTTTATAGAAAACTTTCGATACCAAATATTTATAGAAAAGTTTTTCTCCATAAACATTTTACTGAAAACATTAATTCCCAAAAGAATAAAATTTTTCTCTATTAAATTTCTTTAGAAAATTTTTCTCCATTAAAATTTTTATAGAAAAAATTTTTTAGACAATTTTTTTCTATTAAAATTTTTATAGAAAATTTGTTATTTTTTGAAAATTTTTTCTATAAAAAATTTTGTAGAAAATTTTTCTCTATTAAAAATTTTGTAGAAAATTTTTTTCTATTAAATTTTTTTTAGAAAATTTTTCTCTATTCAAAATTTTATAGAAAATTTGTTTCTATTAAAAATTGTTTAGAAAATTCTTCTCTATCAAAATTGTATAGGATTTTTTTTCTATTAAAAATTATATAAAAAAATTTTCTCTATTAAAATATGTTTTTTTCTATAAAAATCTTAAAGAAAATTTGTCTCTATTAAAAATTTTTTAGAAATTTATTTCTATTAAAATTTAAAAAAAAACAATCTCTACTAAAAATTTTATTAAAAATTTTTCTCTATCAAAATTTTATAGAAAATTTTTTTCTATAAAAAATTTTAAAGAAAATTTTTCTCTATAAAAATTTTAAAGAAAATGTTTAAAAATTTATTCTATTAAAAATTCAATAGAAATTTTTTTCCATAAAAAATTTTATACAAAATTTTTGTCTATAAAAAAATCTTTCCCAATAAAAAATTTTTGTAGAAAAATTTTTTCTATTAAAAATTTTATAGAAATTTTTCTCTATTAAAAATTTTTATAGAAACATTTTTGTGGCAAATTTTTCTCTTTTAAAAATTTTTCTATGAAATTTTCATCCAATAAAAATTTCATAAAAATTATTTTTATATAAAAATTTTATAAAAATTAGGTTTTAAGTTTTTCAAAATTTTTGGCCTTCCAGATATTCCATAATTTTCGATATCAAAGAAAAATAACTTCTGAAACAACTGAAAATTGAAAATCTTTAAAAATGTAAAATGTTTAAATGTAAATTATATTTCAAAGAAAATAACACAAAAATAAAATAATTAAATATTATCTTTAGTATTTATAAACGAAATAACAATTAAAAGTAAAAGCTTAGTTAGTAGCCAATAATTATTAAAAATTAAATTAATAACAATAAATTATAAAAGAAAAATATAATAAAAATAACTAAAATGCACAAATCGTAACGACAAGTTTTTGCATGATTAAAATTAAAATAATATAAATATTTAGACGGTAAATAAAACAAATCTATATTTTCTATATGTTAAACTCTCTTTATATATATATTTTTTTAAATTTTAATTAAAAATTAAATTAAAATTAATTAAAGCAACAAGAAAAAAATAGAAAGAAAACAATAAAATGTTTTTGCATGTGATTAATAATTATATAAGTTAATATTTAAAATTTTTTTAGAATTTTTTAGTTTACAAATTGTGTATTTTGAATTAACAAAATTCAAAAGGGGAGGAAATGAAACATATTTTAAGGCTTTTTTTTAGGAGAAAACGTAATATTTTGCTATAAATTTTTAAAAAAATTTAATTCTTAAATTTTATGAGTTCATTGTATTATAAAATGTTTGCGGGGTTCATGAAATTATATTAGGCAACAAATTTCCCATTATAATATAATAATAAATTTTTCCTCTTCTTTGTCTTTCCATCGAAGTTTCGGACGTTCTCTTCTGACATCAGGCCGTTTTTTGATAACAAAATTTTTGTATAGAAAAATTTTTTAGAAAAAATTTTTGATAAAAAAATTTTCTATAAAAAAATTTTTGATTAAAAACATTTTCTATAGAAACATTTTTGATAAAAAAAAATATAGAAACATTTTCACAATAAATTTTCTATAGAAAATTTTTTGATAAAAAAATTTCTATAGAAAAATTTTTGATAAAAAAATTTTCTATAGAAAAATTGTTGATAAAAAAATTTTTTATTGACAAATTTTTGATAAAAAAAATTTTTATAGAAAAATTTTTGATAAGAAAAATATAGAAAAAATTTTCACAAAAAAATTTTTGGTAAAAAAATTTTCTATCGCAATATTTTTGATGAAAAAATTTTCTATAGAAAAATTTTTCATAAAAAAAATTTCTATAGAAATATTTTTGATGAAAAAAAATTTCAATAGAAAAACTTTTAGTAAAAAAATTTTCTATTTTTGATAAAAAATTGACTATAAATTTTTTTGATAAAAAAAATATAGAAAAATTTTTCACAAAAAAATTTTGTCTAGAAAAATTTTTCATAAAAAAATTTTCTACAGAAAAATTTCTGATAAAAAAATTTTCTATAGAAAAATTTTTGATAAAAAATTTTCTATAGAAAATTTTTGATAAAAAAAAACTTTCTATAGAAAAATTTTTGATAAAAAAAGTTTCTATAAAATTTTTGATGGCAAATTTTATATTGACAAATTTTTGATAAAAAAAAAATCCATAGAAAAATTTTTGAAAAAAAATTTTCAATTGAAAAATTTTAGAAAACAAAAAATTTTTATAGAAAAATTTTTGATAAAAAATTTTCCATAGAAAAATTTTTGATCAAAAAATTTTCCATAGAAAAATTTTTGATCAAAAAATTGTATATAGAAAAATTTTTGATAAAAAAATTTTCTATAGAAACAGTTTTGATAAAAAAATTTTCTTAAGAAACATTTTTGATGAAAAAATTTTCAATAGAAACATTTTTGATAAAAATATTTCTATATCAAAAAATTTTTTACAGCAAATTTTTTTATCAAAAATTTTTCTACAGAAATGTTTTTATCAAAAATTTTTTTGTAGACAATTTTTTTATAGAAATTTTTTGGTCAAAAATTTTATATAGGAAAATGTTTGATAAAAAAATTTCAATAGAAAATTTTTTAACAAAAAAATTTTCTATAGAAAAATTTTCCATAAAAAAATTTTCTATAAAAAATTTTCTATAGAAAAAAAAATTTTTGATAAAAAAAATTTCTATAGAAAAATGTTTGATAAAAAATTTTTCCATAGAAAAATTTTTGATAAAAAATTTTCTATAGCAAAATTTTTGGTAAAAAATTTGCTATAGAACAATTTTTGATAAGAAAAATATAGAAAATTTTTCATAAAAAAGTTTTCTTCAGAAAAATTTTTCATACAAAAATTTTCTATAAAAAAATTTTCAAATTTTCTATAGAAAAATTTTTAATAAAAAATTTTCTTTAGAAAAGCTTTTGATGAACAAATTTTATATAGAAAAATTTTTGGTAAAAAAAATTTCTATATCAAGAAAATTTTCTATAGAAAGATTTTTAACAAAAAAATTTTCTATAGAAAAATTTTTGATAAAAAATTTTCCATAAAAAAATTTTCTATATAAAAATTTTTGATAGTAAAATTTTCTAAAGAAAAATTTTTGAAAAAAAATTTGTATAGAAAAATTTTTAATAAAAAAATTTTCTAAAGAAAATTTTTTTTATCAAAAATTTTTCTATAGAAAATTTTTCTATCAAAAATTTTTCTATAGAAAATTTTTTTATCAAAAAATTTTAAATAAAAATTTTTTGTATCAAAAATTTTTTATAGAAAAATTTTTTATAGAAAACTTTTTTTATCAAAACTTTTTTCAAGAAAAATTTTTGATAAAAAAATTTTTTATAGAAAAATTTTTAATAAAAAATTTTCTATAAAAAAATTTTTGATAAAAAAAGTTTTCTATAAAAAATTTTTCTATAAAAAATTTTTGATACAAAAAATTTTTATTTAAAATTTTTTGATAAAAGAATTTTCTATAGAAAAATTTTCTATAGAAAAATTTTTGATAAAAAAATTTTCTATAGAAAAATTTTTGATAAAAAAATTTTCTATAGAAAAATTTTTGATAAAAAAATTTTCTATAGAAAAACTTTTGATAAAAAAAATTTTCTTTAGAAAAGTTTTTGATAAAAAAATTTTCTTTTGAAAAATGTTTGATAAAAAATTTTCTATAGAAATATTTCTGATAAAAAAATTTTGAATAGAAAAATTTTTGACAAAAAAAATTTTGAATAGAAAAATTTTTGACAAAAAAATTTAATTTCGATTTTATTTATTCGACCTTTTCAATTATTAAATTCATAAAAAAATTTTGAATAGAAAAATTTTTGACAAAAAAATTAACATTGAGCTTTAAAGATAGTCTTCCTTTATTTCAGTACACAATTTTTATTTTATTTTAAATTTATTAAAAATTATAAAAAAAAATGCTTGTTTACGCCTAAGGTGTTCTAATATTCTGATTGATTAATTTAAAAATAAATTTTTATTTAATTTTTAAATTTTTAGAACCCCAAAAGTACGAAAAAAGTTAATTTTATTAATTTTTTTTTAATTTCAATTTAATCTTTAAGGGAAAATTTTCCCTAAAAATCCCTTTAATTTATAAAGAGTCTAATTATGAAGATTCCCGGTGAGCTCATTTATCGCATCAAATTAATTAATTCCCCCATTACAGGGGAGACTCGTTTTATGTGAAAGGGACATTTTATTTGAAAATTTTGATTTTTTCCAATTTTCGAAATGAAAATTGGAAAAACGTAAAAAAAGAAAAAGTGAAAAATTTTCACTTAAGATTTCATTTAAGTTTTAAAGTTCACCGGAAATTGTGTAAAAAGGAAAAGTGTAAAAGTTCCCCGGGAATTGTTATTCATAGTTGGGCTGAAAATCTTTTTATTATTTTTTTTTAATAGATTATTATTAGTAATGTAATTTTAAATATATGCAAAAGTAAATAAACAAAATGGCCGTATATATAGTCGCAATTTAATTTAAACAAAAAAGAAAATATATATTATTAAAGCAACAAAAAACTGAACTCACAAAAAATTTGTTAAATATTGAAAAAAATGTCAGTAAAAATAATAACAAATACAAAAAAAAACTATAAATTATAATAAGCAACGGCATTATTTAATTATTGTTTAATTCTTAAAACAAACAAATAAATATTATTAACAAATATCTAATTAATATTAATAATATTATGTACTACTACAATATTATTAAGCAAATAAAAAAAAATAAATGTGCAACATTTAAAAAAAATATTAATAATATTAATATTATTAAAAAAAATTGTATGTAAAATATTATTTCTTTTTGTAAAAAAATATATTTTTATTTCGTAAAACTGAAAATAAATACATATAAATAAAAAAACAATGAAAAAAAAAAACGAAAATTTTTTTTTTTCGAATTAAATAAAATTTGGAAATTTTTTGAAGTTTTATTTTTGATAAACCGGTTTTTAAACAAATTTTACTTAATTTACTTACTTAAATGGCCTATATTTACAATCTGTTAAGGTCAAAGGTCGAGCCTATTTTAGAAATCCCTGAGCTTGATATTGATTCTCCAAATTAGTAGGTCAAGCTTTGAAAGATTTTCTTCTACTTGGTTTTTTTCTTCCAAGTTTCAGATGTCCTCTTCTACGAGTTCCCTAGTTGCAGAGATTCCGCGTAACTGCGGTTTACAAAAAGTTCTATTGTTCCAGGAATATCTGGTGATAGGGCAGACGGAGTCATATCATCCTCAACACATTCCACTTCATCAGTTAGTTCACTCGGCACAGCAATTTTTTTTTTTTTTTTTGTGAGACCATTGATTCGGTAAATGAGCTGTCAAGATTTAGGAAATTACTGCCCAGGGATTTATCGAAAAACCTGATGGTTCATGGACAGAATCTAGCCCTGAGACATTCGGACTCTTTTTTGACACTCACTTCCCTGGTAACCGGACTCCAAATCCGATTATTCAAGAGCCATCTATGGAGCGATTGAACTCAATACCGAACAATTTGATAGACAAAATAGTCACTTTAGATAGAATTAAGTGGGCCGTGAGTACATTCTTGCCGTACAAGTCAACAGGCCCGGATGGCATTATTCCTGCTATGCTACAGAATTCTTCCGACTATTGTCTATTCATTTCTTTATAGTATTTTCTTTAGCTGTCTCCATGCAGGCTTCACTCCTAGTAGGTGGAGAGAGGTAAGAGTGATATTCATTTCTAAAGCAGCCTGTCGTCTTTTCTCTTGAAAACACTCGAGCGACTGATCGACCTATTCCTTAGGAACTCTTTAGGAACGCAGATTATTAGCAACGCATCAGCATGCTTATCTTAAGGGTAAATCTGTTGAGAGTGCGCTGCATGATGTGGTCGGTTTTATTGAAAAGGGCCTAGAATTCAAAGAATATACTTTGGTCGCTTTCCTCGATATCGAGGGTGCTGTAAACAATATTACGATTGAAGCAATACAGTGCAATAGTAGGATCATCAACTCGAATCTAGGTGATAATTTCCCGACAACATTCCAATTGGAACAACGGGTACTTCTCCGAACGGCAAATGCATTAGTTAGGGAAGTTTTACATAGCGTAATACTCAATAACCAGTGGCTATCTAAGTTATGAGGTGAACCGCCGTTTTCTTATTATTTTTTTTTTTTTTGAATTGATTGAACTTGGGACCTCTGGTATGCTAGGCGGATGACTAACCTGCTATACCACAGCGGTTCGCAGGTGACTGTAATTTACGTAAAAAAGTGACTAGGGGTACTCCACAAGGTGAGGTTCTATCACCATTGCTGTGGTTGCTGGCTATCAATGTCATTCTTAGATGACTTGACCAGCTGGGGAAAAAGGTCGTAGCCTACGCCGATGACATAGTATTTCTCGTATCAGGCAAATTCCCAGATACAATAAGCGATATTATGCAATCGGTTCTAGTATAACTTTCCCCCTGGGTCTGTAATAAAGGACTGGGGGTTGAAAGTTTCAAACATCGTGTGTTGAACTGTATAGAGTTAAGAATGTCGTTTTAAGCAAACTTATCTTGATCAGTAAGCTATCTTGGAAGAGAAATACGCTAGAAAGGATGGAAAAAGGGCTAAACGCTTACTACTTCTGCAGGGACTCCGTAAGTAAAACATGGGGCTTAAGACCAATAGTTGTGTATTGGATTTACACAACCGTTGTAAGGCCTGTTTTAACATATGGTTGTGCACTATGGAGGGAAGCTGTTGGCAAAGGTTCATTCATGGATTCCCTTGACAAGGTACAACGTTGTGCTAGTATTGGTATAAGCGGTTCCCTTAAAAGCCCACCTCAAGCAGCCCTAGACATCATGTTGTCACTGTAGCCTCTTGATATTTTCATAAAGGGAGTGGCAACCAGGTGTGAACGGTCGAGTTTTCAACATCGAAAACACATTCGAAAAAAATAGTATAGTGTGAATGTGCTATAAGGCTGTAAGAGTCGGGTGTACTTAGATATAGGCATGAGGGACACTCCAGTATTCTGAGTTTAACAGGCTCCTTGGGCTTTGAGTCAGGTCTATTGTTAGCACAGCACCAGAAATCGTAATCCCTAATAGATCAGACTGCAAGGGGCAAACAGCACTTTTTCGATAATCACGGTTCTGATTTTGATTCCTGAGGGATCAAAACGTTAGGAAATCTTTCAGACTAGCGGACGAGTGCAGTGTCTTTCAGGCAGAGATTTTTGCCATTTGAAAGGCTACAGAGCTCATCCAGGGTTTTATAGCTGAAAATAGTGAGGTGACTATATACGTCGCTAGCCAGGCTGCGCTCAAGGCGCTGTGGGGACATAGTATTACCTCCAAACTAGTTAAAAAATGTAGGATAGCACTTTTTGACCTATCATTCAGTTATAGGATTAGATTGTGCTGGGTTCCGGGTTATTGCGACATCGCTGGCAACGAAGTTGTGAACGAAGTCGCTAGACAAGGCTTAAGCCAAGACTTAAGTCAAAGAGTGACAGATATTGCTCCACCTATCTGTCACTTTTATCATTAAGTCTTGGATCAACAAGGAAACCACAAAGACATGAAAAGGCATGGTTACATTTAGGACATCAAGAGCTCTATGGCCTAAACCGGACATTAGTGGAACCAAAATTCTACTAGGTCTGAATAGGTCAAGCTTAAGAAGATGTATGCCTTAAATTCGAGGTTAAATAGGTTTCAAAATAAACTGCTCAGACATCTAGACAGCAAATTCTTTGCCGAACTTCAGGATCTGTAACAATGCAATTTGCAAGATATTGTAGGGTTCACCACTGGTCTCAGTTGGCTTAAATATGGTACTCTCAATCTATCTCTATACACTTCTTTTCTCTTCCTCTATCTTCAATCTCCTCTTTAGTAAAGGATCACAATGGACCCCTAGGGTCTCCGAGTAAAGGAGTCGCTTGACACTACCTTTATAACCTAACCTGCGTCTTTTTCCCGGAATTGTATTTTTAACCATAAATTTCACTGCACATTGATGCAATATAAAAGAAGTTTGTATAAATAAAATTTTATTGTTTATAAAATCACTATTTATTCATGGATTTTGAGGAACAGTTTTAGGATGATTTAGTGATAAAAATTTCAATTTTTCATAAAAAGATATTCTTTTTTATAATCAGAAAACTATTACGAGTTATGAAAATATTGTAGTGTTAAATGTTACTCAAAAAGTTTGAATTTTTTTTAATTTTTGTACCATTTTAAGTTGTTGCTTTAACTCTAATATTATTGGTAATATCGCAGAAATAGCAGTCCTTGGTCGGAATCTTACTATTTCCAAGTCGTTCCGGTACGAAGAATTGACGTGTACCATCTTTTCATTATACTTTTGCTTGTTGGGTTAACCCTCTGCAACTGACGTGAAATTTTTTCACTATTCGACTGACGTGGTAGAACAGTAGACACCATTTTAAATATTTATACATTCCAAGTTCTATTTTATAGGAATTGTAATATTATCTATAATTAAAGGTAAGATACTTAGGTCACTACTAATTATTATAATTTTCAAAATCAATGATTCAATTCATGTTATACAGCAATTATTTATATCGTTCAATACTGACCTAAAAATATACATGTTACAAAAAAAATTAATAAAAAAAAAAACTCGTTTAATTTTTTAACAAATTTTTTTTTTTTTTTTTGTTTTTTATTAACATTTAAACAAAACATAACAATATAAAAGAAAATAAATTCAGTGGTTAAATTAAAAGCTATTCCAAGTTGAACGCTGACGTGGTTGACTAATAGACACTTTTTTAAATAAACAAGCACGTGCTTGTACCATAACCTCTTTTGTAACACTAGCAAGTGTATAATTATGTAATAAAAAGGTACTGAGAACACCAGAGCCGATGCTTGTAAAACAACGGCGTTAAAACTTTTTTTTTATTTTTGGGTGTCTGGTAGCTGCAGAGGGTTAAAATCAGTTAAAATCGCCGAGGTTATGGAACAAACTGCAGAACTGCTTACTTTAACAGGGTTGCATTGAAAAGTACCAAAATAAGTAACCCCCAAATACAACACTGTCAGTTGACAAACATTTGTTTTGGTTTTTGGCGCGCTAATGCAACAAAATAGTAGCGTGTGGTTGTGTGAATTTGGTGGTGGAATGCAGATGCAATTTTGCTAAATAAAGTTAAAAATTTGAAAGATTAGTTAAAATTAAGACGAGCATTTAATAACAAGCAGCAAGCTAAACCAAGAAAGCTAAAAATATTAAAAAAAAATCAGTTTATAAAAGAACTAAAGCAAAAATAAAATGGCAAGACGTGATTATGTTCAAGACAAAGGTGCGAAGCAACAACACACTAAACCAAATGCATTAAAAATAATATACAAATTGTTTATCTTTATTAGAGGCCATTAAAAGTTTCTTAGGCGAATTCTGCAAGCAGGACGATGAAGGCAAAAAACATTTCATCTATGGCCAACAACTGGTAAAACTGGCACATCGTGAACAAGTTCTGCTGACCGTGGATTTGGATCATTTGGCGGAATTCAATGAAGGTTTAGCAGAGGCTGTTATGAATAACTGCCGTCGTTATGCCACTATGTTCAGTGATGTCATTTCGGAAATGCTGCCCAGTTACAAGGAACACGAAGTGCATGCCAAGGACGCCTTGGATGTGTATATTGAGCATCGTTTGTTAATGGAAACACGCACAAGAAATCCCATGGAACAGCATGATCAAAGAAATGCTTTCCCAGCAGAATTAATGAAAAGATTGTAAGTAAAATCATTTTTTTTTTTTTATAAAATAGAAATAACTTAATTTCTCTAACCCCATTATAGTGAAATTGGCTTTAAGCCTCAATCCAATGTCAAGGCTAATTCTATACGTGAAATTAAAGCTGAACACATAGGTAAACTGGTCACAGTTCGTGGTATTGTTACCCGTTGCACCGAAGTCAAACCCATGATGGTGGTTGCCACTTATACTTGCGATCGCTGCGGTTCGGAAACCTATCAGCCTGTTAGTTCTTTGTCATTTACTCCCATCTCCGACTGTCCTTCTGACGATTGTCGTGTGAATAAGGCTGGTGGTCGTCTGTATTTACAAACTCGTGGTTCTAAGTTTGTCAAATTCCAAGAGGTAAAGATTCAAGAGCATAGCGATCAAGTTCCTGTTGGTCATATTCCTCGTACGATGACCATTATGTGCCGTGGTGAAGTCACACGTCAGGCTCAACCTGGTGATCATGTTCTTATATCGGGTGTTTATTTGCCTTTGATGCGTGGTGGATTCCAGCAGATGGTACAGGGTCTATTGTCAGAGACATTTTTACAAGCATATGTAAGTATTAATGACATTTCCCCTAGTTTATAAATGAAAAATAAATCTATAACAAGCTTAGTATTTAATTTTTGCATATCAAATTCCTACAATAAGCCTTTGATAATATTACTTTTGGAGTATAAATTAGGAGAATTATTTAACTCTTGAATATAAACTAGACTTAAAAGTTAATTCATTTAAATTACCAAAATTCAAACATTGTAGTCTTTTTGACTCAGTTTAAGGCAAATACAAAATAAGGAAATGGGTTAAAAGAAACTAAAATGTTCTTTCTTTTTAAAGAACATTAATAAAATATAAACTCATGATTTAATGAAATAATTTATTACAGCGCATTATCTGCATTAACAAAAACGACGAAATATCTGACAAAGACGCCGAACTTACACCTGAGGAATTGACCGAGTTGGCTCAAGATGATTTCTATGAACGTTTGGCCACCAGTTTGGCTCCCGAAATCTATGGTCATTTGGATGTTAAAAAGGCTATGCTACTGCTGTTAGTAGGCGGTGTCGACAAAAGACCAGATGGCATGAAAATTCGTGGCAACATAAACATCTGTCTTATGGGTGATCCTGGTGTAGCCAAATCCCAACTTTTAGGTTATATCAGCCGTTTGGCTATACGTTCTCAATATACCACCGGTAGAGGTTCTTCTGGTGTAGGTTTGACCGCCGCAGTTATGAAAGATCCTTTGACTGGTGAAATGACTTTGGAGGGTGGTGCTTTGGTCCTGGCTGATCAGGGTGTTTGCTGTATTGATGAATTTGACAAAATGGCAGACGCTGATCGTACGGCTATACACGAAGTTATGGAACAACAAACAATATCCATAGCTAAAGCTGGTATAATGACAACATTAAATGCTAGAGTTTCCATATTGGCTGCCGCCAATCCTGCCTTTGGTCGTTATAATCCCAGACGTACTGTAGAGCAAAACATTCAACTACCAGCTGCTTTGCTCTCACGTTTTGATCTTTTGTGGCTGATACAAGATAAGCCAGATCGTGAAAATGATTTGCGTTTAGCCAAACACATTACCTATGTCCATAGTCATTCCAAACAACCACCCACCCGTGTTAAGGCCTTAGACATGAATCTAATGCGTCGTTATATTAATCTTTGTAAACGTAAAAATCCTACCATTCCTGATGAATTGACTGAATACATTGTGGGAGCTTATGTTGAACTGAGACGTGAGGCTCGTAACCAAAAAGACATGACCTTTACTTCGGCTCGTAATCTTTTGGGTATTTTACGTTTATCCACGGCTTTGGCACGCTTGAGACTCTCGGACAAAGTGGAAAAGGATGATGTGGCAGAGGCTTTACGTTTATTGGAAATGTCCAAAGATTCACTCAATCAAATACATGAACATCAAAAGGGACAGTAAGTTTTGCTTGAATTAAAAAAATGGATGAAGATTTATGTGCTAAAATTATTTTGTTTTTTATTTTAGCATTCCTAACACTTCGGACAAAATCTTTTCTGTGGTCCGTGAATTGGCCGGCAATAGTAATACAGTTAAAATCGCAGAGGTTATGGATCGCTGCACCACCAAGGGCTTCAAACCCGATCAGGTTGATAAATGTATTGAAGACTATGAAGAGCTTAATGTTTGGCAAGTTAATATGGCTCGTACGAAAATTACTTTTATGTAAAATTACAATTATCTTTAAATATTGATTGATAGGAGGTAATATTACAACCTACTCTTTTATATTTTAACAAAAGTTTATCTATGTTTAAGTAATTGATCGTTTTCTTGTGCTAATAGAGAAAAAGAGCAAAGATTCATATTTTTATACAATAAAATTTTATGTTTACTAAAAATATTGAAAGTTATTTATATGTGTTTTAAAAAATAGTAACAGTCAATTTTTCTACTGATGCACTAGATATTATTTTTATGCCCTTAAACGCAAGAGGTGGTTTGGGCAAAGTCGGATGATGATTATGTAGAGGCCGCCTTTTTGGAAAAATCTAACAATCTGATTTTTTTTTTTTTTTTTTTTGTTAAAACGTAATTCGTTTAAAATTTCTCTCCCATTGGCTTAATAATGATGTTATGAACCTAAAAATATACAAAAATTGTATTATTTTTAAGTATAAACCCCGAAGAACAACTTTGCATTACCTGTACATTTGGTGGAGTACCCAAAGCCCATAACACGGCATCTGCAACTTCAGCTGATTTTAACATGGGCAAATGTCCTTTAATCACTTTCTGAATATCTAGCGGTAAAATATCAGTATCCACAATACCAGGGCTTATAGTCTAAAATCAGGAAAAGTAATGATTAAAAAATGTTCTTACATTTCCAACTTAAAAACCCACCGTTACTCTGACTTGTGTCTTCTGACGCTGAAACTCTTGACGATATATCTCATTCATTGCTTTTAAAGCGAACTTGGTGGCGGGATATATATTAAGGGAAGGTAAATCAGGACCTAAATTTGGTACTTGATGTCCCGCCACACTATTAACAATCACCACATGACCCTCACCATTCTTGTAAGTTTTCATGGAATGAAATGCCTCGCGTGTACACAAAACAGTACCCAAAATATTTGTATCCAAAGTCTGACGTATTTCCTTGGTATTATTACGTTGTGACAACTGTGTGGTGGCTATAATGCCGGCATTATTTATCATTACATCACAGCCGCCCAACTTTTGTTGAGTCCAATCGAAAGCCTGCATTACTTGCTCCTCTTGGGTTAAGTCACATCGCATGGCATGAAGATTATTACGCAATTTTGCTGGTAATTCTTCTTTTAGTTTTAATACTAGCTCATGTCTCCTGGCTAAGCCTACAACTATCATACCAGATGTTACTAGAGCCTTGCAACAGGCTGCACCTATGCCGGCACTGGCACC
Source organism: Stomorhina lunata (assembly GCA_933228675.1). Taxonomy (NCBI): domain Eukaryota; kingdom Metazoa; phylum Arthropoda; class Insecta; order Diptera; family Rhiniidae; genus Stomorhina; species Stomorhina lunata. Next base: position 44,743,235 of record OW121742.1, on the reverse strand, counting down.
GCTGACTACAGCCACTTTATTACACCAACGTTCCATGGTAAATGATAGATATTAGTTGAAAATTTATTGAAAAGGCAATTGAAAGAAGCCCAACAAGTGCCAAAACGAAAAAGGTCAAAGATAGAGGGAAGGGTACAATATTTAAAGTAGAACTTTGAAAAGGTGGTTGAAAGTCAACAAACAATTTGATTTTCTAATGCAAAAATGATTGAAATCAAAAAAATCTTCGGTCTAGTTTCAAATTTATAAAATTATCAATTATTTTACTACATAATAGCTGTGTTCCAGAACTCCCAATACTGTACAATATTGTACAAGTTTTAATCAGAAATTACAACTAAGTGTTCCTGTACTAAAAAAAACTGTAATTGAGAACGAATTTGAAAAAATTCTAAAATTTTCTCCTTACAATAATTTACATGTTTTTGCCAGAAAAATTTTTCCTGCCAAACATTTAATAAATACCTTGCGTTAATTTTTTAATTCTTAACTTAAAACTTAAATTTAAAATAAATATTCTTTCCATTAAATTTGTTATCATAATTCCACTTCAGTGATTTCCAACGGTTGCGTATCGATTGTTGTAGCCGCCGTAATATACAGTATAAGCGTGTAAATTTGGCCGGGTATAAAGATAAACGTTGAATAGAAGATAAAGCACAATGACACCACAATTAGACAATCTGGAAGAAAAGTAAAAGTATTTGAAATCAAATTTTAAGGTGATTCATATAATGTTTGTAGTATTAAATCCAATGACGTGTTTTGAGGTAATTTACCCCCCTTGGGATAATTGTATTCTATTTTAAGATAATTGGGGGTACTTTGAAAGTTTGAGTCATTTTCATGTTGGTTTTTAAAGCAAATGTCGTGGGCACTTAAGATCGGTTTATACAAGATTTTTCAGTTTAAATCAATAACTCTTTGTTTGTTTCAACAACTGAACTAGAACCGAACTAGAACTGAACTGGAACTGAACTAGAACTGAACTAGAACTAAACTAGAACTGAACTAGAACTGAACTAAAACTGAACTAGAACTGAACTAGAACTGAACTAGAACTGAACTAGAACTGAACTAGAACTGAACTGAACTAGAACTGAACTAGAACTGAACTAGAACTGAACTAGAACTGAACTAAAACTGAACTCGCGTAAACCTCTTGAAGCCAATGTTCAGAGGTAACTGGACCTCTAAAAATATTCGTAGAAAAATTGGTCAAAGAAATATTGTCGCGGCCTATGGTTGAAGAATGCCTAATTGCCGAACTGAGGGCTATATGTAGTGACATTAATTCTGCCGGGAGCCAGTTTTACTTAGCGAAAAGGAGTAGTCCGAATGGCACCTGTAATCTTTTCTTCTTCTTCTGTTATCCTTGACTCCCAGTGGAGCATAGGGCCATAACCATATTTTTATATCGAACTCTATTGCTAGATGTTAGGCATATTACATGAATAGTTTGCTACTCGTAACTCCGCATCAATTGACATTCTCCACGTTCTAGCAAGTGCACCAACACGACGTTCGCTTCCTTGTGGATTCCTACGAAGCGCTTGTCGAGCAATATTGGTATTCGGCCTTCGAAGTGTGTGGTCTATCCACCGCCATTTCCTTTGACATACCTCTATAGAAAAAGGGATTTGGTTTGTATTGTTTAGTAGATCTTCACTTCTTATGCGATTTGGCCACCATATATTAAGGATTTGCCGCAAGAATTTGTTTGCAAAGGTTTGTAGGCGCTTATCGATGGCATTTTTGCGTTTCCAAGTTTTGCAGCCGTAATACAAGATGTACTTGACATTCGAGTTATATATTCGTAACTTAGTTGTTGTTGATATTTGCCAAGATTTTAAAATAGCTGGGAGAATGCAGATTTTGCCTTATTTATACGCGATTCAATATCCTTGTCGGTGCCACCTTTTGTAGATACCAAACTACCAAGATAATTCTGTGGCTTGGTGCTAAAAGGGCCAATGTCAAAAAAACTAGTTTTGAGAAAATTTGATTTAAAGTTTTTATTTTTCATATAAACCCATAGTAACATTGCTCAGAAAAACTCTTATAAATCTTTTCTGAGTTTAGTTAGATATTATCTGTTGGAGCCAAATGAAAGGAGGTAAAGAAGGGAATCAAATTCAATGATTAACTCAAAACAGCAAAAAATTGACATTGGCCCTTTTAGCACCAAGCCACAGAATTAAAGGTACCTACATATCCAATAACCTCGTTATCCACATTAATGTGTGGCGACGCCATAGCCTCCAGGCATAATCTTTGTCTTGGAAATATTGATTTCCAGCCCAGCTGCCCGAGATTTAACAGTAATAGGCGCTAGTGTTTTCTTGAAGGTGGCCTGGGTTTTGGCTTAAAAGACATACGTCATCGGCGTATTCCAAGTCCTCGAGTTGTTTAAAGGGTGTCCATTGGATACCACGTCTGTCATTCAGTGCCGTGCGCTTTATATTGTCGATGACAAGGATAAAAAGTATAGGTGATAAGATACATGCTTGTCTTACTCCAGTAGTAACTTCGAACGGATTAAGTTCAGAATTTTCGTTGGCATGTTACGGTTTTCTAAAATTCTCCATAGATGGTTCTTTATTGAAGAGAATCCGATAATTAAAACAAAAAAACATCGCTGCTTGACCTTGCAAAGCACAGGCCACCATTCATTAGTAGGATGTATTGACAACCATCTCGAATAGACAGGCAGCATTAGCAGGAGTAAAACCACGTACATATATTGGCTAAGGCAATTTTTGAAGATTAGATTTAGCAAATTTACATTTTTGTCCAAATTTTTATAATACACTTGTGATTTTAACCCATGATTTCTTATTTTTTTTTTTTTGCACTTACTTGAAACTACTTTCTCCCAAGGTTCACACATTGATAGATAAGTATTCAATTCATACAGCATATGCAACCATTTGATATAATTTACTAGGCGGTGATAAGATTTTTTAATTTTGCCAAACATTTTATACAAAATTTAAAATATTGCAATTTCTTTTCTTTTAAATTTAAATAAACTATCGATATATTTTCGCTGATATGAGATTTTTTCGCGCTAAATTTAAATGTTAAGTTGAAATGGCTAAAATCATAACTAAACTAAATAATGAAAAATAAAGAAATATAACAAATTTTCTAACATTGATATACTATATCCAATACATAGGTTTTGCTTATCAATTATTGGCTTATGTAGATAAACGAATTGAGGAGTAAGTACATAAAAAAAGGTTATATATTGAAACATAAAATAACTCACTTGTTTAGGTTTATATGTCCCTAAAGAATACCAAGTAATTTTTGGCCCTGCATAATTGTTAATAATAACAAAAACGAAATATTTTGTCTAAATACATCCATTATTTCAAACATTCATCAAAATGATAGCTTTTTGACACAATCACGCACCTGCAAACGGTTTCAACGTTAAAGAAAGAGATAACTAAATGAGTAAAAATATTATGGAAGCTTTTTTTGTCCAGTGTATTTTTATTAGTTTAAATTTTCTTGTTCTTTCTAGGGACATTAGAATGTTTTGTGTTTGTATTTAAGAATAATTAAAATAATTTAGATTTAGTTTTTATTTTATACTAATAATATATTTTAATTAATAATATAAATACAAAAAATTGTGATCTTATTTAGTTAAATACACTGTTTTGTTGTAGGTTGTTGTTTTTGTTTTATTTGATTATTATTTTATAAACTTCCACGACACTTGATTCTTATTGAAGATTATTAAAGTGAAATCTTTTTCTTTTTTTTTGTAATTTATTGGTTTTGATTGAAATATTGTAAAATTCTAAATCAATCGTTTACCAATAAAGCAGACAGAGTTCGGTGTCGTTTTATAATGTGATCAACTCAATGATTGCGGTTTTTTAAAAATGTTTTTTGACTGATTATATATGATTATTATTTAGAATTAGGACAAATAACACAACACACACTTAATTGAACTACTCGAGTACGGTTGTTTCTTCTTTGACCAAAAATTCAATAATTTCTTCATCAACTTCTTCAGTATCCAAGTTATCTGTATCGAAATCTGAAATGAAAGAGATAAATCCATATTTTATAAATGTGAATTAAAAACATATAATTAAAGTTTATAGTCGGCCAACACCGAACATAAAGTATCCTACACTACAGAGCTATTAGTAAAAAGTTTTTATTTCAGGTTCCTTTACTTACTAATTGCAACCAAATCTTTTGAAAATTGAGTTGGTTATATGAAAATAAAAAAGCAGAACTAAAACTGTAGCAGAACTAAACTTGAGCTAGAGGGTTACTCCGTGTCTTGATTCGGAAGTAAAATTGTTTGAAATTGTATGCTTAAAGTATTGTGTTTAAATAATACTTTTGAATAGAGATTCAAATAAACTTGAACAAGAACTGAACTGAACTAGAACTGAACTAGAACTGAACTAGAACTGAACTAGAACTGAACTAGAACTGAACTAGAACTGAACTAGAACTGAACTAGAACTGAACTAGAACTGAACTAGAACTGAACTAGAACTGAACTAGAACTGAACTAGAACTGAACTAGAACTGAACTAGAACTGAACTAGAACTGAACTAGAACTGAACTAGAACTGAACTAGAACTGAACTAGAACTGAACTAGAACTGAACTAGAACTGAACTAGAACTGAACTAGAACTGAACTAGAACTGAACTAGAACTGAACTAGAACTGAACTAGAACTGAACTAGAACTGAACTAGAACTGAACTAGAACTGAACTAGAACTGAACTAGAACTGAACTAGAACTGAACTAGAACTGAACTAGAACTGAACTAGAACTGAACTAGAACTGAACTAGAACTGAACTAGAACTGAACTAGAACTGAACTAGAACTGAACTAGAACTGAACTAGAACTGAACTAGAACTGAACTAGAACTGAACTAGAACTGAACTAGAACTGAACTAGAACTGAACTAGAACTGAACTAGAACTGAACTAGAACTGACCTAGAACTGAACTAGAACTGAACTAGAACTGAACTAGAACTGAACTAGAACTGACCTAGAACTGAACTAGAACTGAACTAGAACTGAACTAGAACTGAACTAGAACTGAACTAGAACTGAACTAGAACTGAACTAGAACTGAACTAGAACTGAACTAGAACTGAACTAGAACTGAACTAGAACTGAACTAGAACTGAACTAGAACTGAACTAGAACTGAACTAGAACTGAACTAGAACTGAACTAGAACTGAACTAGAACTGAACTAGAACTGAACTAGAACTGAACTAGAACTGAACTAGAACTGAACTAGAACTGAACTAGAACTGAACTAGAACTGAACTAGAACTGAACTAGAACTGAACTAGAACTGAACTAGAACTGAACTAGAACTGAACTAGAACTGAACTAGAACTGAACTAGAACTGAACTAGAACTGAACTAGAACTGAACTAGAACTGAACTAGAACTGAACTAGAACTGAACTAGAACTGAACTAGAACTGAACTAGAACTGAACTAGAACTGAACTAGAACTGAACTAGAACTGAACTAGAACTGAACTAGAACTGAACTAGAACTGAACTAGAACTGAACTAGAACTGAACTAGAACTGAACTAGAACTGAACTAGAACTGAACTAGAACTGAACTAGAACTGAACTAGAACTGAACTAGAACTGAACTAGAACTGAACTAGAACTGAACTAGAACTGAACTAGAACTGAACTAGAACTGAACTAGAACTGAACTAGAACTGAACTAGAACTGAACTAGAACTGAACTAGAACTGAACTAGAACTGAACTAGAACTGAACTAGAACTGAACTAGAACTGAACTAGAACTGAACTAGAACTGAACTAGAACTGAACTAGAACTGAACTAGAACTGAACTAGAAGTGAACTAGAACTGAACTAGAACTGAACTAGAACTGAACTAGAACTGAACTAGAACTGAACTAGAACTGAACTAGAACTGAACTAGAACTGAACTAGAACTGAACTAGAACTGAACTAGAACTGAACTAGAACTGAACTAGAACTGAACTAGAACTGAACTAGAACTGAACTAGAACTGAACTAGAACTGAACTAGAACTGAACTAGAACTGAACTAGAACTGAACTAGAACTGAACTAGAACTGAACTAGAACTGAACTAGAACTGAACTAGAACTGAACTAGAACTGAACTAGAACTGAACTAGAACTGAACTAGAACTGAACTGAATTAAACGGGAGCTTTTAATTGTACAAAATACATAAAAATATTAATAAAAATGTAAATAAAGGCAAATTAAACAACTTACGATTTCTGAGCTGCATACGTCTAGCTTTTTGTTCCTTCCAATCAGCGATACGCTTATTGCGATATTCCGTAAATTGATCACGCAATTGAGCACGTTTCTCTAACAACTCCTTGGAAGCACGAGTCATACGCATGCGATCCTTTTGTTCGAATATGAAGTAGTGTTTCTTCAAGTTCTTCTTGATGTCCTTAATTTCTTCTTCGCTGAGAAGAGTGGCTGGACGAGGACGCCACAAGAATTGTACGAAATTCTTGAGGATATTGCGACGAATAATGCGACCTTGGAAGGTGTACATATTAAAGCCGGTATCTTCTTTAACCTTCCAAGAGGAAACTCCCGTAACCACATAACGACCTGTGGGATCCCATTCAACCTCCGAGGCTCGGAAATGATCGGGAGAAGCGGTAATGAGGAAATTGTTGTTGGTATCCACAAATTCAAATGTACCTGTGGTCAAATTGGCCATAACAATAAATTGACCGCGGGGCGACCAGAAGAGATGAGTGCAGGATTTCTTTTCAAGTTTTTTAACCAATGAAGGCTTAACACCATTATTGACTTCATAGAAACTGACATTGGAATTGTTGGTTTCGCCATGGATAATGGCAAACTTATTGCCTACAGGTTCCCAAGCGAAGGCCAAAATCAGTTCTCTGATTTCAACAGAATCGACGGGTACTTCCTTTTCGCGCATATGGAAGATTTCGAAATTGTAGAACATACCCAAGAATTTAACATCCGAGTCTTTCTTATCCTTCTTCAATTTTGAATAACGATCAACCTTCACACACAAATAGTCACCAGATTTTTGCCAGTGCAATTTACAATCAGCCACATGGAAAAGATTCTTATTACGGATTTCACGTTTTTTGGGAATTTCAAGCAGGGTGACACGAGCGGGAATTTGGTTTTGTTCCTCTACCCAATAGGCAATAACATTGTCAGTGGGGGACCAGGAGAAACCACGAATACCGGGAACCTTGATGGATTTTAAGTCGAGCAGGTAGAAAGAGGGAGTTTCGTAAATATGAATGGAGTTATCACCCAAACGTGCTACATATTTGTCATCGTGAGACCAACGGAACATGGAGAACATTGAAACACTATCGGCAACAAAGGAACGCTTTTCAGCACCCGAACGTATGTCCCAAATAACCACTTTTTGACCAGTGGGAGTAGGGCCATAGGTAACCAAATAATTTTCGCAGGGAGAGAATTCAACAAATTGTGTGCCAGGATGAGGGAAACGTTGAATACGTGTGAATTTGCTGCCACCCCAGATGGCCACACCAGGTTTGTGGAAAGTCACCACATAAGTACCCAAAGGAGACCATTTTACAAAAGTATCGGTAAAGTTTTCGCGGGATTCCAATTCATTAGGTTCGGGAAGAGTATTTTGCCAGAAAGCCACTTGTACACTGTTGGGAGAACTCTCAGCAGCCACACAGTATTGATCATATGCATCGGGATCCATTAGGAAGCTGTACAAATCATTTTGCATCTTGAAGGGTTGGGGAGTTGGTGGTTCCCATTTCTCGGGTATATTGTCATACTTTTGGAAATCGGTAAACAAATTTACAGCAAAAGTATGATTTTTATCCAAACGATGATTATTCAGATTCTTAACAGCTTCTTCGGCTTGTTGTGAATTTTTGAATTCCATAAAGGCAAAACCTTTGGTCTTACCCTCCTCATCAACGGGATAAACAGAGTTGACAATTTCACCGAAACTGGAGAACAACTTGCTAATAACCATTTTCAATTTTTCCAAACGGGAGGGTTCAACTTTTGGTATATTATCCACCACAACTACATTTTCAACACCATCAGCTTCTGAGGGACGTTGTTCCAACTTGTCGGCCAACAATTCTGCAAAGACACAACATGATTAATTTTTCTTCGCATAATTTGTTTTATTACGATTTTTAGGTTATGTTTGTAGCTTTACTTACCCTCATCGCTAATATCGTCTACAAAACCCTCAGGATCCTCAAAATTTGGCTCCTCCTCGAAGTCCTGGTCATTGCTTGATTCTTCATTCTTCTTTTTAGCCATATTTTCTAAAGTTTTCCTCGCTTTTTGCTAATAAAATGTATAAATTTGCAAAGAAATTGGAAAAACGAACGCCACGCCAGTTGTCACGTCAAATGTAAAGGACTGTCAAACTGTAAGTTGAATGAAATGTCAAAAAATTTTGTGAAAACAACCATGTATAGTTTGGAAGTCATTGGATATAAGTTGTTTATTTATTATGTAGTTGGCAACGTGCGGTTTGTTATGGTTTATGTCTGAGATAGTTTAACCCTAATTGTTACCGTGTTACATTATTTTTAAGAATTTCTACTTTTTTTCTATTTACTATAGAGTTTTAAAAAAAATATATATTTATATGAAAATTTTCTAAGTTTCACTATTTATAGGAAATTTTTAAGAATTTACTACTTATAGAAATATTAAAAAAAAATACTGTTTTTATTAAATTTATAGAAAATTTATTTTTCCAAATTTAATTTTTGTGGAAAATTGTTAAAATTTAACCTTTAAGAAAACTTTTTCTAAACTTGTTTCTTGGAAGAAAAAATACATGTCACTTTCAAATCATTTGTACAAGAAGAGTAAACGAACAGAAAATTTGTAAAAATCCAGTAAGAAAATCAAAACAATAAGAAAAAAACAATAAAAAAGGCAATAAATAAATAAAAAAATGACCTAAGCTTTTAATTTTTAATTAGTTATATACTTTTTAACTTTAATTTAGTTAATTTTATTTCTTTTACTTCAAATTTTTAACTTAATAAAAATTGCGGCAAATTTTCAACTGCCTGTTTTTCTTTTGTTTACGTTTTTTATTCATGTTGTTGTTGTTACTGAACTTTTCCCTGCAAGAACAGTGACAGTCATTTTACCCGTCATATGACTGACATTAGTGACAAAGTTTCCATCATCGCGTAGAACAAAGTTTCTAACATTTTATTAAGCCAATATGAGAAATGTGACCGAAACTTTTGTGTACGTGTGATTTTGCATCTCTCTCTAACACACACATTTTTTCGACCACAGATAATATATCTGAGCTGTTCACTCTAATGATTTTTACTAGTCAACATTCCTATGTAATTGATCACAGATGACCGGTAAAGTTTGATAAATACTTCGTCAGCAATGAAATAGCTTTAGTCACAGGTGACCAGTAATGCTTGATAATTACGTCGCCACTGTTGACGGACTTCTAGTTTAAAGAAAAACACATAACATTTCATCTCAATATTTATATTATTTAAATGATAAAATAACAAAAGGATAACAAAATACAGTCAAATAAAAAAAGTATAAATAAATATATAACAAAAATGTACATTTAATTGAACAAAAAGTAAACAACATAAGAAACTAAATTAAACGGAATGAAAATAAATTAAAATTACATTTGATATTTTTCACTTTTTTATTTCTTCACTTTACTTTATGTTTTTAAAATACTTAAAAATTGTTTGTTTAATTTAATTTTATTTTTATTATATTTTTTCTTAGTTCTTTTTTTGGAAGTAAATGCACGCAACAAAAATAATTTTCAGAAAATGTCAAAAATTCAACCATGCAAATAACTTGTTTAACGATGATAGAAACTTCCTCACGAGTGACGACCATATGTTTTGTCAAGTTTAAATGTGTTAGTAAATATGTTTTGTGTGTATTAGTTTCGGTCATTCATTTCTTGTAGGGTTACAAGCAAAAATTTTCCCCGTAACATTTTGCAAATACTCAGCAAATAAACTGTCACTTTTTCTCAAAAATTCTCTCTGTTTACATTTCCCCTCTTACTGAGTTTTGGGTAAACGAACGACTTTCCGTAATATTTTGTAATATTTTGTAATAATTTGTACAAATTTTAACGTAAACGAATGAATCTTTTATCTACAAAACCTGTCATTTTCAAACAAAAATCGTGCACCTGTCTTCTAATTTTTGTAACTATGGAAACAATTTTTTCAAAACAATTATCGAAAACTAGTATTTCCACATTCATTACAAAAATATTCTTTAAGTTATTCTAAATAAAAATTAAATAATAAAAAATTAAAATGAAATTTATACCTTTACATGCCACCAATACCGCCATCATTTACAAAAACGCTATTTGCTCAACGGCCACTCTAATAGTACTTACTTTTCTGGTCCTTTCAGTAATGATTCCTGTACTATTGGTCTCATTACTCAGCCCCTACTCGGGTATAGCAGAATCTCGAGTTTTATATGAACAACCTCAGGTACAATTCAAATACAATTCGATATTTTTGGGCGAAATCTTGGAAAATCAAAATACCGGAACTGAAACCGAGGTGTTCGCTTGTAGCACATTTCCCAATTTAAATAATGTGCTGACTAAGGAGGACAATGACAAATGTGAGGGCATTAAGGTGAGATCGAAAATGTGTTTCAAATTATATAAAAGTAAAAATTTAATGATGTCTTCTTAGTATTGGACTGATGATTTGGATTATGATGGTAATGTGGATCGAGTCCATTTTGTTCAGCATATGGAAGCTTTAAACCAGAAACTAATATCTCTTGATCTAGTGCTATTTTTTGAGTCCAGCTTAAAGGTAAATTTTAAAGGATTTGGCATAAAAAGTACCAAGTTTTACTTATTTATTGACTTCTATTCCAGCACAAGTGTCATTTGTCCCCGCCTGCTTTGCTGCTACATCATATTAGCCTGCCCGTGACATCTCAACTTACCAGCGGTGTCATAACACTAAGAGCTGAGCTTATGCTTAAACAATATGTAGAATTCACCTGTCCATTTCCTGGACGTCATACCAAGACCACTTTTCGTAATATCAAACTGTCTACAAATACCTCCAATATACAGCAATTCCAAACCGAATCCTTGTGGGATCAAGTGAAATCAAATCCCGCCTACTTTCAGCTGGATGTTCAAGAAACCTATATACGCCACGCCCCTGCTGATCAGGGCCTAATGTTTCAGTTAGATTTGGATATTCTACAGTTGGGCGCTCGTTATCATTTAAGTATTTGGGAGAGATTGGGACAATTTTGGTTATATTTTGCCTCGTTCTTTGGTATATCCTTTTACATTATGAATAAGGTTAAAGATTTTCTATTTGGTCATCATATTGTCCGCTCCTGGGAGATAATACCGTGGAAGAAATTGTACTGACAAAGAAATGGTGAACGCATTTATTTGGATGACTATTCGGAGACAAGTGTGTTTTGAATGGGATGAACTCGGAGACTTTATTGAACTGATATTTAAAATAAGTATTTTTTTTCAATTCTTCAAAAATAAAATTATTTATAAAGAACTTAATTCATAATAAGGAAATTCTTTATACAGATTTGAAAATTTCCTACAAATAGTAAATTTTGGAAAAATGTCTTATAAATAGTAAATTTTCGAAAAATTTCCTATAAATAGTAAATTTTCGAAAAAATTTCCTATAAATGGAAAATTTTCAAATTTCGAAAAATTTCCTATAAATAGTAAATTTTCCAAAAATTTTCTATAAATAGTAACTTTTCGAAAAATTTCCTATAAACAGCAAATTTTCTAAAAATTTCCTATAAATATCAAATTTTCCACAAATTTATATAAAGTAAATTTTCGAAAAATTTCCTATAAATAGAAAATTTTCAAAAAATTTCCTTAAAATAGTTAATTTTCAAAAAATTTCCTTAAAATAGTAAATTTTAAAAAATTTTCTATAAATAGTAAATTTTCGAAAAATTCCCTATAAATAGTAAATTTTGGAAAAATTTCCTATAAATAGTAAATTTTCGAAAAATTTCCTATAAACAGTAAATTTTAGAAAAATTTCCTATAAAAAGTAAATTTTGGAAAAATTTCCTATTAATAATAAATTTTCCAAAAATTCCTATAAAAAGTAAATTTTTGAAAAATTTCCTATAAAAATATAAAGTTATCGAAAAATTTCCTATAAATATTGAATTTTTGAAAATTTTCCTAAAAATAGTTTATTTTTGAAAAATTTCTTTTAAATAAAAAATTTTCGAAAAATATCCTAAAAATAGTAAATTTTATAAAAATTTCCTATAAAAACTAAATTTTCAAAAATTTCCTAAAAGTTATAAAATTTTGAAAAATTTGTTTTCGATTTTTTTTTTTTTTTTTTGTAATTGCCAGTTTTCAAAATTAAAAAAGAAAAATCGATTTTCGAAATATTTGACTTGGACTTATTATAGATTTATAACCTTTTTAATAAATGAAATAAAACAATTTTTTTGTTTAAAAATTAAAATTTTAATAATGTTTAACTTGCACCAAAAACACAGACAAATTATTTTTGTCCAATTAAAATGTACAAGAATTTTTACAATTTAAATGTTTAAAGAGTTCATGAATTATTTGTTCATAATATAGGGGGAGCTACGATCCAGTACTGGATAAATTCGATATATTTAAATACAATTAAAAGGGGTATTGGTAATTTTTTTTCATTAACTAATTCCAATTTAACAAATCTATCGAGCTTTGAATCGTAGCAACTAAGTGATAACTTTATAATTTTTATATCTTACAAAATTTAGCAAATACACACAATAACTTCTAGCCCTTTAAAGGGTTTTTAAAGAAAAGAAAAATAAAATAAAAAATAAATACATAACACAGGGTCACAAAATTTTGGGGCAACACGATTTGTGTACCATTAGATAACTTAGATAACTTTGGTCTGCTGAATCTGAATATTGGTTTAGTTTCGAGATATAAATTATTTTCAAAAAAATAAAATTTTTTTGCAAAGAAAATTCCTATAATATATTTTCCCAAAATTTCCTATAAATAGTAAAGTTTTTAAAAAATTTTTAAAAATAGTAAATTTTTGAAAAATTTATATAAATAGTAAGTTTTTGAAACCATTTTATAAATAGTAAATTTTCAATAAATTAATAGTGAATTCGAAATCTCGATAATTAGAGCTAACTCGAAAAAACTGATATTATATGCAGATTCAGGAGTTCTAAGTTATTTTCAATTACTTCCAAAAGTTTGTGCCAAAGCAAAAAATTAATTTGTTTTGTGCCGCAGTGTAATTATTACCATAACTTAAGATACAAATCAATTGGCAACAGATATCTTTTGTACCTTAGCTTATATAAAATATTTTCATAGTATATAATTTATATTTTATCTGCATTTATGTATTTAGTATGTAATTGTATATAATGGTTTTTACTCTGTGTCTTAATTTATGATCTACTATATAAACTGTTTTTTTTTAATAGAAGAATAATAAGCGCTCCTGGGCCGAGGTGGACAGTAAACGCCAAGTACGTTTGATACTAACGTATTGTATTAAAGCACGGACACAAATTAAGAAGCCAAATGCCATTATTAGCCACCATAGCCAAGAATTTTCATGCGAAGCCAAATCGGTAGAATGTTTCACTATCAGCGTCCATTTGGCCAGCGATAAACCGAAGCCGGATAAGGCACCATAACGAGCAGCAATGGTGTGACAAAAACAGGTCAACATTAGAAAACCAATCCAATTGAATAGAAATGCCACCACAAAAGCGGTTATGAACATGATATCCGTGCCCAGAAGATTGTTGTCACTTGAATTAGTTAGATTTTCCGCTTCGGAGGCATCAATAGCTATAAATGTTAAACCCGACGCGCCACCACCAACATTCGCTCCAGGCGGATCACGCAAATTTGCCAATAGGGGATTTGGTGGCGGTGCTAAGGGTGGCGGCTGCAGCGTATGTGTTGTCAAAAATCCCGGTGGCAATTCACCGTTCAGTGACTTTTCCATTTGAACTTCCTCGTATGTGGGCAATTTACCATGATGCATGGGTATTTCTGTTAGTGCTGGGAGCTGTTGATTTAGGGGCATTTGGTTGTGTTGTGTTAGGTTAACATGGCTGTTGGTTAGTTCATATGGTGGTGGAGCACTGAAATCAGCTTTGGGTGGACCCAATTCCGGCTCGGGTGGACCACGATTATGATCTGGCATCCTGATTAGTGTGGGGAATCGTTATAGGGGTAAACTGGAATTAGAAAAGCAAAAGAAGAATTAATATATTAGCTTTATGTCATTGAATTAAAGTAGATTTTAAATAAGAATGACGTTACACTGAGGCACAAAAAATAATTTTTCGAAAATACTATTTATAGAAAATTTTTCGAAAATTTACTTTTTTTAGAAAATTTTTCAAAAATTTACTATTTATAGGAAATTTTTCGAAAATTTACTTTTTTTAGAAAATTTTTCAAAATTTACTATTTATAGGAAATTTTTTAAAAATTTACTATTTATAGGAAATTTTTCAAAAATTTACTATTTATAGGAAATTTTTCAAAAATTTACTATTTATAGGAAATTTTTCGAAAATTTACTATTTATAGGAAATATTTCAAAAATTTACTTTTTAGAGGAAATATTTCGAAAATTTACTTTTTAGAGGAAATATTTCGAAAATTTTTTTATTTATAAGAATTTTTTCGAAAATTGCTATTTATAGGAAATTATTCAAAAATTTACTATTTATAGGAAATTTTTCGAAAATTTACTATTTTTCGAAAATTTACTATTTTTTTTTAAATTTATTTGTAGGAAATTTTTCAAAAATTTACTATTTAAAGGAAATTTTTCAAAAATTTACATTTTATAGGAAATTTTTCAAAAATTTACTTTTTATAGGAAATTTTTAAAAAAAATTACTTTTTATAGGAAATTTTTAAAAAATTTACTTTTGATAGAAAATGTTTAAAAAATTTTGTATTTATAAGGAATTTTTCAAAAATTGATATTCATATGACTTTTTTCGAAAATTGCTATTTATAGAAATTTTTTTTGAATTTTACTTTTAATTTTTTTTTTTTTAAATTTTACTTTTAAAGAAAATTTTGCAAATTTTATTTCTAATTTTTATTTATTTATTTATTTCAGTTAAATGTAAATAAATAAAATATTCGTATTGAAATTTTTCGAAAATAGCTATTTATGGGAAATTTTTCAAAAATTTACTATTTATAGGAAATTTTTCGAAAATTTATAGGAAAATTTTCAAAAATTTACTATTTATAGGAATTTTTCGAAAATTTATTATTTATAGGAAATTTTTCGAAAATTTACTACATATAGGAAATTTTTTGAAAATTTACTTTTTGTAGAATTTTTTTCAAAAATTTACAATTTTATTAAAAAAAATACTATTTATAGAAAATTTTCCAAAAATTATTGAGGAAATTTTTTGAAAATTTTACTTTTTATACAAAACTTTTCAAAAATTTTTTGTTTATAAGAAATTTTTCTAAAATTTTTTAAAAATTTACTATTTGTAGGAAATTTTTCAAAAATTTACTATTTAAGGGAAATTTTTCAAAAATTTACATTTTACAGGAAATTTTTAAAAAATTTACTTTTTATAGATAATTTTAAAAAAAATTTGTATTCATAAGAAATTTTTCGAAAATTGCTATTTATTGGAAATTTTTCGAAAATTGCTATTTATAGGAATTTTTTTCGAAAATTTTGAAAATTTACTTCTAAAGAAAATTTTTCAAATTTTTTTTATTTCTAAGAAATTTTTCGAAAATAGCTATTATGGGAAATTTTTCAAAAAATTACTATTTATTAGAAATTTTTATTTCAGATTGCATTAACAGATCTTGTGTGGTATAATTTTGTACCCCTGTGTTATTAACTATTTAGATACCGTGATGATGTAATTCCTCTTCTTGACAAAAATTTCTATTTGACAAAACAGTTTCTGTCCAACAGATGTTAATTTAAAGCAATTCATATCAAGGCAAATTGTTCAAATAAATATTTGCCTAATTTATTTGTTTAATTTGTTGTTTTCCACTCAATCATGTGAAAGTGAATAATTTCCAGTGTCATTTAAATTTGTATATGTATTTGTTCAATTTTTTTTTTTTTTTTTGTATTTTAATTGGAGATATCAAAATTTAGTTTTCGGTCATACAGTATTAGATATATTATTGAGTGTTCCAAATAAATTTGCTTTTGTATTCATTTTAATAAGATAATTTAAACCGTTCAATATAAAAATTTAGAAATTTATTGAAATATTGTAAAAATGTATCTGACAATAAAATTTTGTTGTGGCTAATGACTCAAAAACAAAATTTCGGAAAATTAGCTAATTTTTCGAAATTTTGTTTTGAGTCATAAGCCACCTTTTCCCTTTTCATAGACCGGGTCACATATGGGCAAATTCGAAAAACATTAAACCAAGGACAAAATTTTAAAACTGCCAAAACCGCGAATTTGTGTTTGTGGAACCATATATTGATCCTTTAGAATATTTAATGGATACAGTTTTTGATTGCTCTCTTCGTGAATGGCAGGTCTTTATTTGCACCCATCTCCAATTTTTACACATTTTTTAAAATAATAGGTTTTTAAAGGCTCATAAAAATCGCAAAAACATCCATTTAGGTATCAAGTTATAGTAGGGACTAAAAAGTCTGCTTAATTTTAAACAATTAGATGTAAAAAACCCCATCAAAAGTAATTGGAGTGATATAAATAACGTCAAGTAAAAAAGAGCTCACAGTGTGTAGCGTCCGTCACAGAAATAAAGGTTTTTTTAATTTGACTAGTGCAATTTTTCTTTTTTCTCCAATTGAACTTGGTTCGTAAAGAGAACTTATAGTATGCTAAATTAGGCTAACAATATATAGATGCTAATATAGCATTTTACAGAATAATATGTATAGGAAATTGTTTAGCGTTCGTCACAGTATATATTTTTTACAAAATTATATTTATTAAATACAAAATTTACGAACACATGTCTGTCTTATTCATAAAGCAATAACATTGTCTGTATCCACAGATTAAATTTAGGATATTAGGTGTTAAAAAAATACACAGTGGGGCAAATTTGATGCTTTTGAATTTTTTTTTTTTTTTTTTTTTGATTTTTGGGACAGTCTAAAAAATAAGATGTAAAAAGTGTAAAACTTTAAATAAATATTTGTATGTAGCCGTTTTGTGAAATATTAAATTGTGCCCAAAAATCGCATTTTAATTGCGAACATGAAAAGGAAGGAGATGAAATTCGGGAACAAATAAAGTCATTATTTTCACTGATTTACGAATCTTAAAAAAAAATATGAAATATGATTTTTTTCTTAGTAATAAAAAACATTAAAGTAACAACTGTATCGTCCGTCACGTAGCGTCCGTAACAGTTCATTTATGGATTTTTGTTGAAACTGGAAACTTTAAAATATTTAATAAAAGCTGTTTTGTAATCCTCTGATTTTCCTTTGTCTTAAATGTATTTACAATTTTTTTTATTACTATGAACGATTTGATGAAAATTACAAAAACACGCGTTGACAAAAAGTCACTTCCATTTTTTGTAGCGTCCGTCACTGCACTTTAAAAGCGAATATCTTTTTCATCCAAAAGAAGTATGTACATAAATTAAAAATGCCATTCGATAGCACAATCGATGTTCTAACATTCTCAGAAATCCCTAATTTTTAAAATAATTATAAAAATATCAAAGTCTTATATTTTGTATGAAAAATTTGAATTATAGCTCGTCATAGCTATATTTTTCGTTTATTAATTAGGGGCATAGCATTTTTCGGAAAAGATTTTATATAACAGTTGCTTCTGTTACATTTTTAAAGGAATTTGTCCATTTATGTTTAAAATCGGACATGTTCTGGAATACGTTTCGTGTGCTCTTCAATTTCCAATTCTCGTAGTTCTAGGCAGTTGGATAAATTTGCCTGTCGTGGTACAAAAATGGTATTATAATTTGAAAACCACTAAAGTGTCTTTTTCCGCTCACTTTGTGCTTAGTCAGAAACAGCCGTTTAGGTAGGCACTTCGTTACATAAATTTCTGTGTTTATCATTATGATACCCCGTAAGTCTTTGGTCTCAACTGAAACTGATAAAAGTCTCTAGTTATGATCTGTAGTTATGATCTCTTGTCACAGTCTATAGTCACTATTCATAATTTGGTCATGTCACTAGTCGTAGCTAATCAGCCAGGATCAGTCAAGAGTCTCAGATCTGCTGCCCATATGATTACTGGTGCTTTAAGGACTACACCTTCAAAGGCACTCTTCGCTATGCTCAACTGGCTCCCGGTTGAGCTAATGGCCATGTTCGTAGCTCTTAACTCAGCAATTAGGTTAAGAACTACCGGTGAATGGTCTACTTCATCTTTAGGCCACTCTACTATTCTTGATAAACTACAAACCTCCCTGAAAACATCGACTACTGCATCTCCTCACCCGTTTTCGAGCAATCATTCTCTGCTAATATCTCGGGGGCTCAAATCGATTCCAGAGATGGGACCCTGGAAATCTACTCGGACGGATACAAATCGGTAAGTGGTGTGGGTTTTTTCATCCCATTTTTGGGAAATAGTGCAGTATTCTTTAAGCTGAAATCTCAGCTATTTAAAGGGCAAGTAAGTGGCTCACGTACCATTGAATATATTATAATAATATTCGTTTCTGTACGGATAGTCTTGCCGACATTCATTTTTTATCATCGGTCTACACGACATCCGTTCTTACCCGTGAATGCCGGGTATCCCTAAATGAGATGGCATTATAACATTGAACTTTTCTGGACAACATCATTGCGGACAATCTAGCAAAAGGTGGTGCTCTCCTTGGTCAGGAAAACATTGACCAATACATAGGTATACCGCTTTCAGCCTGCAAACTGCTCACCAAGCAGTTTTACTTTAGGTCCGCACAGACCAACTGGTCCACAGAAAGTAAGTGGTCCGCACAGACCAACTGGTCCACAGAAACGACCTGTTCGATCTCTAGACTTACATGGCCAACTTACGATAGTAAGCGTTCTGCATCGTGGTCACCTTTCCGCGCCATAGACTTTGTACTCTTATTTAAGTACTCCCAGGACACGGTGTAATAGGTTTACATGCTAGAAGACATAATCTTCAAAGCAACGTTGTGACATCAGCAGTTGTCACAACGTTGAGGAGGAGGAGACCGTTACTCATCTCCTCTGTCACTACCCAGTTCTAGCTGATATTAGGACCCTCCATCTGGGATTCACGTTTTTGCACGATCTATCAGAGATCTCGAACAAAATAGGCTCTTTAAATTGCTGCATCCGACTGGCTCTAGCTGAGCCTCTTATATACGATAGACTAGAAATTTAGCTTTTCTTTCTCCCTTGCAGGAAACACAAAGGGACTATCATGGACCCAAGTGACGCGGACTTTATCCTGCTCAGCCTAACCTAAACTAGTCGTTGCTGTTGTCTTAATCGAAAATCATAATCTCTAATCATATTTTACAGACTCAGTCTCTAGATATTGCCTTGAGACAAAGGATGTTGACTTAGGCTCTAGACATATTCTCTTGAGACAGTATTTGGTCATTAACTCATCGATTCAGTCATAACTCATCTATAGATATAAAACCTTAGTCCTTAAGTTAGGAGGAGTCTCTTTAGTGATTTGAAATATTTTGGGTTTAAAGAACAAAACTAGACCACTACAAGACCAATCTATCACTTTCTGAGCTGGTATAATATTTGTATATAAACTATTTTGAAATTGTTTCCCAACAAACCAAAAAACGATACCGTATCATTAATGATATAATATTTTTAAAATTTGTAGAGTCATAAATGATTTGACTAAATGATATTGTTATAATATAATATTTTTTTCAAAATATTATAAAATCCCGGTTATAAAATTTTGAACTTAGAATTAAAAATCAAAAAATTTTGAATAATATAAAAAAATTAAAGAAAACGATTGCAATATGTATTCACGTGTCTTAAAATTAAAAAATAGAACTGGTAAGTAATTGTAATATTGATTTGAATTTCCTTTAAAAATTTATATTAATATCTTTTCTTTATAACAGATTTCAAATGTATTTAAAGAGCGGCGGTTTTTGATTCAAACTTGTCCAAATTAAAATTTATGTAAGTAGTACATTCATATATAATTCCCACGATATTCTAATTATAACAACGGGTACTTCTCACAGACAAGGAGCTGCATCCGATTCTATTTTTAGACTCATTGAAAAGGATCTACGTTTTAAATCCGGCTCTGAACGCCTAGCTGAGTTATGAGGTAAACCACTTTTTTTGAAAACTTGTTTTTTTTAAGTGGGTCTAGCCGGGATCGAACTTGGGACCTCTGCTATACCACGGCGGCTCATATTTAAGTATTATTTTGCTTGTAATAAATATTTATAAATTATATTATTATAAACTTATATCTATTTTATATTTTTAGGTTAACATTATCGTGCTAAAAACACAAATTCGTTTAAAGTAAAGGAATCCGTATGGCACAAGGGCATATAAACATAACGGAGAATATATAGCCACTATGAAAATGTATGTCTTAATCACTCTGTAAATTATTTAATACATATTTCATAAATAAATCTGACAAATAGTACAGAGCTTAAAATGCTTATAAATACATATTTTTATAGTATTATGTATTACAATAGTAAATGATATCGTTACGATATCATTATTTTTCTAAATCTCGGTAAATGTCGAGAAAATATCGTATTGATTTTTATTTTCGATATTGTTAATGATATCATTATTTTCAAAAATTATGATATCATAATCGAGTGTACCTTTTTGTAGGAGACTACTATTACTTTAGAGTCTATTATGATATCATTCTCGGAACTGCTTGCCGAGTAAATGATATCGTTATGATATCATTATGATATCGTTTGGTTTGTTGGGTTACTACTTTACAGCCCAACAATAGATTTTAGAAAAAAAAAAACATGATGCTGATGATAATTATCAAAACAAATTAATAATAAAACAACTTGCAATATAATGTTAATTAAATTAATACTTGTTTATTGTGTTGTTGTTAAAGGTGTATTTATTTAATTATTTATTCACTACTAAAAATAATAGTATGCAATAACGTACAATATATACTAAAGTAACTGAAAACTACAATACAACACATGAATGTACTGTAGTATATCTATGGATATTATTATAATTTTTATAAATATTATATTTAAATTAAATTAAAATTAAATATTTCGTTGTTCGTAGGAAATGCAAAATAAAAAAAAATATGTGAATAAATAAGTAATATGTGGGCAAATAGGGGGAGGGGAAAATATTAAATACAACAGTTATTAAACAAAAATTATAATATACTGTTTTAATGTCTTTTACAGTTTCAGTTAAAAATGAAATACTTTTTTTGTTTTGTAAATAAATACAGTTAAATAATATAAAATGTAACTAAAACAATAATAACCTGCCTTGGGAAGTTACAGCAAAAAAATTAAAAAAAACAAACAATTAAATGTGTTATTTTATCTGGCTTTGCCAAATATTTTGTATACCCACACCATTAAAAGTATCGGATATCATAGAAACTCTGGAGACATTAAATTTTCATAATACCAGTTTAAGAATTACAACGCATTATAATACGATTATAATATATTACAATGCATTATGATGCCATTATAATGTATTATAACGCATTATATTGTATTATAACGCATTATAATGCAATTATAACGCATTATAATGCAATTATAATGTATGATAAAGCATAATAACGCGATTATAATGTATAATAACGCATTATAACGGTATTATAATGTATGATAACGCATTGGAATGCGATTATAATGTATATTAATACATTATAATGCTATTATAATGTATAATTACTCATTATAATGCGATTATAATGAATTATAAAGCATCATTATGCGATTATAATGTATAATAACGCATTATGTCGCTATTATAACGTATAATAACGTATTATAATTCGATTATAATGTATAGTAACGCATTATAATGTAATTATAATTTGTAATAATGCATTATAATGCAATTATAATGCGATTATAATGTATAATAACGCATTATAATACAATTATAATGTATAATAACGCATTATAACGTAATTATAATGTGTAACAACGCATTATAATGCGATTATAATGTATAATAACGCATTAAAATGCGATTATAATGTATAATAACACATTATTATGTGTAAAAACGCATCACAATGCGATTATAATGTATAATAACGCATTATAATGCGATTATAATGTATAATAACGCATTATAATGCGAATATAATGTATAATAACACATTATAATATAATTGTAATGTATGATAACGCATTATAATGCGATTATAATAACGCGTTATACTGCGCTTGTAATGTGTAATAACGCATTATAATGAGATTACAATCTATAACACATTATAATGCGATTATAATGTATAGTAATGCATTTAATGCAATTATTATGTATTAATACGCATTATAATAAAGGGTGTCCCAACTAGAACGCAATTTTTAAATCTTAAATAAAACACAGATATTAAAAAAAAAATCATAAAGTAGGCAGAATGAGGTTATGTATGTATTCAATGACCTTTTTGCATAAATGCTGCGGTATTTAATTAATGCAGCGTCCAATTTCCTCTTTTAAGGCTTGAGTCGTCGTCGGCTTATTCGCGTAAACCATCGACTTAAAAAAACCCCAAAGAAAAAAATCTTAAGGTGTTAAATCGCACGATCTAGGCGGCCAATTCTGGTCTCCAAAACGCGAAATAACACGACTAGGAAATGACTGATGACGAAGCCATCAAGATGAAAATGGGCCTCGTCACTGAAGATGTTTTTATCGCCAAAATCAGCATCTTCATGTTGTCTCTCCAATACCCAATTAACGAACACGATATCTTGTTCCTTTTAAATATCTGTGTTTTATTTAAAATTTAAAAATTGCGTTCTAGTTGGGACACCCTTTATATATTTCGTAAATTTATGGTCCCAATTTTATGATATATACTTTAACGAGTTCTTAAACATATTCCATAATTCAAATGGTAAAGGGTATAACAAATAATAGTTATAAATAAATAAAAGAACAAGTATAAATACATTAAAACTTAGGACAAGATTATATTCAACAGGTTAAACAAAAGCAATATTAAATAAAAAAAATACAATAATTTAATATAAAAAAAGAATTAGCTGCTCTCAGAAGAAAAGAAAAAGTAACTTAAATTAAAGTTTAGGTTTTGTAATTTGTTGTTATAAAATTTCAGTGCATTAAAAGTGTAAATAGCTCTAGGGAGTTTGAATTCTGAAACTCCACTTTAAAAATTAGTTTTCTTGTTATACAATAGTAATAAGGCAAATACAGATTTTTTTCCAAATATATAAATCTAGGATTTCACTAACGTAGGTTTCATATAACTCAAACGTCTGACGATTGAGTGAAATTTACATGTATTTTGTTTTAGTTACAATAACAAAACACATGTAAATATCACTCAATCGTCAGGCGCTTGAGTTATATGAACCCTACATTAATTTAATGTTTGATATTCAAGTTCGCTACTTATGTTTTATTTCACATGAAAATTTATTTTAAATTTAAAAGAATCGAAAAAAATTCTTAGATTTAAAAAATGTTTTCATGTGAAAAGGCGGAATACAATTTTAATTGTAAAAATAATAATTTAGTTTTTGTGTTTATTAAACTTTAAGTTTATGTTTCATAAAAAGCTAGCATTTTTAATAAAGGTTGTTTAAGGGTTTGTTTGTAAGCATTTAACGTTTAAATGCCGATGATAATGGTAAAACTTGATAGTGATGAGGACCAAAAGGTCGCATTTCCGGAATTTTAGTTATGCCATCCACTTCATCCATGCCAGCATTTTCATGAGCCATTGTGGAGCTTTCATTCAATTTTAGTTTTTGCTGTTTCTCATGTCGTATATAAAGAGAAAAGCACAAGACAAGCATAAATATTAGGGCCAAAGTAGCACCACTGGCTATACTAGCTGTTTCCAACATGGCCCTTTGTCTAGTTGGTAAATAGCTGCCATCAATCTCTTTATACTCACAACGTGGACCCATATAACCATTGGCACATTCACAATTATACAAGACTTCATTATGTATTTCGACCTTAAAACAAGTGGCATCGTTGAGACAGTACCAGGCCGCATAGGGCGGTGGACAATTTAATATGGGGAATGTTATATTGGGTCTGGGTGTTGTCAGCATTGGTGCCATGGTAGATGTATCCGTAGGTCTGGGCTTGGGTGCAGCTCTTGAAGAACAGCCCTGACATACCGAGGCCATCGTTATCAGCATTTTTAATATATAAATACCTTTTAATTCCATCGTTAAGAACTTTAGATAAATCAGTGCTTTAAGAATTATTTCAATATATCCAACATTTTATTCCAGATGTTGTTGTCGTTTAAAATCGTGTTTCTTATCGTTTGTTCGTTAAAATGAAACGGCTGAAAGTTAATATAAAATATTTTTTTTGTTATTAATGAAATGAAAAAACCAAAGAATAATTTTACAAAAACATATTTTTATTAATTTGAAAAAAAGTCATAAAAATGCAAACTAAAGTATTAAATTTAAAATAAAATGCAAAAATTAAGAGCAGCTTTCTTTTTATTCGTTCGTCTGTGATTGCTTAAAGAGTAGAAAGTGGGTGGGTTAAGTAATGCAAATTTGTTAGGAGAGTGTTTCTTCTCAAGCCCCCATTATTAAAAGTCCCTGGCTAGCGGTTGCTTTGTTAGTTGTAGCTTTTGCCTTTAAGAGAGAGACCTATTAAAGAAAATAACGGAACGCTATCATTAGAAAAATAACATGAAACAAAACACACAAAAAAAACATAGGACTTGTTAACAAAAAAAATTGTATTTACCTGGATATTTTATAAGAAAATTCTGTTCATCATAACTTTAGTATTAGCACTTAAGATTGATGTTAACGTACGCTATAAGCGCATTATAATTATAATGTATTATAAAAAATTATAGTTTGCATTACAATGCATTATTAGACATTATATTTGCATTATATTGCTTAATAATATATTATAAGGGCATAATAATGCGTCATAATACATTGTGTTATTCTGACTCCCAGTGGAGCATAGGGCCTTATTATACAATACATTATAATCGCATTATGATTTATTATAAATGGTCTATAATATATTATTATAGTTTGCATTACAATGCATTATTAGACATTATATTCGCATTATATTTCTTAATAATATATTATAAAGGCATTATAATGTGTTATAAAACATAATAATGCGTTATAATACATTATAATCGCATTATGATTAATTATAAATGGTTTATAATATATTATAATCAAATTGTATAATATATTCGAGTTAAAGGCTTTATAATTATATTAATCTTTCAGATGACATTATAATGCGTTATTCTTCTGTTTTCCTTGACTCCCAGTGGAGCATAGGGCCTCAAATATAATATATGATACATTATAATCACATTATAATAAGCTACGAAGCATTATAATGCGTTATAATACAATATAATCTCATTATATTTCGTAATAGAAAAATGCAATCGCATTATTTATTTATTTTTTTTTGTGTTATATTCGCATTATATATAGCATATAATAATGTGCGTTTTAATCACATTTTAAATCATAATATTTATATTCGCGTTATAAAGCTTTATTATAATAATTGCATTATCTTCTGTTATCCTTGACTCCCAGTGGAGCATAGGGCCTCAAAATTGCATTATAATGAGTAATTATAAAACACTTTCGCATTGCAATGAGTTGCAATACATTAACAAATGCTTTGTAATGCGTTATAATCGCTTTATAATGCTTTATACATTAAAATGCGTTTTATATAATTATCGCTTTTAAATGGATTATTATACATTATATTGTGTTACAATACATTTAAAATGCATTATAATTTTATTTTAATTGCATTATTATGCATCATAATTGCATTGTAATACAATATAATGCCTTATAATGGATTATTATAGATTATATTCTCAATATAATGCTTTGTTATAAATTATAATCGCCTTTAAGTTCGTTATAATACATACATATCGTCACCTGAAATGGGCATAACTAACGTAAAAATAAAAAATAATTTGTTCGTTATTTTTAATGCTCCTAATAAAAGTAAGTCCAAAATAAATTAAAAAATCAAATTTTTGTGACAGTTACGCCCTTTTGCATTTCAGGTGACAATATATCATCGATATGTATAAAGACAAATATTTGCTAAATTTTGCCATAATACAAAAAATTTCTCAAAAGTTACATATTTAAACTGTTTCCGTCATTTGGACTTATATGAGTGCTAGGGTCAAATATGGGCCGATTATCGATTATAATTTGGCAAATTTATTACAGTTTTTACAAAAGTTATGTATGCAAAAAATAAACATATAATTCTCATTATCTTTAGATTTACGAGCGTTTTAGTGATTTATGTCCAATTTAGTGGGTTTTGACAGAAGAGTTTGTATGGGAGTTATGGTCAAATGTGGACCGATTCATGAAAAAATATTGATATTTGTGGCCAAAATATCAATTACGGAAAGTGGGACCTATGGGAGGTACCATAAATAATGGACCGATTTTGACGAATTTCAATAGCCATAGTCCAACTATCAAACAATTAATCTGTGTCAAATTTCATCAAATTATCTTTAGAATTGCGACCTGAACTTTGATTATATGGTTTACATGCGGGTCTAGCCGTCCAGCCAAACGGAAGGACGGATTGACATTGGTATACTAAAAGGTCTAAGACAAATATTTCTATGCATTACATACATCAGCACAAACTTATAATACTCTTTCCAACTATGGTGGTGAAGGGTATAAATATCTACAGTAAACACAAGTGTAACTAAAATTTTGATATTTTCTAAATTTACTTAAACAATTTTCTTCTAAAGTTAACTCTGGTTACTGTCGTTACTTGCATGAAAGCAGGAGGCACTTTTGTATCTCCATTTTTTATATTCATCCGTAAAAATCTAACAGTAATAATGTCGTACACTATAACACATAACACACCTACAAGTTGTGTGCCACATTACCAGCATTTTTTTAATCGAAATTAATGGAATTGAAAATATGTAATCGCGGAAGTACAATACATGTTTCATGTTTTATTCGGACAAAAATCAAAATAATTGGCAATCTTGAAACAAATAGGTATACCACATTACGTGCACTTCCTCTAGATTTATTATATTTGAGTTATAATGCTTTATAATGCATAATAATCGCATTATAATGCTCTATAATCGAAATATAATAATTATAAATCATTATAATTGCATTTTAATCACTTTAAAATACATTATAATCGCATTATAACCCATTATAAAGTATTATCATTGCATTATAATGTCTTGTTGTACATTACACTTAATAGCACATTATGAAAGCAAAACTCACATATATTATATAAATAAGTTATTCACAGCTCTTTTCACATCTTAAGCATCATTAATTAAGTTTATGAATTTGGATATTATTTTTTTTATAGTTTCCATTTTTTTCACACTTGAAAGTTTTTCGAATATAATAAATTTGTATAAACTCTTAAAGCAAATCAAATCAAAAGAAATATTTAGCAAAATGTACGTAACATACCTAAATCTAGTCACGTAAACAATTTTTTTTTTATTTGTCATGACCTCAGTCAAATTCTGTAATTTTCCAACATGAATAATTAATTCTTAGTATATTATAAAAGATGAGATAGATACTTTCTTCCTTTCTTGAGAAGACTATTATTATTCAATATACAAATTTTTAAGTTTCCTCGAAATTCTTTAAATGTTCGAAAAGCTATTTCAAAAGCGTTTAAGTATGACTAAATATTTGTTAATAATTTATGAACACATTTCAAAGTACTTCACCGAAAGTGACAGTTAAGACAAATATCTAAATTATTTACAATGTAAATAAACCCAATTGTAAATAATTTAGGTATTTAATACGTCATTCTATTTACTTTATTCAATATAGATGGTCTTATTGGTAGAGAACTTGAAATTTTTAATAGATATTTTGCTATATAAAATTATAACGCGTTATAATGTATTATAATCGCATTATAACGCTATTTAATATTGTATAATAGCATTATAACACGTTATAATATATTATAATTGTTTTGTAACTCGGTTTTATATATTATAATATCATTATAACGCCTAATAATATGCTATAATCGCATTATAACGCTATTTAATATTGCATAATCGCATTTAAACAAGTTATAATATATAGCAATAGCATTATAACAAATTATAATCATATTATATCGCGTTCTTATATATTATAATAGCATTATAACGCGTTATAATATACTATACTCACATTATAACGCTATTCAATATTGTATAATCGCATTATAATACGTTATAATATACTATAATTGCATTTTAACGCTATTTAATATTGTATTATCGCATTATAACACATTATAATATATAACTTTATTCAATATTGTATAATCGCATTATAACACGTTATAATGTACTATAATCGCATTATAGCACGTTGTAATATATTATAATTTAATATTGTATAATCGCATTATAACACGTTATAATATATTATAATCGTAGTATAACGCGTTCTTATATATTGTAACAGTATTATAACACGTTATAATATGCTATAATCGCATTATAACGCTATACAATATTGTATAATCGCCTTATAACACGTTATAATATTTTATAATCATATTATAACGCGTTCTTATATATTATAACAGTATTATAACACGTTATAATATATTATAATCGCATTATAACACGTTATAATATATTATAATCGCGTTATAACGCTATACAATATTGTATAATCGCATTATAACGCTATACAATATTGTATAATCGCTTTATAACACGTTATAATATACTATAATCGCATTATTTCTCTATTCAATATTGTACAATCACATTATAACACGTTATAATATATTATAATCGTATTATAACGCGTTATTATTTATTATAACGGCATTATAACGCGTTATAATATACTATAACCGCATTATAACAAGTTATAATATATTATAATCGTAGTATAACGCGTTCTTATATTATAGCAGTATTATAACGCGTTATAATATACTATAATTGCATTATAATGCTATTCAATCACATTATAACACGTTATAATATATTATAATCGCATTATAGCACGGTATAATATATTATAATCGCATTATAACGAGTTCTGATATATTATAACAGCATTATAAGGCATTATAATATACTATAATCGCATTATAACGCTATTCAATACTGTATAATGGCATTGTAACACGTTATAATATATTATAATCATATTATAACGCGTTCTTATATATTATAACAGCATTATTACGCGTTATAATATACTATAATCGCATTATAACGCTATTCAATATTGTATAATCGCATTATAACACGTTATAATATATTATAATCGTATTATAACGCGTTCTTATATATTATAACAGCATTATAACGCGTTATAATTAAATAGATAATTTTAATTTATAACACTATTGCTGCAAATGAATGTTATACAGCAAAGCAATAGGTTATTATATTTACACTTAAACTCCACTTACAAACAAAAAATTAATTTTAAACGAATGCCAAACAAGAGTAACAACAAGTAAGAAAGTGCTATAGTCGGTCAAGCCCGACCATACGATACCCTTCACCACTCCACCACTAAGGTCAAAGGTGTTCTTTTTACTAATTAAAGATAAATATTTGCTAAATTTTGCCATCATACAAACATATTCTCAAAACTTACACATTTAAGCTGTTTCCGTCATTTGGACTTATATGAGAGCTAGGGTTAAATGTAGACCGATGATCTCGAAATTTAGCAAATTGATTACAGTTTTTACAAAAATTTTGTATGCAAAAAATAAACTTAAAATTCTTATTATCTTCGGATTTATGAGCCTTTTAGTCCCATTTAGTGCGTTTTGAGGAAAGAGTTTGTATGGGAGCTATGGTCAAATGTGGACCGATTTCAACGAAATTTGGTACAGTGATTTAGTTTTACATAAGCCGTATATGATTTAAATTTCGTGAAAAAATATTGATTTTTGTGGCCAATATATCAATTCCGGGAAGTGGGACCTCAGCCGGCCAGCCAGCCGTCCAGCCAGCCAGCCGTCCAGCCAGCCAGCCAGACGGACGGACGGACGGACATCGCTAAATCGACTCAGAAAGTGATTCTAAGCTTATTGGTATACTAAAAGATGGGTCTAAGACAAATATTTCTATGCGCTACATACATCAGCACAAACTTATAATACCCTTTCCACCTATGGTGGTGAAGGGTATAAAAATTACCCTGAAATTCCTAAATTAACCTAAAACAAAAACAAAACAATAAAGGAACATACATCAGCACAAACTTATAATACCCTTTCCACCTATGGTGGTGAAGGGTATAAAAATTACCCTGAAATTCCTAAATTAACCTAAAACAAAAACAAAACAATAAAGGAACATTTCAAATTGTTGCATAAAGCTTTTCAATGCATACGAGTTGGTTGGTTGGTCAGTTTGTAAGTATATTTTTGAACTGAAAGAAAAAAATTATTCGAATAAACCATTTTACTACAATCAAAAAAATTAACAAGTAAAATCTAACACATAAATGTATTTCAAATCTATATATAAAATGTTGTGGTAGAGATAGCAAAATGCGATGATATGATACGGCACGATAAGGTTAATTAGGTGATTAATAAGCGTAAACAAAAATATCATAAAAATGTTTTGTTTTTCCAGTAAATATCTTAATATTAATTTCTGGAAAAAAATACCTGCAAATAATTTTTTTTTCGAAAGAATTTAGTGGTGTGGTCTATATTGCTAAACAAAAATTAAATACTTAGTAATACATTATAATTGCTTTGTAATGCGTTATAATAGTTTTATTATACATTATATTCACATTGTAATGCGTTATAATACATTATAAATGTATTATAATGTGTTATAATACATTACAATTGCAATATAATGCACATAATTTGCATTTAAATTCATTATAATCGCATTATAATACAATATAATCGCATTGCAATGTATTAGTTTACAGTATAATTGCAATATTGTGCGTTATAATAGGTTATTATACATTATATTCTTAATATAATGCGTTGTTATACATTAACCATTTGTATGGTGAAAAAAATACTTAATATTGCCAAAAACAATTATTTTCATACTTTTTTATTAAAATTCGCTAATTATTACTTGATATT
This sequence comes from Stomorhina lunata, assembly GCA_933228675.1. Taxonomy (NCBI): domain Eukaryota; kingdom Metazoa; phylum Arthropoda; class Insecta; order Diptera; family Rhiniidae; genus Stomorhina; species Stomorhina lunata. The sequence continues at coordinate 44,711,782 of OW121742.1, read as the reverse complement.
TCGTAATCTCGCTATGGAAATTTTAAGGAAATCCAAATTTTGACATTTGACCCCGGTGAAGAAAGTGTTAATCTCGTCCAATATTAAAAAATCTTTCAGCATTTGTTTTCCATAAACTAAGCAATAATATTATTTTTTTTTTGTTAAAATTTAATACAAGTAAAATTTACCGAGCATCTACTAGAATTTGGCCAATTTGCATTTTCGCGAAATTCTTAAATTTTAAGTCTCAGGTACGGCGAAACTGTTTAAGATATCGACCTAATTATTTTTGGGGGTTTATTCTCCCATTTGTCTGTATTAACACACCGTAAAGCAAATTCTAAATTTGTAATATTTGTTGAACAACATTTTCAAAAAATTAAAAAATGATTTTTGAAACCGACCTGAGAAAAATGTACCATTTTCCAACATGGAAAAAACTAAGTAAATTTGATTATATTTAAACAAAATGAACTATTTACTAGTAACAAGCCATTAAAAAATAGATCATGTCTAACTTTGGAATTTCTTTATTTACAACATACGATTTTTGGTGCATATCCTTATGCGGGTTTTCAAGGACATGAATTTTCGGGGGAAAACTGCAATAACTTTTAAACTACCTTATAGATTTTCGTCTCTCACGATTTGAAATAAAGCTGTGTTAGTTCTCTTTAATTTTCTATTATTTTTTCTTGTAAAAATTACACTGCTTTGCAAAAATTCATTTTTTGTCTTTCCTTTTAATAAAACTATGCGGACTATATGGATCTTGATGCGCTAAACTCAAATCCGTTTTCGGTTTTTCTCCATGAGATCTGGATTTTTTTATGGGCGTGGCATTTCCCCTTAAATTAGTCAGGTACGGAGACCTATTTCGTCCTAACTCGAGAACGACTCATCCGATTTTCAAAATTAAAACACTTGAAGATGCATAAAGCCTACCACGATCTGACTATTTAGTTAAGGAGTTACTGTTTAGCACACATATAGATAGAACCGATTAAAAGGGAAAAACATAGCTTTTTGAGGCAGTTCGATCTTTACAGATGTATCTAAAATAGATTGCGGTACTGTATCTGGTGTTTTCCTGAGGGAACAAAACATTAGAAAATCGTTTAGACTTGCGGACGAGTGCAGTGTCTTCCAGGCAGAGATATTTGCCATATGGAAGGCTACAGGGCTCACCCCGCGTACTATAGCTGTAAATAGTTAGGTGACTATATACGTCGATAGCCATGCGGCGCTTAAGGCGCTACGAGGACATAGTATCGCCTTCAAACTAGTGAACAAATTTAGAATAGCTCTTTTTGATCTATCATTCAGCTATATTATTAGATTGTACATTGTTCCGGGTCATTGCGACATCGCGACTTTAGTCGCGACATTGCGACTTTAGTCAAAAAGTGACGGAAATTGCTTCGCCTATCTCTCACTTTTATTTTGGCATCAAGTCTTGGATCAGCAAGAAAACCACAAGAACATGGGGAAACATGGTTTGCATCTACCGTTAAAGGATTTAAAACATAACCTAACCATGTATCATGTTGAGATTAAAATCATATTATAAAATCATATTATATATAGTTATACCACATTACACGCCTTTTCAATTTATTACATTTAAACATTAACTCCCTAAACTTCCTTGAAAAAAACCAAGTGATTTCAATTTCAAAAATTTTTCACATACAATTTTTTTTATTTTTCTATTAAAGTTTTTGAACAGATTTTCTTAAAGCTTCAAGCGCTTACGTTTTTAAAACGTACGGTCAAGTAACAATTTGCTTAAACTACTTTGAGAATTTACACCACCAACATTATGAGCTCCTCCGGTACCATATAGTGTAACGCCAGACTCTGGTGTTACCGAGGAACGTACAATATCCCTTAAACTTTTCGAAAGTTTGGCAGTTTTGCGTATGTTTTCATTCCTCAATTGTTTCGTTTCGACGAAATGCTGTGAACGACAACGTTTGCGGGAGATTTGTTCTTTAAGTTGTTCCCTTCTCAGCTGTTCATTTAATTGAACCTCACGCCAGTGTTCCTCATGTTGCAATTGCTCGATGTAATTGTCATAGCGCAAGCGTTTAAGGTAATTCTCTAGCATTTTATTGCGTATATGATCGGCCCGTTTGAGACGTTCTGTTAGACGATGACATGTTTCACTTTTACGCAGCATATCATCTAAATTATGCTCCTCCTGATGTAGATTGACACATTCTGCTTTACGCAATTCTTCACAACGTTTCTGACTGACGGCCAATTCACGCTCAAAGCGTAAACCTTGTAAACGTTTCTTAGTGCGATCATCTTTCTGCTGCAAAGATTCTTTGAGGCGCTGCAATTCGGCTAAGTCTCGTTGGGCAATCTCATTAAGTCTCGCTTTAGTTTGCAGATAATCCTGAAATTGTTTATCCCTAACAGCCTTTTTATACTCCTCCATTTGTTCGCATTTTAAAAGTTCCCTTTCGTAGCGTTCATTTTCCCAATATTTTCGCGCCAACCAAGAATTTTCCTTAGCCAATGCCTGTTCCGAACGTTTTGAGGCCATACGATTTAAAATCCGTTTATCATGATCAGGTACTTTATTGTAGGCGTCTTTAATGCTGGGTGCCAAGCACAAGTTGGCCATCGATTCACTTAGTCTTATGGGTGCAAAACTGGAGTCGGTATCATCTAGATAGGAAAACGAATGAAATATTGAATGTGGCAGTGTTTGAACTCCTTTTGCTGGCGTTAAAAGAGGGGGTGGTGTTCTGGAAGTTCTTAGCATTTTTGTTTTACTGGTATCATTTGTTTCCCTAGGAGTCTCTGTTGACTTGCCTATGATTTCTAGATTTGACAAATTTTTATCATCCAGAGAGGTAAGGAGATCTTGTAAAATTTCACAGTCTCTGGTATAATTACGTTCGGAACATTGACTTTGGCTTCTACGATTTTGGACATCAACACTTTTGGAACGTTTCTTTGATTTACGTTTCTTACGTAAATCAATATCTCTAGGTTTTCTAGTATTTGATGCAGCTAAAGTTAAATTTCCATTTGGCAGTGAGGATTCATTGGAAAGTTGTATAGATTTAGTTGTACGATTTATTTTGGGCAGTATGTAGGGTGTTCATTTTACTCGACTTTTAATTGTTTGAGTAATCAAATAACTTGAAAATTGGGGTTTTGAATTACTCGGAAAATCGATTAATCGTCAAAAATTACTCGAGTTAATCGAGTAAAATATTCGATTTAAAATTACTCGAGTAAAATTTTTTCACAAGCTGTTTTTAATAAAATTATAGTGTTTTATTAACAAAAAATTAAACAAATCACAATAAAAAACATACAACGAAAATAAAAATTTTATTTTTAATAAAAAATAACATTTGTACCATATATTTGAAATATATCATCACCCTAAATATATAAAGTGAGTTCATTTATTTCTATATATGTATGTATTCATGTCTACACTGATCGCCTAAAGTAATCTTTTGATTTGATAAATCCTGATTTTGATCTAATAGATTAATAGAATCTAGTACCTTTTATCTATCTTCATAATGAGATCTTCGTACTATCTACGATTAATTGAACTATAGTAGAACGTACTATTATTATTGGCCCTACAATAGTAATAATACGTACGATTACATAAGAATCTTCAACTAAACTATAGTAGTACCTACGAATACATTGAACTGGACTATAACAAAAGCTACAATTACATTAGGACCTTTAAATTAACAATAGTAGAAATTACATTGGATACCACAACTGGTCTATGGTAAACTATTTTTTCTGAACATACAACCAGCTATACTTGGATCTACGATTATTGAATCTGCAATGGACTATATTACACCTCTCGATTGTTGCTTAGAATTGACAATATTAAAACCCACGATTATATTTTTGAGCCAACATTGGCCATTACTTGCGTGACAGGGAAATAACAAGAACATACATTAAAAACTTTTTATTTACTCGTACTCAAAAAAGCAGAAATAAAAATGCATACTAAATTAACAATCTTAGAGCACATTCTCATTTCGAGATTGAGCACTTTAATTTAAAAACGCTTTCTATTTGGCCAACATTGTTTCAAACAAACTTAGCAGTTAAGGAATACACTGAGACAAACTTTAGTCGTTTTATTTTAAAAATATTTTTATAAAATGCTAACAAAATTAATAGAATGGTTTTACTCGAGTAACTCGATTACTCGTGTAAAATTACTCAAATAAATCTTTATTTGAAATTAGCCATTTTTATTTACTCGAGCGATTAATCGACTTTATTTTTCCGATTAATCGAGCAAACATAACTCGAGTAAACACCCTAGCAGTATGGAAGCTCTAGGCTTTTTCTTAAGATTTGTATTAAACACCTCCTCCTTTTCCTGGTCTTCCCGTTTGCTAAAGTCCTTGACAACTTGCTTGCCAGTGCTATTGATGTTGCTGCTAATGCCGCAACACTCATCAGTCGCATCACTGCGATGACTATTGTAACAATCACAGTGACATATATCACAGCAACTCTCTGTTAATGGTAGATTCTCAAATTTGTCCAACAGTTTAAGATGTTCCTCGATACGTGTTTCGCTTAGCGAATAACGTCTTCTTGTACTCATTGCTACAAAATTTAACCAACTATAACCTTTCACCCGTAGTATTTTCCATTAAGCATTTCTTTCTTTCTAACTTCTAAAAATATTTAAATTAGTTATCTGCTTTCTTCTTTTCATGTGGTATTTAGGTTAATTGTAAAATTTTTGAACTTTTGAAAACTGTTGTATTATTTTTAGCCATTAGCCACTTCATTGGCCCGTTGTCCTTTTTTTCCAGTTGTATAATTTTTGTTTTATTTTTAAAAGGTTCGTTAGGAATTTTTACAACTAGATAAATTGTGAGTAGAAGAATTTCGTTTTAATGCTTCAACTTTATTTGTTGGTTTATTATTGATTTCCTGTGGTAGTGTCATGGCAACCGGTAAAATTACAACGAATATTGTAGTAACGTTAAAATGTCAAGATGATGGGTGTTAGCAAAAGTGACATTTGAAGTTTTTCATTTGATTGTTGGTGTTTGCGTTTGCCTTAAGAAAACGGTCATGTATAGAGCCAGAAAAACTCAGCGGCTCTAATTTAATTCACTAGAAACCATCCCCTTCCATGGTTTACTGCTTTTTGGAAGATGACGAGTGTTCTTAACGCCCAGTTGAGGTTTTGATATAAATCACGTTATAGATTTGACCGTTTGGAAATTAATAGTGAGTTTGTGGGCGCCATAGGCATCTATGTTTTAAATGTTTTACTTGAATATGAAAAAGCTTACATAGCCTCAATATCAATTTTAAAGGAATATTTGCTGTTGTTTTTGATCCGTTTTGTGGGTTTCTCTTGAGTAAAGCGGTGTCTAGAAGGGCGGGTTTGTCAGCCAATTAAGTCATGGCGACCGTTTTTGGGATTTACGGGAATTATATCCACACTGACATCTTTAAAAAGAAAAACAATCAATATGCGAATATTATTTCAATTTATTGTGTTTATTCAGAAAAAGTTTTCTTTACATCTGGAAAGGATGGAAGGGAGCACAGATGTTCAGTTTCCATGGCAAAAAATCCAAGAAATTGGCTACCACTTGCAACCTTATCCGCCATATTATCCAATTTGCCTGACTATTTCTTGAATACAAACTTGAAGAAATTGTGCGAACAAAAGGAGACTAAGGGTCAAGGAAAAGATGGAATCAAAAGAGTAGAGAGTAAAGATGGAACAGTTACAAATGACCTATCTAACCCATCTGAGTCTAGTTATAAAACCTATAAGATCGTTCAGTTTGCATTGATGCAAATCCTAAAGTTTATCATGGAATCTATTGCCTAGATGTCTGAGCCTTTGATTTTGAAGCTTTGAACAGCGACAGAGGATGTTATCAGCGATTCATCTGAACATACTCTTCAGAAGTCCGTATTGCTACCACCACACCAGTTCAGCATACATCTTATAAGACTTGACCTATTCAGAACTAGTAGAGTTTTGGTTCCTATAATGTCCGGTTTAGGCCATAAAGTCCTAGTTGTTCTGCAGTTAACCAGGTTATTCCATGTCCTTAAGATTTCCTTACAGATTATAGACTTGATACCCAAATAGAAAATACAGATAGGGGGAGCTATATCTGTCACTTTTTGACTCGAGCGTTGTCTAGCGGCTTCATCAGCAACTTCATTTCCATCGATGTCGAAATGACCCGGAAGTCGCAAGGCATGGCTCGAACCAGAAACTGATGCTTGCGGTGACCGAGATAGCAGAGATATGTCACCTTTTTATTGGCATCAAGTTCTGGATCGGTCAGGAAGAAGCTAAGAACTGGCATAACTTGGCCACATGCACAATATTTAGAACCAAGTTCTTGCTAGGTCTTAGCAGAACCAGTTTTAGGAATTGCATAGGTTTTCTAACTGGCCATTGCGCCCTGAATTATGTTCTAAATAGATGGGATGGAGCAATTCAGCACATTTCCAGACTATTCTCGGACGCGGATTCGTCCGAAACGGTCGAGCACATCCTCTGCCATTGTCCTATTCTCCAAAACCAGAGACTTAAATTTCTAGGTAATTGATTCCATGAGGAACTGGGCGACATTCAGCAATGCGAACTGACTGACTTTGTAGGTTTTATATTGGGACTCAGATGGTTTAGATAGACAGGTCTCTCTCCATAGGGTAGCGTTTTAGGTGCCACTTCTCTTCTCTACGACTCCCTTACTCTATTTCTAACACCATCTATACTTCACCTTTCACTCTTCTCTTCTTTTTCTTTCCGCTATCGTTCTATACTTTCAGAAAGGTTAACAATGGACCCAAAGGTCTCCGAATAAAGATGCCACTCCCCTGGCATAATTTTTTCAATCTAGCCTAACCCTATAACTGAGTGATAGATATAATAGGGTTAATCTACATTTTTTGACAAATTTGGAGGTGATACTTTATCCTTGTAGCGCCTTAAGGACAGCCTGGCTATCGACATATATCGTCACCTCACTGTTTTCAGTTATGATACCAGGGATAAGCTCTGTGGGCTTAAGTATGGCAAATATCTCTGCCTGGAAGACACTGCACTCGTTCACAAGTCTGTAAGATTTCTTAATATTATTTTCCATCAGAAAAACATCCGATCCAGTATTGCAATCCATTTTATAATCATCTGTAAAGATCATATTGCTTTGAAAAAACGCTGTAAGACCCTTACATTCGATTCTATCAGGGATTACAACCTCTGGTGCTGTGCTGAACAATAGCACCTTAACTAAATAGTCAGACCGTGGTAAGCCTGCCTCCAAGCCTAAGGAGCCTATTAAGCCTGCCTATATCTAAATCTACATGACTCATACAACCTTTTTTGAAATTCAGGTTGCCATATCCTTTATAAAAAGATCAAGGGGGTAAAATGACAGCATGATATCCAGGACTGCTTGAGGAGGGTTTTTAGAGCACGGGCTATACCAATACTAGCACAAAATTTTACCTTGTTAAGAGAAACCATGAAGATTTGATTCTAACGACATAATTTCACAAAAAAAAACTTATTTTGATGATGATTTTGTTAGGAATAAAAAAATTTTAGAAAGCTAGAACTTAGTATATATAACTCAAAGGAGGCTATGTTCAAAAAACCTTCCAAAAGTGACGGACTTTTTGACCAAACCTCGTATATCACATCAAGTCTTACAACAATTTTACACTTAAATAATAATGTAATTTTGACAGAACAAAACTAAATATTTGTAAATTGAACAGCATCTGCCATTACTAATTGGTTGTTCCACTAAAAACATATGTTTAAAAACTCTACCATTTAAGGGTTCAGCTAGTTCTAATAAGAATTTAATATTCAATTTCATCATATTGTGTTTTCAAACAAAAATTTTAACAATTTAAACTTGTTTCAAAATCAATTATTATAAGCAATCGTTGTCTTATCCGTAATACTTATCTTATTTTTAAAACACCTGCTGTTAAAACTTCCGTTTTGTTAGCTTCGACATTTGTATTAAATTTTTTTTTTAGCTTTTTCATCACGTTTTCGTTTTTATACATATTTCTCTCTATGGTAAAAGATTTCATTTCTTTTGTGGTCTTTAAATTCATGTACTTAATCGTAAATACATATGTACATATGTACTCGTAACTGTAAGAAAACCTAGACAAGTTTTCACTTTGAATGAATATGGAAAGAAGCTGGTCACAAAAATACCGGAGCATCTTCTGTGTTCAATCAAAGCGTTGCAGTCGTCTTGGTTTTATGTTTTTTTTTATTATTGTTCAAATTCTCATTTTGTCATCAAAAACAGCTTAAGTTAATTCTTATCGATAGTATTATGCCATATCTTTTATATAATGAAGTACTTGTCATTGCACTTCAAAAATAACTTATTAAAGGTGATATTTTTACAATAATCTATTTTTTTGTACAGGTCACGTTCTTAAGAATACATTAACGTATAAAAAGATGATAAATTTACAAAAATGTTAATAGCCCAGTACACAATCCGTTGCAAATGGGGTATCATCGTAGCATTTGCAAACCAGTATGATAAATGAAAAATTTTCCAAATTATTTCTACAGAAATATTTTCACTCGATACACCGATTTGCAAATACTACGATGCTAAACTATTTGCAATGGATTGGGAACTGGGCTAGTGAATAATGGCGTGCAAAATAATGAAATATATTAATATTTTAAATGAAAATGTTAAAATTTTAATTTCTTCAGTTAAAAATCAAGTAAAAAGTAAATTATATTATTTTATAAAAATAATGATGGATAATGGATAAAAAGTATGTACTGGATAACTTTTCAAAAATTCCAGTATAAGATTTGTTCAGGAAGATAACTGGATTTGTTAGGTTAGGTTTAGAAGGCGGTATCACTCGGAGACTCATGGCATACATTGTGATCCTTCAAAGATAGAAAGGAGCGAAACAAAAACAGACTAAGGGTCTAATAAAAGATAGAGTAGTTATGAATGACTGTTACCTGAGAACAGGTTTTAAAACTATAAGACCATTCAGTTTGCACTGCTGCAGATCCAGAAGTTCATCATGGAATCTATTGCCTTGATGTCTGAACCCTTGAGTTTGGAACATTGGAAAACGGCATAGAATGTTTTTCACCGATTCGGGCGAGTTTTCATCTACACCCCCACCTTAAGCCTAGAGTTTAAGGCACAATGTCCTTCAAAATCATCTTCTTAAACTTGACCTATTTAGACCTAGCAGAGTAAGACAACTGAAGAGGAAAAGAAAGTTTACAAAATTTAAAAATTTAAATTTGTTGACACAATATAGTCTTTATGACTAATTTTTGGTATCAAGACAAGTTCAGATTATATTGGTATGTTCACAAAAGTTGTTTAGCTTTACCGTGGCTGCAATTTTCCAAAATATAGTGTGGGAAATATCAGGATTTCCAAAAAGTAATGATCAAAAAATTTAAAACAAAAAAATCTTTAACTTTTTTTTAAAAAAGTCTAAGGTAAAATACATTTTCATCATAAAATTTTATCAAGAAATATTTGTCATACTCTAGGCTAAATTTTTGCCGAACATAGTAAAGCGATATTTTTAAGTGATGATTAGCTATTTGATAAAAAAAATGATGAAACCGTTTTAGGCATAATGCTAATGTTGACAAACTTTGGAGACCCATAAAAATAAAATGGTCACTAAATTGCCAAACTAGTAGAATAAGACTCATATAGTCAGGACCTTGCACTGTTTTCACTGCTGTGCAGTGTTATGACCAATGAGTTTTTTAATCATTTTGAACAGATATTCAAAAACATCATTAGGACAAAATGAACCCAACATTTAAAATATGGAAAGCTTCATTAACACTACGACATAAAAAGAATTTTCGGCAATACTGAATAATAATTTTTCCTATTTAATTAATAAGAAGACACACTTTGCAAAATAATCTTGAAACAAGTACTTATTTTGGATCTAGTACTAATTATTAAATTGTAATTAATAACAAAGTTTTGTCATAAAATTAAAAAAATTGAATGTGCCAATTTCATAAAAATATTGAGAATCCCTAATATCAAAATAAAATCTTTATATGGCAACCCTGAATTAGTAAATTGTTTAAAATTATGACTTTAACGTGGGGGTAAACAAAACAAATTAGACGGAACTTAATAAAAATTCTAGACAAGGGCAAATAAATTTAAGATAATAAAGAAACATCTTTTATACTGTTTTTAAAATGACAAATACGAGTAAGTAAGAAAGTATTATAGTCGGTCAAGCCGATTATTATCTTATCTTTAGATTTGCGGGTGTTTTTGTGATATTCATCGTATTTAAATAAATTTTGACAGTAGCTTTTGTACGCGAACTATACTCAAGTATGAATCGATTCCAATAAAATTTAGTACAATGATTTTTATTTTGTATAAGCAATAAAATATATAAAATAGAAATTTATAAAAATACAATGATAAGCCAAATATCTAATCAATAGTCCACTATCAAAGAAATGTCCCTACCAAATTTCATAAAATTATCTTGAACAAGTTAATTATCTTGAACAAGTTAATTACAATTGTAATTACACAAAAAAAAAACGAACATTTTTAAGTTAGGATCAAATGTGGACCGATTTGCTAAAAATTTTAAAATTTCATTTAATTTTGTACAACAATTTTGTGTGTAAAAAATAAACATAAAGTTGTTATAATCTTCAGATTTACAAGCGTTAGTGACTTTTGACAGAAAAGTTTGTATGGAAGCAGTGGTCAAATATGGACATATTTCAACGAAAATTGGTACTTAAATTTCTGTTTATATAAGCTGTATTTGCTTTAAATTTCATAGTAATATTCTGAAATTTTGTGGTTAAAAACTCAATTCCGAGAAAAAAGTGTCTGTACTAAATTTAATCAAATTATCTTTAGAATTGGGACTTTGATTACAAGGGGTTCCAACAAGCCTCCAAACGGACGGACCGACTGACATCGTTAAATCAACTGAGGAAGTGAACTTAAGGCTATGGGTATATTTAGGTCTAAGCAAAAAATTTCTACGCGCATTAGGACAAACTTATAATAATAATTATAAATGCAGTCCATTTCAATGGATGTTTTAATATTAACACAGTAACTTATGCTATTGGCTATTAGTATAGCTGAAGGTGTAAGGCGAATCATTATGAGCTTTATTACAAACATCACAAACCCATGATACCCATCCCACATATGGGAAGGTATAGGAAAAAAAATATCTCACCTTATCACCACCCCCTCCCCAGCTCTGGTAAACTAACAACCCAAGGAGATGTTATTGTTTTTATTTTTCTGTATTTGTTGTCTTTTACATACATACAAACATACACTTAATATGCGTGTGCTTAATTAACATTTCTATATTATTTACATGGCTCCCATATTCCTTGAACAATGTTGTTTTTTATTATACTAGATATTTATTAAATTTTTTTCGTATTTATTTTTGTATTCACCTTTTTTCTCACTCCACCTAAACACCTTTTTTCTTGTTTCTTTTTTTAGTTGTAGCTGCGAGATTTATTTATTTGTGTGTGTGCATGTGTGTATACATAAATTATCTTTTACACTTGTAATTTTTATTATTTGCACTTGTTTAATTGTTATAAAGGTTATTTTATGGAAAATTACAATATGTTTTTTGCACTATTTGTCGCTAATTACAAATAAATTAATTTTTTCTATTTATTTTGAGCGAAAACAATTGATAATACACATCACAACTTTTTTTCGTTCAATCTGACTAACTGTGTGCGAGATGAAAAAATTGCGAGTACTGGATACTTTCTGAGTACAAGGTAACGAATTTATTTTGACGGTATGTGTAAGTACTTAAGATTGCAACTATGTTTAGTACGAACAGTGTTGTGTTATTGAGTGTATTGGAAATAAATCGTTATAATTTTTTTATTTTAATTTTTAGATTTTAATTTTTAGATTTTGAATAAAAATATGCATTTAATGTAATGCTTTTGTATGGGATTAAAAAATGTAATCCAGTGGAACAATCAATCAAGTTATTAGGAATATGTCCTTTTTAAACATTGTTACAAAATTAATATTGAAAATTTTACTGAATTCGTAATCCAAAGCTAATGTGGGGTTTATATAACTCAAGCGGCTGACGGTTGAGTGAAATTACATGTGTTTTGTTATTGTAACAAAATACATGTAAATTTCACCCAATCGTCAGCCGCTTGAGTTATGTATATAATGTTTGAAAATTTCTCTATAGAATTTAAAACGAAATTTTTTTATAGAAAAAATTGTATAGCGGAAATTTGTTTATAGATAAAATGTTAAAATTTTGAAAATTTCTTTATAGAATTTAAAACGAAATTTTTTTTATAGAAAAAATTCTATACCGAAACTTTTTTTATAGATAAAACATCAAAACGACAATTTTCTACAGAAAAATTTTATTGGTAAAATTTTTCTCAAAAAAATTTTTATAAGGAAAATTTTTCTGTAGTAAAATTTTTATAACGAAAATTTTTCCACAGAAAAAATTTTTAACGAAAATTTTTCTATAGAAAAAATTTTTAAATGAAAATTTTTCTATACAAAAGATTTTAGATTTTTTTAAGAAAAAGTTTTATAACTAAAATTTTTCTATAGACAAAATTATAAAACCAAAATTTTTCTATAGAAACATTTTTTTAACGAAAATGTGTATATAGAAAATTTTGTAACGAAAGTTTTCTATAAAAAAAAAATTTATAACTAAAATTTTTCTATAGAAATATTTAATGCAAATATTTTTTTAGAAGAAATTTTGCAACCAAAATTTTTCTATAGAACCAAAACCAAAATTTTTCGATAGAAAAAAATTTATAACCAACATTTTTTGATAGAAAAAATTTTTCAATATAAAAAATTTTATAACAAAAATTTTTCAATATAAAAATTTTATAACAAAAACTTTTGTATAGAACAAATTTTGTAACGAAAATTTTGGCAAAGAACTAAAATTTTTCTATACAAAAAATTTTGTAACGAAATTTTTTCTATAGAAAAAATTTTGTAACGAAAATTTTTCTATGCAACAAAAACTTATTACGAAAATTTTTCTTTAGAAAAAATTTTATAACAAAAATTTTTCTATAGAAAAAATTTTATAACATTTTTCTATAGAAAAAATTTTATAACTAAAATTTTTCTATTTCTACAAAAATTTTTTATAGAAAAAATTTTATAACAAAAATTTTTCTATAGAAAAAATTTTATAACAAAAAATTTTTTATAGAAAAACATTTATAACAAAAATTTTTCTATAGAAAAAATTTTATAACGAAAATTTTTCTATAGACAAAATTTTATAACGAAAATTTTTCTATAGACAAAATTTTATAACGAAAATTTTTTATAGAAAAAATTTTATAAAGAAAATTTTTTTATAGAAAAAATTTTAGAACGAAAATTTTTTTATAGAAAAAATTATAGACCGACAATTTTTCTAAAGAAAAAATTTTAAAACAAAAATTTCTTATAGAAAAAAATTTTAAAACAAAAATTTTTTATAAAAAAAATTTTATAACAAAAATGTTTCTATAGAAAAAAATTTATAACAAAAATTTTTCTATAAAAAATTTTATAACAAAGACTTTTCTAACTAATAAACAAATCCAGAACTTCATTAATTTATCCCCTAATAGCATCATCAAATAAGAAAACATATTTATTTTGGAAAATAGTTTGTAATTCTTTTAGTATCTTCATTTTATTTAAGATAAAAACTTCATTCTTTGCAAATTATAAGAAAGGAGTGAAACACTTGCATCCATCCAGTTAAAACACCAGTAAAGAAAGATGTTGTTGTTATTGTTTGATACCAATTCAATTGATATTTGTATAAAACTACTTAGCAATCTATTTGTCCTTGGAATCGCCCTTGCCACCACGAATTCTACCAGTACGACGGGCAGCAATAAGACCGACCTTACGACCAGCAGAGGTACCACGCTTAACAGTGGAAGCTTTACCAATATGTTGATGGTTACCACCACCGTGAGGATGTTCAACGGGGTTCATGGCAACACCACGTACCTTAGGCCAGCTGTTACGCTTAACCTTGTATTTGTGGTAGGCACGACCGGCCTTCAAGATGGGCTTGTCGATACGACCACCACCAGCAACAATACCAACCATAGCACGGTTGGCAGAGGGAACAACCTTCTTGGCGCCAGAGGGCAACTTGACACGGGTCTTCTTGGTGTCGGGGTTGTGAGCAATGACGGTAGCGTAGTTACCGGAGGTACGAGCCAAACGACCACGGTCACCGGTCTTCTCTTCCAAGTTGCAGATGATGGTACCTTCAGGCATTTGAGATACGGGCATCACATTACCGATTTGGAGGGTAGCTTTACGGCCGCAGTATACGAATTGACCAGTGTGCATACCTTCGGGGGCAATGAAAAGTTCCTTGCGGATCTTGTAACGGTAAGGGTCACGGAAGTGGACAACTGACAAGGGAGCACCACGGCCGGGATCGTGGATGATTTCCTAGAATAAACAAAAAACAACATATTAATAACTAATTCGATATAAAATTTCTTAACAAAATAATAGAACCTACCTTGACAACACCGCGAATGTAACCATTACGTTCAGCGAAATCCAAAGATCTCAATTTAGCAGCGCCTTTGCGATGATGTACATGGGCCTTGAATACGGACCCAGCACCTTTACGTTGTGCACGAATAACACGACCCATTATTGGCTTTAGTTTTTCTGTAATAACAAACAATTGAATACACACTTTAGATTAACATTTCTTAAGACGTCATAGGCGAAACAAAAGCCATTTTTTTCATTCCAAAACTTATTGTTTACAAAACTATTTTGGTCAATTTCTCAAAAAGTTTTGTAAAATTTTACTAAATATTAGTAACGCACTACAATTTACATTGCAATTTTTCACATTTCGTAATTAATTTTTATTGATGGCTTTTGTTTTTTGATATTTTAAAAGATTTAATTTCAACACACAACACCTACCGAAAGCCTGCTAAAAAAGAAAAGAAAGAAAAGAAGGAAGAAAAACGGCTGTCAAAGTTGTCAAACAAAATTTCTTTTGATGTGGCAATACTTTAACGAATCAAGTGGCAACTTTTATAAAAGTGATGCCAAGTTGTGGACAAAAGTTAGTTGGCAGTACTTAGAGATGCCAACTAAATATTTTATATTTGTTATTTTTTATAAGAAACATTTCTGAGATTAACTAATTATAGGAAATCTCGAAAGTTGAATATTTATAAGAAATTTTTCGAAAATTTAATATGTATTTATAAGAAATTCTTTAAACATTTTTTTAGGATTTTTAGAAAATTTATAGGAAATTTTTCGAAAATTTACTATTTAGAGGAAATTTTTAAAAAATTGACTATTAATAGGAAATTTTTTGAAAATTTACTATTTATAGGTAATTTTCCGAAAATTGACTATTTATAGGAATTTTTTCGAAAATTTACTATTTATAGGAAATTTTTCGAAAATTTACTATTTATGGGAAATTTTCCGAAAATTTACTATTTATGGGAAATTTTCCGAAAATTTATTATTTTTAGGAAATTTTTCGAAAATTGACTATTATAGGAAATTTTTCCAAATTAGAGTATTTATAGGAAATTTTTCGAAAATTTACTATTTATAAGAAATTTTTCGAAAAATTTACTATTTATAGAAAATTATTCGAAAATTTACTATAAATAGTACTATTTATAGGAAATTTTTCGAAAATTTACTATTTATATGAAATTTTTTGAAAATTGACTAATTATAGGAAATTTTTCGAAAATTGATAGTTTATAGGAAATTTTTCGAAAATTGACTATTTGTAGGTAATTTTTCGAAAATTTACTATATATAGGAAATTTTTCTAAAATTGCCTATTTATAGAAAATTTTCGAAAATTGACTACTATTAGGAAATTTTTCCAAAATTGACTATTTATAGGAAATTTTTCGAAAATTGACTATTTATAGGAAATTTTTCGAAAATTGACTATTTATGGGAAATTTTTCGAAAATTGACTCTTTTTAGGAAATTTTTTTGAAAATTTACTATTTATAAGAAATTTTTCGAAAATTGACTAATTATAGGAATTTTTTCGAAAATTTCCTATATATAGGAAATTTTTCGAAAATTGAATATTTATAGGAAACTTATCGAAAATTGAAGATTTATAAGAAATATTTCGAAAATTTACTATTTATTGGAAATTTTTCGAAAATTTACTATTTATCGTAAATTTACTATTTATAGGAAATTTTTCGAAAATTTAGTATTTATAGAAAATTTTTTGAAAATTGAAAGGAAATTTTTCGAAAATTAAATAAAATTTTTTGAAATGGACTTTTTTTAAATTTACTATTTATAGGAAAATTTTTCGAAAATTTACAATTTTTAGGATATTTTAAAAAAATGACTATTTATAGGAAATTTTGGAAAGTTAACTATTTATAGGAAATTTTTCGAAAATTGATTATTTATAGAAAATTTTTAGAAAATTATTTTTTTTATACGAAATTTTTCGAAATTATTTCAAAATAAAACAAAATAAAAACTTCTATTCATGTTTTATAAAAACTAATAATTTTTATCCAAAAATATTCAATTAAACTTAACTACAGATGGATCAAACGGTTGACCCTTAAACGGTGAACCCTCTGCATTCCAAGCCTGACGTAAACGTGCCATTTGCTCACTTTCATTTAGCGGTAAAGTCTTTAAATCAGCCTCCGGGTTACTTTGCTGGATCTGCAGTTTTTCTATTGCATTTTGTGTGTCATGAGAATATTCACTTATGGGCCTTTCCGTATCAACAGTTTTAATGTCGATTGCAGTTTCGTGAACAAAAAGCTTATCCCACCAACATTCTTTTAGTTTATCTGAAATAATAAAAATGAAATAATACAATAAGATGGAAAGATAAAAGCCTATGCAAGTAATAACATACCAAAACTTAATATCAGTTTTCCATCGGTTATTGTCCAAACGACATCATTGTGCCGGTATTTATCCCATGTTTCACCTTTCACCAAAATCTCTTTATTAAGTTGTGAACTGATAGCTATATGATTTGATTTTAGGTCCACCTTAATATGTTTAGCTACTTTAACCTCTTTGGGTAGCAATACATTTAGTTCCACATCTTTTAAAGTCTGTGACCAACAATAGTTTTCGCAAAAGGAACCATTCTTGTAGTCAGACTCATAAAATTTTGTTGTATTGCTAGTCGATATAGTATCCTTAGATGAATCCAACATTTCTATGTCATTTTGCATTTCAGTCTTTTGATCTTCGGAGGTGCACGTGCCTTCCTCTGAAACAATTTCCACTTCTTCTGCCACCATCATTGGCGGCATATCAACTATAAGATCCCTTTTTAGTTTGGGCTCTTCGAAAGGATGTTCATATTTTTGCATGCAACTCATTAAAATTTGTTCCTTGACGCCTCTGGGAAAGCCTAATTTGTCTTCCTTTGTTTTTTGTATATGAAAGAAATCTGTACTGAAATATAGATTTGTATTTTTCATTAAAAAGTTTGATTACAAAAGTTCATAATTGCTATTTACTTTCGACTCATAAATCCAAATATTGCATCCAAGAATCCTGTTAATGATTTTCGTTCCTCCAGTATCTCTCTTAGTATACAATCTGATCGAGTATAATCCATTTTATGGCAAACAATTTATTATTGCAGCGAAATTTTAACAATTTATCACAATTATTTATAAACAGTTTGTTTTTGTTTACAAAAATATAACTGTTCCCACATGGAATATAAAAATGTTGCCAGATAAACGGTATGGCGGCCACATTAGAACCATGAAATAAATATTAAAGGAAGTGCCACTTTCTTTTTATTTTGTAAACATTCACCATTTGACAAGAAAGAATATCTGAAGTTTACTCAAAAAATGAGGCTACCTTACTTTCAAAAAAAAAATCTCATTTACACTCAGAAAAAAATTAACTAGAATTTAGGAAAATTTACTAAATTTGAGGAAAACATGGTTGTCGTATGGCGCCAAAGCCATATTTTACAGCAATTAAGTAAAAAAAAAATCCTCTATTTTACTTGTAGAGTTTGGGGAAACTAAGTAGGTAAAGTTTTTGAACTGAGATCCACAAAATTGCTCCTAGTGGGTGTTTTCATGTAATGTTTTCAAAGTCTATCGAGTTCTTCCCTAAACTTTTAGGAACACAAGCTGTGAATATTATCTCAAACGTCTCAGCAGTTTGCCCGTAATTCGTTATTCAGTAAAACACACGAGATATTTTTTAATTTAATGATATAATTGAGATCTTATATGTTTTAGCATCTACAAAGCTACAAACTACCAATTTTATTGACTATTTATTGAAAATATTATTTATTTTAAGCGTTATTTATTATTTTTTTTCAAACTACACATTTTAGTTTACAAATTTCCATAAAATAATCTACGAGTGTGGCAACGATCTGTGTAATATTGACAAAATATACAAACTTCAAAGATATTCTTTATAGTCAAAAATTTTGAAGTGGCACTTCCTTTAATATTTATTTCATGATTAGAACATTCCCACATGGAATATAAAAATGTTGCCAGATTAACGGTATGGCGGCCACATTAGAATAAAAAATTGTATTATGGTGATGCCGTATTTTTAGTTTGTGCATAATTTGTATATTCAAAATTATATAGTTGATTGCGCTATTTAAAAGTACTGTCATAAGTGGCGTTATAAAAACAGCTTAAATATTTTTGTTTTTAAATGAAAAAATATATATTTTTCTACATATATATATATGTATATATATATATATATATATATATATATATATATATATATATATATATATATATAATGCTTTTATTTTCAGTCTGAAATTTAGGAATAAACCATAAACTTGCCTCATTCCCAGCGGTTGGTAAGTAATGGCTGTGATTTGTATACCAAAGGCAGAGGGGTCTAGTCTCTTTTACAGAAAGATTTTAATACAATCAGTCTGTCGTCTTTGCTGCTGAAACACTATGGCTCTTATCTTAGAGACGCGCATCATAAGCTCTTAAGACTGCACTTCATGCTTCATGGGCATACAAATTAAAAAATCAATCGTAGGAAATTGCAATATTAGAAAAATCTGACAATATGAACTATATACTTTAGTTATCAGCGGTCGATGTTATGCTTAGTACATTTGACCAGATAAGCAGAATGTTTGTTACCTACGCTTATGAAGTAATATTACTTTTTCTTCTGTAATCCTTGACTCCCTTGACTACATAAATTTTAGTGAAATTAAGCAATCAGCCTTAGGATTCAAAATATCGATACAATACTGAGTTCATCCAATTTCTTTTAACTCTTAAAAATGCTTAGTGTGAATTAACTATAAAGTATGAAACACAATTGGAACGAACGACCAATTTTTCGGAATGAATATTCATCGTTAGAAATAGAACATATGGCTTTATATGAAAGTGCTCACTATAGATGCGTAAGGCGAAATTCGTCATGCGTATCGAATAGTGCGAAAGATTTATTTCTATTTCATATGCAGACGAACGAGGACTAAACTATTTCAGAGTGGCTCTATTTCTATTTCTGTTGTAAAATATTAGAAATCATATTTATTCTTGTAAAATATGGTCACCTTTTAAATTGTAAACAAAAAATAATTGTTTGAAATAAAATTAACAAATTATATTCTTATTGTGAAAAAATAAAAGAGTAAAATAATAAAAAAAAATTGCAAGTGTTGTGAGTGCGCGACATGTACGAAAGTGTGAGTTATTTGTGCATGAAAAATCAACAAAAATGGCGTCAACAACGTTTATTCGTCCCAAATGTGTTCAATGGTCGAATGTAGAATGTTAAAATTTTTTTTTTAACATTTTGCCATAATAATTCCTTAATAGATTATATATTTTTAATAGAAATATTTTCTAAGAAAAATTTATCTAATTTGCATATTTTTAAAATTTTCTATGCATTTTTTTAGATTCCCCTGTACTCTTTCTTACAGACGTAACGTTATTCATTGTGCTTATATTTTTTAACTGACGATTTTTTGCGATCTGGCAACGTTTTTCAACTAAGAACAGTTGTCGTGTTCCTTAGTTTTCTTCTTGTTCTTATAATTTTTGTTTTGCTTTTTATTCTTCAAGTGGATATTACAAAAGTTTATTGCTCTCGACAAAAAATTAATTTATAGTGAGAAAACATTTAAATTGCATTATTTTATTGTTTATTTCGTAAAACAGTGTAGAAAAAATAATTTAAATAGAAAATAATGGAAGAAGTGTGAAAATAAAGTGAAATAAATGATAAAAGAAAAACTAAAAGTTGTTTCATAAACCACAGAGTAAAAATAAAAATGGCGGGAATTGCTATAGAAAATTTTATAATATTCGACGAGTGTACCCCACAAAGAAAGAGCTCTACTAGTGCTGCTATTATCACGTTGTAACGACGGACGACAACAACTATAAGCTCCAAATCATATGAAACCAACAACAATAAGAAGAAAAACAACTACAAAAACAAGAAAATCAAGCAGCGGCTGTGACTGACTGTGACAGTGGCAGCGAATAGTGGCAACAAATAAACTGTGAAAAACAAAAACAACACGTAACAAAAATACTAAAAGAACGTCGTATACGTTTGATTTTTACTAATAATAAAAAAAATATACTTCTTTCTTCATTGACCTAAATTGGCTTAAAAAGTTAACAAGAGTGTTTAAATTTAAAATAAAATCTGTGGAAATTTATCTGGTTTCTTTTTTGAAGAAATTTTAAAAATTAAATATTGAAAATTTATCAATATTAAAAAGAAAATCTGCAAAGAAAATAAAAAAACAAGTGCACACATGCCGTTTATAACAAATTTACATATCAACCAAGAAAATATTGATACGCCTTCATCACTGCTCATTGGTTCATTTTCCATGTTTGTTATATTTTTCTATTTAAAATTACTTTATATTTTGGTTGTAATTTATTTGTCTTTACACTACATACACTGAGAGTAGCTCCCATTGATCTCAAGCTACATTAACAGTGGCAAATATAAACCAAAGGACTTGTTAGGCATAAACATGATGTATCATTTTTCCGCCGATCATCCCCCCGAGCCAGTAAGGCTTTCATATCGCGCCTTAATTCCGGGTCATATACGCCAGTACATCAAAGACTTTCAGCTGGATGCCATACGTTTTATGCATAACTTTTTGGCCAAAGGAGAATTTTGTGTTTACAATGATGAAAGTGGTTTGGGTAAACAAGCGTCAGTAGCTGTGCTATTGGATGCTGCTTGTAGCAGTAAGAAATGCTTAATTGTTGTCCAAAATGATGACCGCTATGTTAATGGCTGGGAGTTTCACTTTAATGTTTTAACAAATACCAATGCTACGGTTATTAATGACGACAAGGGTGAGTAATATTTGTAAAAGTTTATAGGTATTTATAATTTATTTTAAGATGTTTTCATAATACGATGGTAGGTCAATAAGTCCATGACTTTTTGAATTTCCAATTGCTTCTGTCAGATGACTCTTGTCCAAAACTGAACAATCTGCACCCGTTGATAAAAAACATCACTCATGGCAAGACTACGCTTTATAAATATTGTTAGCGCTCTGCACCATCGATTTCCTTGGTAAAGAAGTTGTTTCTGAATTTTGATGTCGCGTCAATTTTGATCACGGAAGATGCCGACGTTCTGAACGCCCAGTTGAGGTCTATACATATGAAAAACTTAAGATATAGTTTAAGCTAATCGAGGACGCTGTGATCATATCATGTGGTTTAGTGGTTTCAGTTTATGAGGAAGCTTTCCCCAAGATGACTGATGTTTATACCCTTCACCACCATAGGTGGAAAGGGTATATGGTATAGGTATATGGGTTTGTGCTGATGCTTGTAACGCATAGAAATATTGGTCTGAGATCCACTTTTTAGTATACCAATCGATGTTTTAACGATGTCCGTCCGGCTGGCTGGCGGTTATCCATGTAAGCTTGTTATCATTCTACAGGTCGTGACTTTAAAGATAATTTGATGAAAGTTGGCACAGAATAATATTTTGGTCCAAGGACGATCCCTATACTTTTTGGGCGAAATTTGATTATTATTTCGGGTACCTCCTATATGGATGCCCACCCGGAATAGAGTTTTTGGTCTTTAACAGCCACAAATTTAGTTGTATTTTAATAATTACATTAGAATTACAAAAAAACTTCTAAACAAAACAAACAACAAAAAACTATTACCCACAAAAAAAAAATTGAATATACGTTTATATAAACATAATAGCACAAAAACGTTAATAACTTAAATAACTTAATAAGATAAATGCATTTGATTACTTAAACTTTGCGCAGATAAATATTTTGTAAATATAAACCAAAATTTGCTAACAATCGGTCTACAATTGACTCTAGCTCCCATATCAGGCCCTTAGCCGAAAATGATATGTATATATATTTGACTTTAGTAGTCGGACTTGACCGACTATAGCTTTTCTTACTTGTTTTACTTACAATCGATCACAAACTCAATCGTTTCAAATTCGCATGAATCTTTGTTGTTGTTCCACAGCAATATGGACGAGTTATTGCACGGTCTCGTAACTGTGAACGAAACTAGGATCCAATTTGGCCAATTTAGTGACAATTTCATTTTTGGGGCCTCCAAAGTTTCCCATGATGTTTCATGATGCCTAAAAAATATGTCATCAGTTTTTACCAAATAGCTAATCATAACATAAAAATATCGCTTAGCTATGTTCGGCAAAAATGTAGCCAAGAGTATGGCGAATATTTCTTGCTAAAATCATATGACAAAAATATATTTAATCTTAGAATTTTTTTAAAAAAGTTAAACATTTTTTTGTTTTTAACTTTTTAGAAATCCTGATTTTTCCTACACTACAATTGTAGCCATGGTAAAGCTAACAACTTTTGTGAACACACCAATATAATCAGAACGTGTCTAGATACGAAAAATATTTTATAAAGACACCCTTTGGCCACCAAATTTAAATTTTTAACTCAAATTTAAGCACGTAATAGTACGACAAACCCCAAAATGATTTTTCTACTAACCTTGTATTATATAAACTCTTGGTGTTCTTTTCATGAACATATAAACAGTGACAATGTCGATTAGAATCTTAACACATATTTTATTTGCCAAAATAAGGTATATCCGACCCAAACTGGAACTGCTCTAGTCACTCGGGTCATTTTCATACATATATGATCCCTTTGTGGTACCTACAATTTGCATCATGTTACTCTTTATCTATTTGAATTAAGTCAAAAAATAAATGTACTTTAAAGAATCCATATGTTCATCAATTCCGTTAAAAAGTGAAATGGTTTCCATATTTTACTTCGGCAGAAAACGTAAAACGAAAACATTTTTCGTAATAAAGCCACTTTCTATTTCGTATGTATTTAATTGTTTATTCAATATTTGAATAGTATTTGAATAATTTTTTAGTGTTATTTGTTGAAACAAAGATAGAGTTACTGATTGACAAAATTTTGGTTTTTAATGTTTTCGAGTAGAGGCAATCGAAATGTAACTACAGAATTAAAACTATTTTAATCGGAATGTGTGACTTGCCCAAAATACAATATTATTAAAATTCTATACTTTATAAATAATCAGTTCACTTGATTTTTTGCGGTTTTGTCATTAAACAATCCCACTTTTTTTTTGTTACTTTACTGATAAAACTGTTAAGAGGAATTAGTCAAAAATGCGGTTAAGACAAAAATTTAATTATATTTTTGAAAGAACCAAAAAAAAAAAAAAAATCGTAAAATTCTTTTTATTTATCTCCTCCTTTTAGATACCATAACTCCGGAACACAATATCTACATAGCAAAATGGAGTACTTTGAGGACAATCGATGATTTGGGCAAATTTAAATTTGATTTTATTATACTCGATAATCGAGGACAAATGTTGAATAATAGTTTTTGTACATCAATGCTACTCAAACATTATGAACGTAAAATTAATATATTGATCTCCAGTGTTGATATAACAGTAAGATTTGTTTAAATTTTTTTATATTGTATACTAACTTAAATTCAACTTTTTCCATTTCCTGAACAGAGTGATTTAAAACTATTACACAATGTCTTAAGATTAGGTGGTCGCTTAGAGCCTCAATTCTCCAGTTTTAAGACTTTTGAGGAAAAATTCAAATTACCCAATGCTAAAGAGTTGGCTTACAAACGAGTGGATTTGGAGGAATACTTTTGTAAACGCGAACGTTTGGCAGATTATTGCAAGTAAGTTTGAAAGATTTTTTTTTAATAAAAAATAAAACAAAGACACTAGAGCTAGAGCAGCAAATCGAAAGAGAACTTGTACTGTTTTCTAGGAAATATAAGATACCAAAGTTCACTCTTCCGAAGCTAGAACTCATGCTCACTGATATCTAGGATTACTTGATTCTTAAATTATTTTGGAGCCTTATATCCAATCCAGAGTATCTAAAGCAGATATTGCACTCTACTCGTCCTCTGCCAATACTGCTTAGATCTTCGAGATAATTGTCAAGCCTATACTGATGTATTCCTTCTTCTTTTTCTGTTATCCTTAACTCCCAGTGGAGCATAGGACCTCAATACTTATGTATGTTGCTCTTGTTTGTTGGTTTCAGATCCTCTGCTCTAATGAAGATTAGTTCCATTAGAACTACTCCTTACAATGCACATTTTACTAGCTTAACTGGCTTCTAACTAAGTTAATCGTAGTCCAAAACTCCGCTATCAGGTTAAGCACCATTGGAGTTTACTTTACCAAGTGACCACTCCAACATTCTGGATAAACCAATCACTGTGAATATCGTTGGAACTTCAAATGATTCGACTGTGGGCTCTTGGAGATATAAACAGATAGATCTAATAGAAAATTTCCGTAAATTTTTGTAATAATTTGTACAAATTTTAACGTAAACGAATGAATCTGTTGACTCACTTATTGTCACATACTAACATAACCTTAAGCTAGATCAAAATTAGATAGGGGAAGAAAGATGCATAACATTCTTCTAAATTCAATCTGTTCAATCTGTTATTGTTCCATGTTCTTTAGTTTCTAGGTGGCGGGCCCGCTTAATTGTGGGACTCAGTTTGCTTTAAAAAACTCTCAAATAATTCTTATTCAGTATTTTTTATACTATTACAATAAACCCATTGTATCTACGAGTCAGGGTGCCAATTGCTCACACCTTTTTAATCCAACCTCTATTTAAACCATTTTTATTTCAGAGTTTTTCGTTTAAGACGTTATTGTCATCAATTTGAAAATCAATTGCCTTTGGTTAAAGAGGATCGTTATAAGATCAATTTAAATTTATGGCGAGAAAAACAAAATGCAACGAATTCGGAAAGTAGCAGTATCGAATTTATTAATAATAATCAAAATCGTGAAGATGAGCATGTTAAAGATACTCAAGAACTGTTCGAGGAATATTGTAGGCAGCGGCGCAAACAACATTTACTATTTCAGCAGGAAGAGGAGAAACGCTTGCAGCAACGGGAACAGGAAATGTTGAAAAGTCTGCAAAACGAAAACGAAACTGAAAGTGAAATAATCTATAATGTAGATGATGAAGTGGCCTTGATAAATGATACACCACCGATTGTCATTAGTACAGAGAAAACAGCCTCGGCTAGGGATAACTCAGATGAGGGTATGCTAATGTCACCTTTAATGGTAGAATCGGATTCGGATGCAGATGATGTACCTGAAATTAGTCATGATCCCAATGATGATATTGAAGTTGTGGACTTGTCAAATGAGGAGAGGGAGGAAGAGGAGGAACATACGCAAAGTATAAATAAATCCTCTGAATCACTGGATAGACGTGCTGAAAATGAAAAGAGTACTCCCCCGGAAAATTCTAATAGTAAGCAAAAAGAGCCAACAAAGAAGGCAACAAAGAAGGTAACAATAAGGAAAAAACGCACAGAAGTGGATAGAATTTACGAGAATATTGTGGATTCTTTAAAAATTCAGGATTCCAATAAAAGATTAACTAGACATGCAAAGGAAGAGACGCCGCCAACTAAAAGACTTAAGGATAGACTGCAGGAAAAGAAACTAAATAACAAAAAAAGAACAATTTCAAACGAAAGATTTCCCAAACCCACCGTTGTAAAATTAGAAAATGAAAATGAACAGCAAACAAATGAAAAGCCTAAAAATACCAAGAAAACTGAAGAAATAGTTTTAAAGGAAAGTAAAAAGGTGACACCAACAAAAAAGGATACAGTGAGGCAAGAAAATTGTTCTACACCAAAAAGTACAAAACCAACAAAAGACAAATCAACACCAGACTCAACAAACAATAATACTAAGGATAAATCAAATCCAAAGGAAACTGTTATTAACACAACTCCTCTGACTTCAAGAAAAGCAAGATGCAA
The DNA here is from genome assembly GCA_933228675.1 of Stomorhina lunata. NCBI lineage: Eukaryota > Metazoa > Arthropoda > Insecta > Diptera > Rhiniidae > Stomorhina > Stomorhina lunata. Next base: position 44,685,289 of record OW121742.1, on the reverse strand, counting down.
TGAAATAGAAGAAAAATTCCCTAAGAAAACACCCACACAAAATAATGGCAATCAAGTGCAAATCAAACAGGAAGTCATAGATAAAACTAACCAAACAAAAAAGTCTAGCTTTAAAGACTCTCAAGCCAAATTAAATAGTGAAAAGGTAAGAGTGAGACGTGAATTAGAAATTACTCCCGCGGGCATTCACAATAAGGAGACACGAAGTATGCAGCGTTTGACAAGATCTGCGGGTAGCAGTAGCAAATATTTAACAAAAAATTTAGCCCTTCAAATTGATAAAATAACCAAACCTAAAAAGAAACAAAATGATAAGGAAACAAAAACCAAAACTGCAAAAAATACAAAAACTCAACAAACTGTTGATGATAATAAATCTAAAGAGGCTGTTAAAAATACACAAATGTCAATTATCTCTCAGAGAAGTACCCAAGATTATGAAACAATACAATGTGCTCAACGTTTAAGTGGCACTGTTACTGATTCCGATAATGCTCCAGAGAAGACTACAGAATTTCTAAAGCCTCCTACACCGAATGTATTGACTAGGAATTCTCTATTACCCTCGTCATTGAATTCATCAGCAGGATTCTTTACGGAATCTGATGTTATTTTTATACCCCCATCTAATTCATTAAATACAAGCAATAGAAGCAAACGTGACCAAGTCATATTGTTGTCCAGTTCAGATAACGAAAACAGCACTTCACAATCCTCATCCACCAATATGTCGGCGACTAGTAGGCGTACCCGAGCCCTAAAACCCAAAAGAAGTCAACAAAATACTAGCGCTAGTGAATCGAGTAAAGTTCCTAGCTTTTCTGAGTTGCTAGCTCAACACAATACACGTGCCAGTGCCAAATCTCCTGATCTCTTTAGTAACTGCTCAGACCTAAATCAAATACCCTGCACTCAGCCGAATTTGGAGAGCGAAGAGCCTAATACTCCCTTTGAAGGTTTTAAAATTTTCGGCTCCGAAGTTAAACAACTGCAGCAGCACTATGCTTTTGGTAAAAACAACAATAGCAAAAAACTGTTTCCAAGTGGTCGAAAATCTTACAGGGAACAACGTAGTTGTTTAGATATTTTGGAAAAAATGTTTGAACCTTCCGGTAAGAAAACTAAACAAAACACAAATGAAACAAGTTCAAAAGATACAAACGCCAACACAAGCCCAAGTAAAAAATCAACTCGTAACGCCAGTGGGGCAAATAAGCAAAAAATTCAAACACCCATTTTACCTTCTCATCCCATAGAAGCCATAGCAGAAGCTCGCCACCAGCAAGAGCTACAAAAACGTAAACGTTCTTCAACCGTTTCATCATCCAATTTACAAGATGATGAAATATTTGAAATTACCAATAATGGCACCTTCGGTAGTGTTATGCGTTTACACTCTAACGGTGATATATCACCCGTACAACATACCCAAAAATCGAATGGAAAACAGCACAATAAAATTACAAACTATCTTAGTGCTATAGGCAGTGCCGCACACAATGGTACTGGTTCCCAGGAAGAACATGTACCGTCAAATAGTGGAAATAGTTTGGCAAACAATACTACTACGGAGGCTGGTACTCCTAGTAAAAAGCATCAGCAATTAGCGGCTGTACAAAATTCGGGTGTTAAGAAATCACCCAAAGGAAAATGTAATTTAACACAGGCTACCAAATTAACGAAATGGTTTACAAAACCCTCGGAACAAAGCAGTAGCAGCAGCAATCAAAGTAATGTTAAAACAAAAATATCCAATGCAAAAAAGACACCCACCAAACAAGTGCAAGTAATACCCGAGGTTGATCTAACAGCAACAGGTTCTCAGACAACGACACCACCAGGTAAAAGAGCTCTAAAAAGACGTAGATTAGATTTATCTTTTAATAAATAGTTGTCGTTTTATTTAGTTGAAAAGTCTGCGTCGATTCGAATCCAAATTAACTTGATTTAAAGTAATTTTCGTTTATAAAATAGGGGGTTAAACTATAAATTTCATACGGGACTTCCCAAAAGTTCGAAAATTCTATTGATTTCGAACGAGCGCTTAAACTAGGACACTGATTTTCGGTATTTAGAAAAGAATTATTGATATTTATGATTTGAAACAATAAATTTTAAAAACAATTTTATCTGTAATATCTTTATCTTTTTATAATATTTTTATGAAGTTGTAAAGTTAAGCACAACATCAAAAATTTTACTAAGTGCCCTAATTTTTTTTTAAATATTTTTTTAAATATGAAACACTTTGCAACAAATTTCTGCTTCAGAGCGTCAGCTGCTTGTGGTTTTGTTCATGTAAACCCGGTATATCATATGGTCCCAGAGAGAATAAACTTAAATTACAAAAAAAAAAATGAAAATTTTCAGTTTTAATGAAGAAATTATTAATAAATCTTTTCTAAAACCCTCAACCTTCACCATTTTTTTTTTGTTTTTTTTGAAATAGGGTTAGAATTATAAAAATTCGGAATTAATAAATTTTAAATTGAAAACTCAAAACCCGTCCGAAGTGTACTTTAAAATTTAAAATAAACTGATTAAATCGGAATATACTTTTATAGCAAAAAAATCTATTTTTCGAACTTTACTATAATTATCAATATTTTTTACAAATTTATTGCAAATTTTTAAAACCATAAAATTTATTAACAACTTAATTTAGTTTAAATTGAATTTAGAATTTAAAACAAATATTTAGCTCTATACAATTTTTAAATTAATTATTCAAATTTTTGAATATTTTTAAATTGCGAATAAACTGAAAGTTTGACAATTTTAAATAGTTTTTTTTAGAGAATTTAAAGAATTATTATTATTAGTATTTTAAAATTATTTTGTTTATTTCTTTTTTTAATTTTATAGTGAATTTGATTCTAACCCTGTTAATCTTAAAACATACACTGCCGTTCATTAGTTTAAAACAACCAATAATAGAAACTTTGTGCACTAATAGTAATAGATGATTACAGCAAAGAGTCTATAATATAAAGATGTTACCCTTCCATACATTCGTTTGCCGAATGGTCGTTTTGAAAAGTCCCACAAAAGGAACATTTTTCGAAAATTTATTATTTATAGGAAAATTTTTAAAAAATGTACTATTTATAGGAAATTTTTGAAAAATTTACTTTTTATAGGAAATTTTTGAAAAATTTACTAATTATTGGAAATTTCTCGAAAATTTACTTTTTAAAGGAAATTTTTCGAAAATTTACTTTATATAGAAAATTTTTCTAAAATTTAGTATTTACAGGAAATTTTTGAAAATTTACTATTTATAGAAAATTTTTCGAAAATTTACTATTTAAAGGAAATTTTTCGAAAATTTTCATTTTATTGAAAATTTTTGGAAATATACTATTTATAGGAAATTTTTCGAAAATTTACTATTTATAGGAAATTTATCGAAAATTTACTATTTATAGGAAATTTATCGAAAATTTACTATTTATAGGAAATTTTTCAAAAATTTACTTTTAAGAGGAAATTTTTCGAAAATTTACTATTTAAAGGAAATTTTTCGAAAATTAACTATTTATAGGAAATTTTTCGAAAATTTTTTATTTATAGCAAATTTTTTAAAATTTCATATTTATGGGATATTTTTCGAAAATTTAGTATTTATAGGAAATTTTTTGAAAATTTACTATTTATAGGAAATTTTTTGAAAATTTAATATTTATAGAAAATTTTTCAAAAATTTACTATTTATAGGAAATTTTTCGAAAATTTACTATTTAAATAAAATTTTTTGAAAATTCAATATTTATATGAAATTTTTCCAAAATTTACTTTTTATAGAAAATTTTTCAAAATTTATTATTTTTAGGAAATTTTTCGAAAATATACTATTTATAGGAAATTTTTCGAAAATTAACTATTTATAAGAAATTTTTTGAAAATTTACTATTTACTTTTCTTATAATTTTAAGCCCAAGTTCGTTAAGAGTTTCTAACTTCCCAATTTATTAATTATATATCGTATTCGTGCTGCCAAGATATGAACAGACAAATTGCAATTCTGAAGGTGTCGTTATCTAATGAATGGCGGTGTACAATATTTTCAATTATTATAATTAAAATAACCTTTAAGTTTACATACATATCTACCCCTAAACAAATGCAATAATATCGCAAAAACGATAATAAATTCAACAGATATCATTACAAATTAGAAGTATAAAAAACATAAAAAATATGTTTTAAAAAAATATGAATTAAAAATCTAAAAAAAAAGCAATTAAGTAGTTAAGTAGTTTTAATTAAAAATTTATTTTATTGGTAATACAATCACAAAGGTCTTCATAATTGTCAAAAAAGGGAAAAAAGAAAAATATTTAAAATATTTATTTGGATTTTAACTTGTACAACAATTTTTATAATAATATTAAGGGATGAGTCATTAATCGATTAAACAAAATTTTAATTAATCGTTTTATTGATTAATCGATTAATCAAATAGTTAAAGTTTAAGATTAATCTGAATTTAGATTATGTAAATAATTCGAAAAATTTCTTATAAATAGTAAATTTTCGAATAATGAAAGGGTTTGAATAGTCAAAAACTAAAGAATTCGAATATTTTAAAACTTGAATATTCAAAACTTTAATAAATCGAATTATTTATTAATCTATAATTCGATTAGTCACTATGAGTTTCACTAATCGATTAATTTGTCTTCATCCCTTAATATAAATAAATTTTATTTAAATTTTCTTTAATACGCACATAAATCTAAAAAGTTTATAAATTAAGCTGTTTACTTTGAAATACACAAATTATATTATATAACATAATAATTATTATTCTTAAACTTTTTGTTGAATTTAATAAAAAATGTTTTAAAAAATTTACTCCAGTATTTCTCTTTAATTTTTAATGCTTTTTACTAAAAATTGTGGTAAGATTATGCATAACCGCCTTCCGTTGAAATTCCAATTCACGTTTACAGGCGCTCTTCAAAAATGGTGGACATTCGTAACGGATTTTCTCGTGGCAATAGGTGGCGGATTGCGATTGGGCAGCAAAGTTAAATTCACTTTCGGCATGTACTGGAAAATAGTGAGAAAAAATATAATATTAATTATTTGAACGCTTTTTATTTATAGGAAATACTTCGAAAATTTGTTATTTAAAGGAAATTTTTCGAAAATTTGATAATTAAGGGAAATTTTTCGAAAATTTATTTTTTATAGGACATTTTTCAAAAATTTACTTTTTATAGGAAATTTTTCGAAAACTTACTATTTATAAGAAATTTTTCCAAAATATACTTTTTAGAGGAAATTTTCCAAAAATTTACTATTTATAGGAAATTTTTCAAAAATTTACTTTTTAGAGGAAAATTTTCGAAAATTTACTTTTGACAGGAAATTTTTCGAAAATTTACTATTTATAAAAAATTTTTCGAAAATTTACTTTTGAGAGGAAATTTTTCGAAAATTTACTATTTATAAGAAATTTTTCGCAAATTTACTATTTATAGGAAATTTTTCGAAAATTTACTATTTATAGGAAATTTTTCGAAAATTTACTGTTTATAGGAAATTTTCCGAAAATTTACTTTTTATAGAAAATTTGATATTTATAGAAAATTTTTCAAAAATTTACTTTTATAGGAAATTTTTTGAAAATTTACTTTTATAGGAAATTTTTTGAAAATTTACTTTTATAGTAAATTTTTTGAAAATTTACTTTTTAGAGAAAATTTTTCGAAAATTCACTTTTTACAGAAATATTTCGAAAACTTACTTTTTAGAGGAAATTTTTCGAAAATTTACTTTTAATAGAAAATTTTTCGAAAATTTTCGATTTATAGGAAATTTTTCGAAAATTTACTATTTATAGGAAATTTTTCGAAAATTTACTATTTATAGGAAATTTTTCGAAAATTTACTATTTATAGGAAATTTTTCGAAAATTTACTATTTATAGGAAATTTTTCGAAAATTTACTGTTTATAGGAAATTTTTCGAAAATTTACTTTTTATAGGAAATTTTTCGAAAATTTACTTTTTATAGGAATTTTTTTGAAAATTTACTATTTAGAGAATTTTGTTTGAAAAATTGCAATATTTCTTATACTCACAACAATAAAATCCTTTAAAGAAGCACGTTTCATGTTTAGACTGTATGGAATACACCTGAGGTTTCACCTGAGGCAGCGATTTTACTACAATATAATTTGCTTTTGCGATATTCAACCAATAAGGCCAATGCGAAAGTCTTTCGGTATATTCAACTGTATAACGCCAATCGTGTGCATGACCGCTGTCGGATAAAATTCTGAAATTTATGCTGAAATTAAAACAAAATAATACAAGAAACATTTAATTTGCCGGTCCATAATTTGCATTCGAATTTCTTACATAGTTGGATTTAGAAGTCTCATTTTACTAAAATCAGCCACATAATTCCAAACATCTTCCGGTTTAGAATTTTCGATAACACCATCTATTTCATATTTATGATAACCGCTGGAGAATATCAAATATAAAACTAAAAGTATACCAAAGCCTAGAGAAACAGTCTTAACATTGCAACGTTTCATTGGTCGTTTCATGTTTTTTTTTTCTTTTTTTGTTTATATTTCAATACAAAATTTATTTTTAAATACTTCTTGGAAACAAGCGATTTTACAAAATGTAGTAGTTATAGCGGCAAAAGTCAAAATAAAACTAAAGAATTATTTCGAATACTGGACATCAAAAAGACTGGATAAAACACCACATGTACAAGTCGACGTAATATAAACATTAAATTTATTATTATAAGGAGGTATGTTAAACTTATCATTCAGTTGGTTTCTTGTTAAAATATTTCTTAGTCAATATACCCCTATATGTTCATAAAATCTTTAATCGAGGTTGATATCAAATTGAAGGGTTCAAAATAGGAGTGTATCTTGACAATTGAGAGTGTAATTTGTTATTGATCTGATCACTGATCAGAGGGATATATAAAGTAAAATTTGTATTAAAGGTGGAACTCAATTCTCTGTTGGATTAGGTTTAGCAGGAGGCTGACGCCGAAGCCAGCGTCAATTGGTCCCAATAAATGGACCCTTTGTAGCAACTTTAAGACAAATTTCTAGACTACCATTGATTAAATAACGATTTAGAGCTTTTTTACAAACGTTTATGGCCGAAAGATCATATAAATAGTGCAGGAAATAGACAGAGGAGGTTGGTAATAGTCTTTTTCCCCTCAACATTTTTATAAATCCTATAGTAGGCTCTACTATGAGGATTAGGTCTTCTAGTAAGCAATTGTTATCACTTAAATAACAAATTTTATTCCCTTAAGTACCATTACCGAAATAATTTGAAATATTTGCATGTTTTTTTTTTTTTTTTTTGTTTGATATAGCTGCCATCTTTGGTATAACAATTTTAAATTATTTGAAGTGTTTATTTCTGAATCACATTGTGCAGGGATTTTTTAAGTCGGTGCAGATTGATGTATTGCTGTTTCTTTGTATATGTGTATACACTAATTCATTCCGACTGAATAAGGAATTTCGTACATAAAATGAATGAATTACACACATTTGTTTAAAATAGCGCAAGAATATCAGTTTTATTTATTTCGGATTTTTTATCCAGAATAATATACATTTGTACATACTCTTATGTATGTATGCATTATTATATCCAGAGCGCAAATTATTAAGGCTCCTATTAAAGAGACCTTTTAAGATATTTCAAAACAACCATTGACGGAATTGAAATTTGCGCCATCAAGTTACATACATACATATCGTGAGCCTAAATTCAATACCGACTATGAACCATGTAAAATATTTTATATTTAAAAAGTGTTTAATATCTAAAATACTTCAATAGAAGGCAATATTTCATCTAGAATATACATATTAAAGCCGATTTATTAATTATATATCGTATTCGTGCTGCCAAGATATGAACAGACAAATTGCAATTCTGAAGGTATCGTTATCTAATGAATGGCGGTGTACAATATTTTCAATTATTAATGGATTTCTTCCCTCTAATTTTTATTACAATTATGATCTTCTATAAAAAAACAGCTTTCCAATAAAGAGTTTTTTAAAAAAATTGGTTCATAGGCGGTATTGAATATAGACTCACGATACGTAATTTCAAAGATATTACAACAAATAGTAATCTTAAGGTCCGTGGTTTAAAAGATATATTGTAACAAAGTTTAGTTTAGAAAAGTTGTGCTAATTCGACATAAAAATAAGATAATCAGAATATAGAACCGACAGATAATGGTGTATCAAAACTTTCCTTCCGAACTCTTAGTTTCTGATAGCAGAGATTAGAATTACTAATTTCACCGGATTTTAGAACACCATAATGGGCAAATCTGTGGAAAGATAGAGGAAGAAGAATAACAAGAGAAGCGAGAAATAATATGGCCTATCTAAGCCAACCGAATCCAGTAATAAACCCTACAATATCGCACAGTTTGCACTGCTGCAGATCGTGGAGTTCATCATGGAATCTACTGCTTAGATGTCTGAGCCTCTTATTTTGGAGCATTGGACAGTGACAGAGAATGTGTTATACCGATTCGGACAAATCCTCATCTAGACATTGTCTGCAGATGTCCGAAATGCTACCATCCCACCTGTTTAGCCTAGAATTGTGGCTTGTGTCCTTCCATATATCAAATATCTTTGCCTGGAAGACACTGCACTCGCCCCCAAGTCTATAAGATTTATTGATGTTTTGTTCCATCAGGAAAATACCTGATCCAGTACCGCAATCCATTTTAGAGCCATCTGTAAAGATCGATCGGCTCTATCAGGGATTATGACCTCTGGTGTTTTGTTAATAAAAGCTCCTTAACTAAATAATCAGACCGTTAAGCCCAAGTAGCCTCAGTATTCTGGTGTGTTCCGCCCGCATATATCTAGATATAACTGACTCGTACAACCTTTATGTAAAAATAAAGAGGGTACAATGACAAAATGATGTCCTGGGCCGTTTGAGTAGTGCTTTTTAGAACACCGGTTAAACCAATGCTAGAACAACGTTGTACCTTGTTAAGAGAAACCAAGAATGAAATTTATTTATTTTTATTTTATTAACAGCTTCCCACACAACTATTGGTCTTAAGCCCGATTTTTACCTACATCCTTTTTCATCCTTTCTAGCGTGTTCATCTTCCAAGATAACATACTTTCTAAAATTTTGCCTCAGACGAAAGTCTCAACTCTACACCATTCAGCTTCGTTAGTTTGAAATTATAAACCTTGTACTTCCTGGTGAATTGGTCCTTTATTACTGTCCCCGGAAGATAGTTCCCCTAAAGCCGATTGCGTAATACCACTGATAGTAAGCAGAAAGGCAAGAAAGGTCATAACCTGACCTTTCTTCCCAACTGGACAAGTCTTCTCACAATGACATTGACAACCATAGTAATGGCGATAGAACCCCTCCCTGTGGAGTAAATTTTTTACGAATACTATAGACGCCTAGATTCGAATTGATAATCCTACTGTTAAGCATATTTACAATCCACTCTATTAGAAAACCCTGAATATTCATATCCTCAAGTGAACTCCTAATGGCTTCAGTCGTGACATTGTTGAAAGCGCCCTCGATTTCGAGCAAAGCGGCCGAAGTGAAATCTTTGAATTCCAGGCACTTTTCAATTAAACCGACCACATCCGACCTATGAAGGTAAAGGGTATAATTAAATAATATTCTCGTTTTCCATTTAAATATATGATCTTCATTTTTTTTTTTTAATTTGACCAACACTCAGGAGATGACCCCTACGTATGCATTGCGTTGTGATGGAACTAGGAAAAAAGTTTATGGGAAGGATGAAAGAGGGAGCAGTGTTTGTGGACATTTGATTTCAATTTTTTGATATCATAAATGAGCGGAAATATTTCTGAGGGAAGTTTATTTCACATACGGACAGTGCGGCTAAAGAACGAGTTTTCTCCATAATGCGTTGTGCGATCCAATGGCCAATCGACATCAAATGGACGAGTCCTTGAGGTCATACGAGTACTACGTGCAAAAGTTCGGGTTTCGGGAACAAGGTCCCTGATTTCATTAGAACACATACCATTGTAATATCGATGGAACAGTGAAACACAACCCACATTGCGACGATGCTCTAGTGTGTCAATAGAGCTGGCTACCCTACTGTCACCAATAAGCACCTTCGCCTTTTCCTGTACACAATCAAGTAACTCTAAAATAGACTTTGGAGCACCGGCCCATGCATGAGAGTTGTATTCCATTTTTGGTCGGATAAACGTGGTATAAATAGTAAGGAGATCAGATGGAGTGAAGTATATCTTTCACCGTTTAAAAAAAAAAAACTAGACACTTAAATGCTTCCTTCGACACTTGAAGAATATGTTGAGTCCAACGGACATCACACTGTATTTTTATGCCCAGAACATCAAGAGCTTCTGATTCCTCAATATTTATACCACCCATAGTAACAGATGAAGCAACATTGTCAGCCATACGTTTGTGTCTTAATGTACAACATTGGGTCTTTGAGGCATTTAAATCAACCCTATTTATACGTCACCATTCAGAAATTGATATTAGGGCTGAATTTCATGTTCATGCCTATTTTCCTCAATGTCTAAGAGGCTTGGCCTGTAGCTGAATGAATATGAATGGCAAATGTTGCTATCATCTGCAAAAGAGTAGATAGGATTGAAAGTTTGTCATAGAAGGTCATTTATAAATACATATAAGAAAAAGAGTAGGAAAAAGAACGGAGCCTTGCGGTACCCCTGAATTAATCTTGAACTCGTTGGATGATATCCCATCTATAACAACTCTTATAGAGCGATCTCTAAGGAAACTCGATATAAATCGAGAAAAGTCATTACCGACCCCAAAAGCAATAAGTTTCGATAGAAGTGCACCATGCCACACTCTATCGAACGCCTTGGAAATATAAAGCTACAACTTTACTTTCGCCAAAACGGTGAATAGAACGACACCATTTTTCCGATAAAAAGGTTAGCAAGTCCCCCGCAGAACGGCCCCTATGAAATGCATACTGCCGGGCGCTTAGTAAGTTATTAGACTCCAGATACTTTACCAAATGGTAGTTTACCATACTTTCCATTATTTTGGAAAGTGCAGAACAAATTGCTATTGGGCGGTAGTTTTCAGGGTTATTAGCCTCACCGTTTTTTGGGATTGGCGTAACATTAGCCACCTTCTAACACATAGGAAATTTACTTGCTGAAAAGGTAAGCCAGTGAACGAGCTAAAGTCGAAGAGCACTGCTTCAAGACCAGTGCTGGAATGCCATTCGGCCTAGGAGACTTAACTACTGTCATCTAACAGTTGGTGACATGAAGTCCGTAGCGGGACAGAAAATGCAGCATTTCACACTGCTAAGTATCACATAGGGCCTGTTCGTAAATGCATTTTTGAATTAAACCTCTTAAGTTTTATTTAATTTAATAGAAGTGTACAGTTTTTTTGATATACCCTTACATTTTTAATATACCGGTTCTCTTACATTTTTAATGTACCGGCCTACCTCTCTTAAAACAGTTCTCTTATTTTTTTTTTTGCTCTTTAATAAAATTATTTGAGAGAAACTTTGCGGTTATAAATTATTTAATTTCTTATTGTTTAATTTTGTATTAAATTCACACAAATAAATTTTTTTAAAATATACTACAACAGTTCAGATGATTGTGAGATTTTTTTATTTTGATTAACTTGTTTTTCTATCTTAATGTAGAAAACAACTTTTACTGACAGTTGACAGAGAAGTCTCTTCAAATGCGGTCGGGTCGGTCAGTTGTCGGTGATTAAGTTAAAAATTTGAAAACATTTGTTTTATAATCAAAACATTAAGCACGCAGAATACTTATAACTAATAGTAATAGGATATCGTATCAATTTAAACTAATTCTTATCAAATAAACAATTTATCAGGTATTTTTGATTGTATTAACTGTCCCCAGAATAAACAATTTCGTATTGGGTTTGGTCTGAATTAAAACAACTGATGAGTATGTGCATTTAAGGTATAGGCAACTTTTTGAAACACACGCGTCTAATAAATAGAAAGCTTTAAATAAATTTTAATAAACATTAATTAAGGCCGATATTTATTTATTACGTTTTTTGGTAAAATTATAAATAATTGGAGATAAACAAAAATGTCAGCTTTTCTACAACGTGGCCTTAAATTAAAAACAGCTGACATTTGCAACAAACATTCAACAATTTTACGTTTAACAACAAGTGGCAGTTACTTTTTCTCCACCAAATCCTCTGCTTTAAATGTACAGCCCATTCCCAAAACTCCAGAGCCTATCGTTAATAATAATCAAGAGCATATCGTCTATACAAAGGTAATTTATGATAAAATAAAGTATTTTTAAATATATATGAATTTTTTATTTTTGTTTTTTCAATTATGTTCTCTTATTTTTTATTTTTTTAATATAGAACACCGCACCTCCTCCGATAACCCCTAACCTGGTAAAGACTTCAACATTAACCGATGAATTTGGTCGTTATCATACATATTTGAGAATTTCATTGACTGAACGTTGCAATTTACGCTGTAAGTATACAAAACAACCTAATATTTGGGGCTTTTGTGTTAGACAATAGTATTCCATGTTTACAATAGTTTGGAGTTTCGTTACGCTTCCCCAGTCCATTAAATTTCCTAATTATATAACTACATACTCAATTTTATATTAAATATAATTATATACATACATTGATATTTGTCTAATACTTTAGAAATTTGGAATTAAATAATTTAGAAACTGCATAGTCACTATTAAGTAGTTACGTGAGTTGTTTTAAAAGTTATCAAAACTTTTAGCGCATATTTTATACCTACCATTGAGATTGTCATTCCGTTTGTAATTTCCTTAATATTGGCACAAAAACCACAAATTAAAGTATATTCTGAGTCCTTATGAAATTCTAAGACGATTGAGCGATATCCGTCTGTCTGTCTGCTGTCGGCACGATAAAACTTTAACGAAAGAATATAGGTCTCTGAAATTTGGCATACATATTTCACATTTCTTGGAAAATTTTGGTATTGAAATCGGGCAAAATCGGTTCACATTTGACCATAGCTCCCATAAAATTTTCGTAAAAAATTTTTTTCTAGAGAAAAATTTTCGTTAAAATTTTTTTTCTATAGAAAAATTTGTGTTAAAAATTTGTTTCTAGAGAAAAATGTTCGTAAAAAAAATTTTTCTAGAGAAACATTTTTGTTAAAAATTTTTTTCTAGAGAAAAATTTTCGTTAAAATTTTTTTCTAGAGAAAAATTTCCGTTAAAAATTTTTTTCTAGAGAAAAATTTTCGTTACAAATTTTTTTCTATAGAAAATTTTTCGTTAAAAATTTTTTTCTAGAGAAAATTTTTCGTTAAAAATTTTTTTCTAGAGAAAAATTTCCGTTAACAATTTTTTTCTAGAGAAAAATTTCCATTAAAAATTTTTTTCTAGAGAAAAATTTCCGTTAAAAATTTTTTTCTAGAGAAAAATTTCCGTTAAAAATTTTTTTCTAGACAAAAATTTCCGTTAAAAATTTTTTTCTAGAGAAAAATTTCCGTTAAAATTTTTTTTCTAGACACAAATTTTCGTTAAAATTTTTTTTCTAGACAAAAATTTTCGTTAAAAATGTTTTTCTAGAGCAAAATTTTCGTAAAAATTGTTTTGTAGAGAAAAATTTTCGTTAAAATTTTTTTTCTATAGAAAAATTTGTGTTAAAAATTTGTTTCTAGAGAAAAATGTTCGTAAAAAAAATTTTTCTAGAGAAAAATTTTCGTTACAAATTTTTTTCTATAGAAAATTTTTCGTTAAAAATTTTTTTCTAGAGAAAATTTTTCGTTAAAAATTTTTTTCTAGAGAAAAATTTCCGTTAACAATTTTTTTCTAGAGAAAAATTTCCGTTAAAAATTTTTTTCTAGAGAAAAATTTCCGTTAAAAATTTTTTTCTAGAGAAAAATTTCCGTTAAAAATTTTTTTCTAGACAAAAATTTCCGTTAAAAATTTTTTTCTAGAGAAAAATTTCCGTTAAAATTTTTTTTCTAGACAAAAATTTTCGTTAAAATTTTTTTTCTAGACAAAAATTTTCGTTAAAAATGTTTTTCTAGAGCAAAATTTTCGTAAAAATTGTTTTGTAGAGAAAAATTTTCGTAAAAAATATTTTCCTATAGAAAAATTTTCGTTTAAAATATTTTTCTATAGAAAAATTTTCGTTAAAATATTTTTCTAAAGAAAAATTTTCGTTAAAAATATTTTTCTAAAGAAAAATGTTCGTTTTTCTGGAGAAAAATTTTCGTTGAAAATATTCTTCTATAGAAAAATTTTCGTTAAAAAATTTTCCTTAAAATTTTTTTCTAAAGAAAAATTTTCTTTAAAATTTTTTTGAGAGAAAATTTTTTGTTAAAATTTTTTTAGAGAAAAATTCTCGTTAAAAATTTTTTCAAAAGAAAAATTTTCGTTTATTTTTTTATTTACAAAAATTATTCAAAATTTATTCTTATTATAATTTTGTTTAGGTAAATACTGTATGCCTGCGGAAGGTGTTCCCCTACAGCCTAAATCACATATTTTATCCACGGAGGAAATTTATTATTTAGCTCGACTGTTTGTGGATCAGGGTGTTCGAAAAATTCGATTAACCGGTGGAGAACCCACTGTAAGAAGAGATATTGTGGATATAATTGGTGCGTTTTTTTTTTTATATTACACTACATAGATTTTTTAATAAACCTTTTCTTGTAACTTTTAGCCAAACTTAAGGAGATACCTAAACTGGAAAATGTGGGCATTACCACAAATGCTTTGGTGTTGACGCGTCTTTTAGTGCCCATGCAAAGAGCTGGACTCGATGCCATCAACATTAGTTTGGATACATTGAAAGCAAAACGTTTCGAAGAGATAACGAGACGTCGTGGCTGGGAACGTGTCATAGCCGGCATCGATTTAGCCATACAATTGGGCTATAAGCCCAAAATCAATTGTGTCCTTATGCGCAATTTTAATGAAGATGAAATCTGTGATTTTGTAGAATTTACCCGAGAACGTAATGTGGATATACGTTTCATCGAATACATGCCCTTTATGGGTAACAAATGGCAAACTGAAAAGTTGCTAACGTTTAAGGAAACCCTTAATATTATACGAGAAAAATGGCCTGAGTTTGAGGCTATGGAAAATGGTCCAAATGATACGTCAAAAGCTTACAAAGTTCCCGGATATAAGGGACAAGTTGGTTTCATTACGTCTATGACTGAGCATTTTTGTGGTTCCTGCAATCGTTTGCGTTTGACGGCTGATGGCAATTTGAAGGTGTGTCTATTTGGCAATAAGGAAATTTCGCTGAGGGATGCTATTAGAAGCCAGTGCTCAGAGGATGATCTAATAGCTTTGATATCGTCGGCGGTTAAAAGGAAAAAGAAGCAGCATGCGGGTAAGTTTGATAGATTTTTTGTATAAATTGCCCTACAACATTTTAGTTAAGAAGATATAATAGATTTGTGATGATGTTGGTAACACACAGAAATATGAGTGTAACGCCAAACCTCAGGAGTCACTTTTTGAGTCAATCTAAAGTTGTCTGTCGTTTATTGTTCTTCTGTCCGTCCGTTCGAAACAAATTTTTGATTGGGAAATGTCTTTCGATAATTTTTTCTATAGAAAATTTTCGTTTTAAAATTTTTTCTATAGAAAAAT
Organism: Stomorhina lunata; assembly: GCA_933228675.1. Lineage (NCBI taxonomy): Eukaryota > Metazoa > Arthropoda > Insecta > Diptera > Rhiniidae > Stomorhina > Stomorhina lunata. The sequence continues at coordinate 44,669,582 of OW121742.1, read as the reverse complement.
TTTTGTTTAAAAATTTTTTCTATAGAAAAATTTTCGTTTACAATTTTTTTCTATAGAAAAATTTTCGTTTAAAAATTTTTTCTATAGAAAAATTTTCGTTTGAAAATATTTTCTATAGAAAAATTTTCGTTAAATTTTCATTAAAAAATTTTTTCTATAGAAAATTTTCGTTTTAAAATTTTTTCTATAAAAAATTTTCGCTTAAAAAATTTTTCTATAAAAAAAAATTTTAATTTTTTCTATAGAAAAATTTTTGTTTAAAAATTTTTTCTAAAGAAAAATTTTCGTCTAAAATTTTTTGCTATAAAAAAATTTTCGCTTAAAAAATTTTTCTATAGAAAAAAATTTAAATTTTTTCTATAGAAAAATTTTTGTTTAAAAATTTTTTTCTAAAGAAAAATTTTCGTTTAAAATTTTTTGGTATAAAAAAATTTTTGTTTTCAATTTTTTTCTATTTAGTTTTTCTACAGAAATAATTTTAAACAGAAAAATATTTATTAAAAAGTTTTACTGTAGTGTATTGTACTAAGATCCCAATTCATTACAATTATTTAGTATTGTAATTTTTTTTATAGAAAAAATTTTAAAACTAAAATTTATACTTAGAAAAAATTTTAAAACGAAAATTTTTCTAAAGAAAAAATTTTAAAACAGTTTTTATATAAATAAAAATTACACGGAAAGTTTTTGTATAGAAACAAGTTTTAACCAAAAATTTTTCTATATAAAAAATTGAAACCAAAAATTTTTTTATATAAAAAATTGAAACCAAAAATTTGTTTAAAAAAAAATTGAAGTTCTAAATTTTTTTCCATGTTATATTTTTTATTAAATTTTTCTAAGGAAAATTTTCAGTTGTAAAACTTCTTTCTGTAGAAAAATGATCGTTTGAAAGCTTCGATAGAAATTTTCGTTCTAAAGAAAAACTTTCTTGTAAAAACTTTCTTTCAATTTTTTTTTTTTTTTTTTGAAAATGTTCATTCGAAGTTTTTATTGTAAAATTTGTTCTACAGAAGATATTTTTATTCCATTTTTTTTTAGAAAATTTTTGGTTCTAAAATATTTTCTGTTGAAGAATTTTCGATCTAAAGTTATTTCTATTAAAAATAATTTTTGCTTCTAAATTATGTCATAGCTTGACAAAATTTATATAAGTTTGTTCACATTTGACAACAGGTTCATTTTGGTGTTATATGCTAAATAACTCTTATGGTGTAGGGCATAACATGGTCGGCCTCGGGCGACTATAACACTCTCTTCTTTGTTAAAATGAAATCATTGGAAGATTTTGTATTTGTTGTATTACAAATAAAATTGATTATTTTATAGGAATGTTAAATTTATCACAAATGGAAAATCGTCCAATGATCTTAATTGGTGGATAGTATTAAACATCCGCACATAAGGTGGGTAGTTTGTCCAACAAATTATAATTTATCACTTTAATAACGATTCTTCTTTTTTGTTACAGCTATTCTTCTTTCCATTAAAAGTCACAATCATCATTTAAATATGGGTATGCCTGTAAAGCCCTATCCATTGAAAATGTCGTCATCATTATCATCATCGTCTTCATTGGCAAGCATCAATAATACCTTGTCATGGCTACCAGCATTTAACATTAGCAAAAATACCAAGGCCTTTCAAACTCATAATTACTGTACTGATACCAGCAAACATCTAACGCATGTAGATGCTAACACGGGTAAAGCATCTATGGTTGATGTCTCGGAAAAGCCCACAACCACTAGAGATGCCAAAGCAATCGCCCAGATTTATGTAGGTCCCATTGTGGCCCAACTCATACACTCCAATAATCTCAAGAAGGGAGATGTTTTGAGTGTAGCTCAATTAGCTGGAATTTTAGGTGCTAAGAAGACTTCCGACCTAATACCTTTATGTCATAATATCACCATTTCATCGGTGAAAGTAAATGCTTTATTGGATTTGAAACAAAGCACAGTGATATTAGAGGCGTCGGTACGTTGCTGTGGTCAGACGGGTGTTGAAATGGAAGCTCTAACAGCTGTTTCGGTGGCAGCTCTTACCGTTTACGATATGTGCAAGGCCGTAACACATGATATGATCATCAAGGAAATCAAACTTATATCCAAGTCGGGTGGTCAAAGGGGAGATTTTAAGAGAAGTTAAGATTGTAAATATTGTTACATATGTATTTAAAAAATAAAGTAAAAAAAGAAAATAAATTTATGAATTTTATAGCAACTGTTTTAAGAGGATTCAAATATTGGAAGCCTAAAAGTATGCTCCAAAAACAATTTAGATTTAATATTTTTTATATAAAAAAATTGGTAAAGCATTTATGTTCCAAAATTTCGATCTAAAATAACTTCAATTGAAAAGTTTTCATTCTAAACTTTTTATATAGAAAAATTGTCGTTTTTATACCCACCATGAAAAGAATGGGGGGTATACTAAGATTGTCCGTTTTATACAATGATTAATGTCCGTTTGTCTTTTGAAAGCACGATAGGGACTTGGGGGAAATCGGTTCATAATTGACCATAGCAGCCACATAAAAAACTTACGGAAACAGGAAAACTACTAAAAAGAACAGGTTTTTGTCTTTCGGTTGAAAGCATGATAGCGCCTGAACGGAACGAGCTTGGTCAACAAAATTCGTCAAATATATTGTTTTCTTGGATCATGTTGGTATTGAAATTGGGGGAAATCGGTTCACAATTGACCATAGCACTCACATAAAATACTTACGGAAACAGGAAAACCACTAATAAAAACTGGAGGTTTTTGTCTGTCAGTTGAAAGCACGACAGCGCCTGAAGGGAATGAGCTTGGTCAACAAAATTTGCCAAAAATATTGATTTCTTGGAAAGTGTTGGTATTGAAATTGGGGGAAATCGGTTCACAATTGACCGTTGCACCCACATAAAAAAAACTTACGGAAACAGGAAAACTACTAAAAAGAACAAGACGCTTTTGCTGTCAGTTGAAAGCACGATAGCGCCTAAACGAAAAGAGCTAGAGACAGTATTTCTGATTTCTTTGGTATTGAAATTAACAAAATTTGTTCACATTTGATCATAGCTCCCATATAACACCTCCCAGGAAATCTCTTTTATACTGATAAATCAAATTTTATGGAAATCGCTCCACATTGACCATAGCTGCCATATAAATCTACCCTCGGAAACCAGTTTAAATGGATACTAACTGAAATGGCCTACATTTACTACCTGTTAAGATCAAAAGCCGAACATATTTTAAAAATCCATGCGCATCGATCTTGTGCGCATATTCTCCAATTGCGTAGGCCAAGCCTTGAAAGATTTTCCTCTACTTGGTCTTTCCATCAAAGTTTCTTATAACTGTCAGGCAGTGTGTGAAATAATTTGAGAATTGGTCCACATTTGACTATAGCTCCTATATAAATCGCCCCTCAGAAACAAGTTAAGTACTAATAATTATGAAGTTAGAGTAGCTTTAATTTAGTACTAATCAAGTTTAAGGCTATCAGGCAGTTGCTTTCATAAAATAACTATTCCCGGAAACCATTAAATATAACACTTGCAAGGTTACAAAAAGAATTTTATAGTGTATTGTTCTTTCTACTAACCAATTATCTGCGAGGAAAATGTTCATGTTTTGGGAACTATTTCCGATTTCGTTAGAGCACATTCCAAAATAGTAACTATAGAACCTTTTGATACAACTTAAATTGCGACGATGCTCCGGTTAATAATTTGGATAGTCGAGTCACCGATAGGCACTTTCGAACTATCCCGCACTCGGTCGAAAAGCTCTCAATACCATTTGTTTGCAATATTTTTTTGAAACATTGTAGACGTATTTAGCCCATCCCTGAAAAACTGGTGACGTCGGTGAACAAAATTAAAGCTTTTCATTAACTTCGTGTTACATATTTTTATTTTTTAAACTAATATTAATTTCACACATTAGTTTTATAAACTAAACAGATAAATTAATTATAATTCTTTGCAATTATTGTTGTTTATTATTTTCGTTTATTGATGCTCTCTTTTTTCTTGGAAAACAAAAAAAAAACCGATTGCTTCAGTAATCGAAAATATGACTTTCAGGCCTTCTACCTGGCACGTAAAACATGTTAAATAATTAAATAAGTTCTTATACACTCTTTTGTATTGTTCATACAATTTGTAATTTGTTTGGATTTATTTTGGGGGCCCTCTTCAATTGGATACTAATACATTACGATTCTCTGATTTCTTTTCGTCTGTTTGTGACTTTTGACCATCGCCGGGCATCTGTTCACCACGTATTCTTATGTTATGCTCCTCTTTGAATTTATTGATTTGTAGTCCCTTTTTGGTTAAATCATCTGTGACCAGTGTAATGGTTTTCTCAATAAAATCCTTATTTTCTACTAACTGAGGTAGGACTTCTTTGACGGTACGTTCACACAAAACGCCACCAATTAGGCGAAAACATTTACGATCGGGATCCACTGTTTTAAGAGTGTCTATCACAGTTCTAGGAATTAGAAAAAAAGCAATAAAGGATATGGATTTGGTTCTCATTATTGAGGTTATGTTAAGGTTCTGGCTTACTTGTGTTCTTTAAGATCCATTTCCAATGTATTCAGATTGTTTACCAAATTTCTTTGTTCATTGCGTAGCTGTTGAAACTCAGCTATAAGTTTTTCATTCATTTTTGAATCCTTTACTTGTTCACTACTCATTGTTTTAATAAATTTATTAACAGATGCACAGGAAATCTCAATAGAAAAGTTATTTTTTCGCTTTATTGTTGTTGAAGTGAAACAACGATGAATCAATTGACAGTTGCAATTAAAGGGTGGCCAGATGAATAGAATTCGTTACTTAATTAGCCATGCTTGCCAGTGGTGTCAAGATTTCAACTCCAAAAAGCTCTTATAGCCCATTCACATTAAACAATTTTTCAAGTTTTTGAGCATGAAAACTAACATGAAAACTCAAACGTTCACATTCAGATTTTTTGACTTTTAAAACGTTTTCCTCCCAGTATCTTTCAGTAACACTTCTTCCAAAAACTATAACCACTAGTTTTTTAATGCTTATCCATATTCTACATAAAACTTTTTTTGAGGATTTTGAGAATAATATTCCAAATTTTTAAATATTTTAATTTGTGATATTTTGTATTTATTTTTATTTTCCATTCTCATTGCTGCAAAAAAGTGTACAACTCAGGTTTGTATTTGAATTTAAAGAGTTTTGAAATGAGTTTTCAATGAAAACTCATACATAATAAGTTTTCGTTTTGTATGGGAAAACATAAGTTTTCAAGTTGTTTTGGTTTGAAAACTACTTAAACGAGTTTTCGAGCTTAATGTGAATAAGCTATTAATTTCAAAAGGAAACATGAGAATACAAATTGTGATTTTAAAAACAAATTTTAGTCGTAGAAAATATTTTATAATCGAAATTTTTGGAAAAAAATTGAATAAAATTTTTTTTCTAGAATTTTTATATAGAAAAAATTTTGTAACGAACGGTGAGAATTGCTGAGCTACCAACTAAAATAAATTTGATGTCATTACACAAATATTTAATTAATTTCGAAACATTTTGTTGATTTTGTCCTATTAACACGATCAATTGGAACAAGGGGTACTTCTCTCAGACAATCATCCGATTCCATTTTTAGACTCATTGAAAGGGACCTACGTTTTAACGCCGGCTCCGAACGGCAAATGCATTTGTTAGAGATGTTTTACATAGTTTACTCGATAACCAGTGGCTAGCTGAGGTGAACCGCCGTTTTTGAAAATTTATTTTTTTTTTAAGTTGGCCTGGCCGGGGATCGAACTTGGGACCTCTGATATGCTAGGCGGATGACTAACCTGCTATACCACGGCGGTTCACACTGTACCTTTTAATTCATTTTGAATACATTTCAGTGACGCCATCTATCGGGAATTAATCATATCAACTTATAAACTTCCGTTGACTTATGTGCAACAACTTTACCCAAAATTATAGCACTATTAAACGCACAGTTTACGATTTAATTTAAGTAATTTTGAGTGGAGTCACCTCTCGAAAATTGGTCAAACCAACTTAAAACCTGCGCATCAACTTTGATGAAGATCATAGCATGATCAAATGCACAGTTTACGATTTAATTAATTTTAATTATTTTTCTGTGGCGCCACCTGTTGAAACTTGGTCGTGCTAACATCGGCTCATGCGCAACAACTTTTCTTAAGATCACAACATGATCAAATTCATATATTACAATTTTAAAAAGGACATATATAAAATGAATAGAAAAAATTTATAACGAACATTTTTCAAAAGAAAAAAATTTAAACGGATATTTTTTTTTTCAAGAAAATTTTTTTGCATTTTTTCAACACAAACATTTTATAACAAAAATAACTCAAAGAAAAAATGTTTATCAAAAATTTTGTTATGGATAAATATTTATATCAAAAATTTGATTAAACAAAAAATATTATAACGATTTTTTTAATATAAAAAATTTTTCTACACAAAAAATTTTAAAATAAAAACTTTTTATTTAAAAACCAAAATTTTTCTATAGAAAAAAATTTAAAGCGAGATTTTTTCTGTAGAAGTTTTATGACGAAAAATTTTCGACAGAAAAAATTTTATAACGAATTTTTTTTTAAGAAAAAATGTTCATTATATTCTTAGAAAAAAGTTTTAAATATTATAAAAATTTTATGTATTTTGGGCCGGAGGCTTCACCAATAAATATTGTTTTCTATAGGCTGATAAATACCAAATTTTGTGGTTTTAACAGGACAGCGCTAAATGCTACATTACACATTCCTCACGACTGATTTTTGTAAAGTGGACACTTAGATCGTGCAATTTGACCCCATAAGATGTTTTTTAAGTTTTTGTAAACAAAGCTCAAATCACAGCGGAACTTCAAAGTCAACATAACTCATGTCATCGGTCAAATTAGATATTTTTGATGTGCTTTATTTACTGTGGAATAATTCTAGATCAATTTTATATCAACGATCTTTCAATATTTTCCCCGTAGGGTCCTTTAAATAGCTATTCTTTGAAGGCGGGCAAAAACATTTGGTAATATAAATTTACAATAAAATCGATATAAAAATTTTTAAAATTGGTTGAATACAGTTAAACTGGACTTTAGCCTAGTAAGCAATAACTTTTATGATTTAGTCCCGTTTCACACGAATCAGGTTTACTTAATCAGTTTTTTTTAAATTTCTTTTGAACCTGCATTCACATTCACACACAAACATTTTCTTCATCAGTTTTCATTTTATTTTCTTTCAATTTCATACAAATTTTAAAAATTTTCGTAAACCTGATAGAACGGTCAGGTTTGCTCAATTTTAATTCTGTCAGTTTTTTCTCATACAAATTCAAGATTTGATAAGCCAAACCTGACTATTGTAAGTCCCGTTTCATACGAACCAGGTTTATTTGATCAGTTTTTCTTAAATTTCTTTTGAACCTCAATTCACGTTCATACACAAACATTTTCTTCATCAGTTTTCATTTTCCTTAAATTTCATACAAATTTTCAAAATTTTCGTAAACTTAATAGTACGGTCAGGTTTGCTCAATTTTAATTCTGTCAGTTTTTTTTCATACAAATTCAAGACCTGATAAGCCAAACCTGACTAATGTAAAAGTAGACTAAAAGAAGACAGAATATAACGGATTATGTTCTAAAAAATTAATTTCAAGCCACTGTGTCAGTTAGTAGCAGAAACTCATTCACAATGGTTTTATTTACAAATATTTTAAATAGGTCTGGCAACTTGTTTGCCTTACGATGAACATATGTTTCTATCAGTGATGCTATTCAAGTGTTGTTAAAATATTCATAACACCAAAGTGATTTATTTCATAATAAAAATCTGTAAACAAACTTCAAAAATAAGTTTATGAAGATCAAAAATATGCTTAAAATTATTAGAAATATTTAAAACCTTATAAAGTTTCTATAACAAAGAAATCCCATTTAAATTCATACAACTAAAGCATTAACACCGGTATCCACGATTAAATCACTTGATTAGCATTACTCGTTTTTTGGGCTCTGCCTTTCTGACAGGTGTTGAATTTCTTTTATCTCTCTTGCATTCTTTTATGTCTGCGAATTTAATACAGTTTTTCTTTTTGTTTTAGACAAGTCTTATCAAAATACAAGCAATTAATTAAAACTTAGACAATTATCCATAAACATTAATTGGTCAATTGTCCAATATCTTATAAATAATCTATAAAGCGCAAAGAAAAACATCAGAAGAAACAGAAATGCTACAAAACATCTTAGACTTTTGCAATTATTGGTGGTTTCGCTATTTAATGGTAACTGAATTGTATATGGTGGAAAAATGGGAACGCATTACAATACGTAAGTATAATAAATTATTACTATAGTAATTTGATAAGCACATACTATAAACATTGTAATTAGATAGTACAATGTGAACGACATGACCAATCGCATTGAGTACATCCACTGAATGAATCACAAGTATTCATATGGGACACTTGTATGTATAAATTTTATCACGCGATATTTGTCGAAATTTTAACCATATATTTGGTTAAAAGTGCTTGTACAATATATTTACGTACGTACATATGAAATGTTAAATTATTTTTAACATAAGTGGAGTTCTAATTGATGAAGTTGCTAGAATAATTAGAAAAGTTAAAATAAAGGTTAGTTTAGCCAGATAGATTATGATCAATTCTTATATTATGAGGAAATGTCGATGAACTCAATAATCGTAGGTTCACATGGAATTATAGACAAATTTTAACACAATTGTACACCCGGAATAATTTTGTATGAGAAATGGTAGAAGAGCAACGACGAATATCTATACATACCTTCTAAAATTTACATGTATCGGAAGCTGATATATAAAATTAGGCATACTTAGGCACAGGCAGACAGGACACACCAGCACACCCTTGCTTCGAGTCAGGTTCTCCTGTATCTGAATACTTAGTCAAGGAACTTTTGTTCAGTTCCGTACCAGAGGTCATTATTACTGATAAAACAAGCTGGAATAATCGTCAATAGCTTTTTAAAAGAAACTCGATCTGTGAAGGCTCTAAAATTTTTAGCTCTTAATTAGATCTTGAGATAAAATAAAAAACCAAAACAGCAAAAGATAGTAAAGCAATATTTTAAAAAGTTCACGAGATATAGAGTTAAGAATCAATAAAATGAGTTTAAAAAACCTTAGCTAATAATTTAAAACCCAGCCAGAGTTTTTCTTCTACCATCATAAGCTTTCAGATTTTACGGGTCTCAATTGGTTCAAGATTTGAATGTATTAAGTGTTATTATTAAATTAACCTGAATGTTAGCAATTGCAACACAAATGCCGTATATTCTGGTTGAAAATATGCACAATTATAACATGTTTATTAGAAGAGTTTATATTAATTGACCTCCAGTATACACAATTTTGTATTTTAAAGCATTAATTCTGTTTTCATACTGCAAATATTTTAATAATCATAAATATCTAACAGATGGGTAAAAAAGTTCGTAGGCTAACAAAGAAAAAACATTACATTGAAAATGTTGTTATTTAATATACGAGAACATAGTTGCCTTTAAGACCGATACGATGATGTCAGCGATCATACAATTTTCGATATTTGTATGATTTGTCTTAAGCCTTAATTTCGAAAATACAATTGGTTCACATCAATGCTAGCTTTCATATTTTATCTCCTTTAGGAAACGACTTTAGGGAAATGTTGGAATAATAACAAATTTTTGATGTGTTCATAAAATTCATTAAATACTTAAAAAAATACCAGTGGAGTAGGGTAGCGTGTCATATATTTTTATAAAAATTTTCTGTATTATTTTCTCTCTAAATGTTTTTCTTACAATTTATATTTCTTTCAAACAAATACTTCTTCTTCCTAACGTTTCCTGATGCACAGATGTATTATTCGGACTACTGTTTATACTTTTCTGGTACTTCAACTATTCCGTTCTACTCTCATTCACCGGTAGTTTACTGGGCATCACACCAATATCGTCTATAATGGATCAACCAACTAGTAAGCTGGTCGTATAATAACCTAAACTATAAGTTAATTTTTAAGAACAACAACAACATCAACCAAAATGTTTGCTATTAAACAAATTATATTGTAAAATGAACGAATATGTATTAAGTTCCATAAACAAATTACAACAGAGGCTTTTGTTATAAGAACGTATTATTATATTGTAGTATTAAAGAAAATGAACAAACCTAAATAAAGATGAAGAAGCTCTATTGTAATTTGTACTTAAATAAAAAAAAAAATAATGTAACTGAAAAATCTGATGAAAATGTAGGCCTTAATAATCAACTACTATAAGATCTTAAATTTTGTTGATGATTTTGTTAATCTCTCTCTCTGTTTCATGTTAGCCCACCTTTTCCTAGTGGCTTTTTGTTTTAAGAAATAAAAATTTAAACATTCTGTAATATTGCAAACAATCATAGGTTTTGGATTTTTTGAATTGCATTAATAAATTTATAATCATTTCGTATTAGAAATATACAAGAATCATGATAACAAAGAAATAAATAAAGTAAAAAATTGTATTTATTGAATTATTTTGAAATTTATTTTAATCCTACTTTAAAGATTTTGTTTATAGGCTTTTTACTAACTTAAAAAGTTGTTTAATAAAAAGTATCTATTTATATGATTTAAGTTAAAAGTTTAGTGTTTTTAATGTATAATTGGCTGTCACTAATCCTGGGAACTATAGCTCCCAACGAACAACGCAATTGCTCAGAGGAAATACTCCTGGTTCCAACGACATTTACACCGCAGTGCCTCAATACCACTGCTACGTTCCCACGGCAGTCGGTTCTTCGTACCGGAACGACTCGGAATTCTTAGGATTCCGACCAAGGACTGCCACTTCTACGATATTACCAATAATATCGCAGTTACAACAACAACAACAATACCACTGCTAAGAAAAATGCAGCCTACATGGCAATTCTGCAGTCAGTAGTCGCGCGTTGAACGTTAGAAAGTTATCAGGAGAAAAGAGAAATGTCCGTTAAGAAGAAAAAATAATGAAATATAGAGCTTAGGGTGCCGATGGATTGACAGCTAAGTATTTTAAGGTCAGAGATGATGAGTTGATTCTTACTTACTTAAATGGTCTATAATAACAACCTGCTTAGGTCAAAGGCCGAGCATATTTTAGAATTCCATGCACTTCTATCTTGTGCGCATATTCTCCAATTTCTTATACCAAGTCTCGAAAGATTTTCTTCTACTTGATCTTTCCATCGAAGTTTTGGACGCCCTCTTCTACGAGTTTCCTCAGGATCATTATCGGACACTTTTCTTGCCGGAGTATTTTCATCCATTCGCACAATATGTCCTAGCCAACGCAACCGCTGTTGCTCATGTTGTACAGCTCATGGTTCATTCGATGTCGATATTCATTGTTGACGCAGACTGGTCCAAAGATTCTTCGTATAATTTACCTCTCAAACACTCCAAGGATAGCTTCATCTGTCTTCAGCACCATACAATAACACAGATAGTATAAGCGTCTTATAGAGCGTACTTTTAGTTCTTACGGAGAGGACTTTCTTAGATGTTTGCTTAGTCCAAAATAGCATCGATTGGCAAGTATACGTTTGATTTCGAAGCTTATATCGTTGTTGATGTTCACAGCGGTACCAAGATATACAAATTCTTTTACAACCTTGAAGCCATAATTCTCAACTGACACATGTGATCCAATTCTAGTGGTCTGTCTGCCTGTAGAAACCATCAGTTTTGTTTTTGATTCATTGACAGCCAGACCCATTTTCTTTGATTCCTTCTCGATACTGGAAAAGGCGGCAGTTACCTCGCGCAAAGTGCGTCCCAGAATATCAATGTCATCGGCAAACGCCAATAGCATATGTTTTCTATTGAAAATTGTACCTGTTGCATTAACTGCTGCATCTCGCAAGTTTTTCTCTAACACAATATTGAAGAGGTCACAAGATAGACTGTCACCTTGCCTGAATCCCCGTTTAGTTATAAAGGACTCTGATAGGTTCTTACCTATCTTAACAGATGATGTTGCAATAGCTAGTGTCATCCTTCATAACTTTATAAGCTTCGTAGGGATGCCGAACTCAGGCATTGCTTCAAACACCTTCTTCCGTATCGGGCTGTCAAAAGCTGCTTTTGTAGTCCACAAAGATATAATAAGTATCTATTTGTTTCTCTTGGTTCTTCTCCAGTTTTTGACCTAGAGTAAAGATCTGTTCAGTGGTGGATTTACCCGGGCTAAAGCCACATTGGTACGTCCCAATTATTTCGTTAACTTTGGGCTTTAGTCTTTCACATAGTATGGTCGATAGAGTCTTATATGCAATTGGGAGGAGGAGGCTTATCCCTCTACAATTCGCACATACAGTTTTATCTCCTTTTTTGTGCACTGGACAAAGGACAATGAGATTCCAATCGTCCGGCATCACCTCCGTGCGGCCTGTATATGCGAAGTTATAATTCTTTAAAAACTTGAAATTTTTACTTAAGAAATGTGGGCGTGTCTGTATGCTGATTTTTCCAGATGTTTGCCATGATCTTGTGTGGGAGTCTGGTAGTCTACGTGCAACAAATTATCATCATACGACTTATATTTTCGAAGATATCAATTATTGTTTCGAAAAGGAAAACAAAACTGATGGCTTCTACAAGCAGAAACTCAACTAGAATCGGAGCACATGTGACAAATATAGCTTCGAAGTTGTAAAAGAATTTGTTTACCTTGGTAACGCCATGAACTATTTCTTCAATAAAGCCGAGGTTCTACAAAAGTGGAATAAAAGTGAAACTTTCGTTGAGTTTGTATTTTTAATTTCGTCAAAGTGATTTGGAAAGTGGAATTAAAGTGTACTTCAACTTAATTTCACTACTAAATAAGTGATTTAAATATGACATAAACGTGAAAGAAAAGTGAAATCGTTTTCTGTAATAATTTCGAAATAAATTTTATATGTTAAAAAAAATTATCATCAGACAAATTGTGTGTGTTTTTTTTAATTATTTAATGATTGTTTCAAATAAATACATACATATAATAATAAAATTATCATCTTCTACATACATACAATATAAATATTACATATTTCTTAAATTGTTTTCATTACATACAATGATTTTTACTTTTAAATTTAAAATTTGTTCACATTTTTACGTTCCGCTTTTAATTTGTTTCTTAATAAATTGTTATTTTTAAATAAAATGGTATACACTGATATCAGAAAATATTTGTAATGTTTCATATTAAATATTAATTTATTCTTTACATACGATATTTTTTCTGTTTTACTTTAATTTAGTTAATTTAAGATAATCTCCAAATTTTTTTTGGTTTTTTTTATTTTTTTAACTTATTCTTTACATGATTGTAAATGAGAATGATGTGAATGCGAATGATGATGATTGTGAGTGTTGACGGTATTTGATAAACCTGGTCCCGTTAGTGAATTATTTGGTTTTATCACGGGAGTACGTAAAACAAGCTCGGAATCTTCAGATATTATGGGCAATAGATTTGTCCAGTGATAATTGATTAAATGGCTAATGCTTTCGAATATACGATCCTTGGTACGCACTATACCCTCTGGGTCAATGAGTAACAAATGTTTTGGTGTTTTACCCTGGAGTCCCGTTAAAACATACTGACCATGTTTTCCCTGAGATTCGCGTACCAAAAAGTCACCATCATTATCCAACATGCTTTCTGCTATGGGTCGACTAATGGAGCCATGAAACCAAGTTTCAGTCATTAATTGTGAACGTTGCACTTCGGCCGAAAGAGAAAGGGAAGCTGAGAGAAATAAAACGATGTGATTAAATAATTTCTATATAATAAAATTCATGAAACATACGTATATCAAATACATCTGGAGGCTGCTGCAATTGCTGTTGTTGTATTCGATTATCTTTAATTGGATCAAATGAATTTAAATTTAATTTATTTGAGGTTTGATCTGGCGGTGGACTATTCAAATCGATTAGATTACTGCTAAGGCGATCTCTTGGTTTCTTTAAATTTAACTGAGCTACTTTTTGTTGTTGCTGCTCATGATGTAATTCGTTGTCGTTCATTAAATCGGGAGGTAATTTGTTAGGTAAATCATTATAGTATTCCTTAACGTTTTCCTTTGTGGCCGCATTGACATTATCCATATTTTGATTATAATGTCTAGAGGCAATAAAATATTTGTATTTCTTTAAATTCTATAAAGCAAATTATGATAAAATTCTTAATAAATTACCCTTTACGACTGATTGCATTATAACGTAACATAAAAGCTTTGCCAATTGTTAAAATAAGATCTTCACTCTGACCGCCTATACACTCCAATACATAGCAAGCTCGCCACTCTTCTTCATTTTTAGCAATATAAGCTAAAAAATCAAGAGAATCCTAGAATTGCAACGAAATAATTGTTTTACCTTTAAACTAAAAATTCATAATTAACTGTTACCGTATCTCCACCGGAAGCAAATGATATTCTTGGCATTTGATGTGAAGCAATTATTTCGCCATTCTCAACATTTATTAAATTTAATGAACGACTTGAAACATTGATAATAACATTGGTGCCTGCATTTGCCATACATGGACGTTCTGCTATATATTGCACTATCTTTTTATCTATACGTCTTTTACCAGCTGATTTCAAGCCGGCCGCTTCACATACACGATTAATGCATTCTCTTAAAGAAAATATTTATAATTAATTTTTTGTTTTATTTTAACTCTTCAATGTCAATGTACCTGGCTACTTGTGTCCTTGTATGAAAATCTAATGATTTCATTGAAGTATTGACTTCGATACAGCCCGTGTACTAAATGGCAATAGAGGAAGGAAGAAAAGAACAGAATGGAAAAAATTAATCACGAAGCCATATAATACAGCTTATGTCACTGATGGGATTTGTATAACTATATCATATTTGCAACAATCAATGTGACAATATTCTGAGTCTAATATATTGCACTCCATACATTTCTGCCATATGTGAAATTAAAGTGGATAAAGAGCAATGGAAAAACATAAAGGCACAAACAAACATACATTTCATATGCAAGTGTGTGTGCCTTAGCTTTATCTAATTGGATAATGTTGTTGTTACTGCGATATTATTGGTAATAACGCAGAAGTGGCAGTGCTTGGTCGGAAACCTAAGATTTTCGAGTCGTTCCTGTACGAAGAACGACTGTCGTGGGAACGCTCATTGGATAATCGTATCCTTTAGTTGTTTCCGAATTAGAGTAAATAATGGAGTTTTCAAAACTACCATACGGCAAATCAATATATGAAAGTGCAACATTTTATAGAACCGTTGGTTTAAGCCTCTTAAGTGTTATTATATAGTCTAATAGTCAGAGACATAGTCAGTCGATAAGCATATACATCACCTAAAATTGGTACAGTTTTTGGTCTTTCCCATATCTAAATTGATCATACTCTCTTTCATACCGTGCAGGCTTACCTGCTGTTACAGGTATTCATGGCTACTACTTCATTCTAATCTAACCCTGAACCTTGCCTTGTAAACTTATTAGATTTAATATCCTAAACTCATTAAATTTAATAACCTAAAAAAGAAGATATAAATAATTTTAAGGGCTATTGGTGAAGAGCTTATAAAAGCTCTGATTATACCAATGCTAGAACAACTCTGAAACATTTTGAGCATACTCAGGTCAGATACTTAGTTCACTGCTTAACATCATACTGCACAATATGTAAACATATTATAGTTGCGTACTTAAAATGACCTATATTGCAATCTGTTAAGGCTAAAGGCCGAGCATATCTTAGAATTTCAAGCGCTTTGATCTTGTGTGAATATTCTCAGTTTCGTAGGCCAAGCTTTTATATATTTTCTTCTAATTGGTCCTTCCATCAAAGTTTTGGTCGTCCTCTTCTACGAATTCCCTCGAGATCATTTTCGAATACTTTTTTTTAACGCATTTTACTGCGTATAACTCATACAACTCATGATTAAGTCCATAATTTTTTCGTAGAATCTTATTTATCATCATATAATAACACTGATAGTATAAGCTTTTTGTAGAGTGTAATTTTAGTTCTTATGTAGAAGATTTTAAGTTTCGATTTCGAAACTTAAATATGTCGTTATTTATGCATGTTCACAGCGTTACCAAGGTATACAAATTCTTTAACAACCTCGAAGTTATAGTTGTCAACAATCACAAGAGTTCTTGTTGGCTGTTTGCTTGTGGAAACCATCAGTTTTTCTTTCGATTTATTGAAGGCTAGACAGATTTTCATAGACTCCTTCTCAATACTGGAAAAAGCTGCAGCTAAATATATCAATGTCATCGGCAACGCGAGCAGCATGTGTTTTCGCTGTATTTTGTGCCAGTTGTACTAACTGCAACATCTCCAAGATTTCTTCTAACAAAATATTAAAAAGATCGCTCGATAAACTGTCGCCTTGCCTGAAACCTCGTTTAGTTAAAAATGGGTTCTGAAAGTTTTTTACCCATTTTACGCATGCATGACTACTACTACTACTACGTTGAGCAAGAAAAGACGGTCATGCATCTCCTTTATCACAGCCCAACTCTTGCTGATCTGCACAATCTGTCTTATTTCCATTGTAGCCCATCTGCATGGCTCTAACTAACTCTTATTTAATCGATAGTCAAGAAATTCTATTTTTTTCCTTGTAGGTAACACAAAGGGATCATTTAAGGGCCCAAGTGACGTGGACTTTGCTTAACCTTACCTAGCGCAACTGAAATTGGAACAACAAACTTAACATCTTTTCACTTCGCATTGACCCAATATCTAACTAATAAATCTTCCTATTTTTAGCTGTCCAGCCAATCCTAATTTATTTAGTCCTGATGATTTGTGCCAGGAACTGAACCTTTTTATGGACATCAAGTCTTGGATCGTTGAGTAAAGAGCAAAGAACTGGCATAACTTGGCTACTTGCACAATAGCTAGGACCTTATAGGTTAGGTTAGGTAATAAAGGAGGTGTCAAGCGACACCAACACTCGGAGACCCCAGGGGTCCATTGTGATCCTTTACTAGAGGAAGAATAAAAGAATGAAGATAGAGATAGAGAAAGAGAAAACAGTAGAGAATTGTAGAGAAGACTACCCTATCTAGGCCAGTTGAGACCAGAGATGAGCCCTACTATATCAATCAGTCTACACTGTTGAAGATCCTGTAGGTCTGCGAGGAATCTGCAGCCTAAATACTTGAGTTTTAGGTTTTGCAGCCTTGGACAGTGACAGAGAATGTGTTCTACCGATTCGGACGAATCCTCATCTAGACATAGTCTGCAGGACCTTATAGTCCGATCTAAATACATATACGCAAAAAAAAGTTCTTGCTGGGTCTTAACAGAACCAGTCTTAGAAAATGCATGGGTATTTTAACTGGATGGATGGCGCATTCCAGAAATTTTGCAGACTAAACTCGGGCGGGGATTCGTCCGAAACGGTCGAGCACATTCTGTCCTATGCTCCAAAACCAGAGACTTTAATTTCTAAGTAACAGATTCCATGGGTAACTAGATGACATACAGCAGTGCAAACTGATTGATGTTGTAGGTTTAATAATGAGACCCAGATGTCTTAAATATTACTCTCTCGCTATGGTAACGTGTTAGGTATCACTCCTCAACTCTACAACTAGTTTACTTTCTTTTTTAAAACTATCGATTGCATTTTCCCTTCTCTTTTTTTTCTTTCCTGCTAGCTCTCTCTTCTTTTAGGTAGGATCACAATGGAACCAATGGTCTTCGAGTGTAGATGCCATCACCTTTCAAACCTAACCTAACCTAGTCCTGATGATTTGTGTTCTAGAAAAAGTAGCACAATTTCTTGGCCTAAAAGATCCCGCATATAGAATAAAGTACGAGCTGTTACAACAATTAACCCTTTATATAGTTCTGTTGAAACATCCTATACCACCGGTGCTGCTACCCCAGAGCCTATATACTCAGACTATAATCATGAATATTGCCTATTTATTTTAAATAAATTTTAATATATTAAATCCCATCACTGGTGCTACACACATACAAACGTTGCACCTTTGTTTGCTTTTATCAAATGTTTGTTTAACTTACTCGTACATTGAACGCCACCCCCTTCTCCATTATAACTTCATCGGGATATATGCAACCGTCATTGCCGCCACCAACAGCCCCACCCATTAAAGATGTTGTTCCACCGGCAGCAGCATTAACGCCGCCACTATCACCCATATTACTGCCATCTCCACCATTATCTCCTGCTCCGTTGCGTATCATACTGGGTTTTAACTAAATATTAATTAATTAATTAATTGCTAATAGCTTCTTCTTTCTATTGTAGATTAATGGAATTTTATTGTTATTACGGTTTTGTATAAATTATTACTTCCTGTATTCTGTTTTGGAATGTTTGTTGTTTTTATGTTTTAACTGTATATTAAAGTTGTTGTTGCTTTTTTAAATATAAATAAATTCGTTTAATTATTTATTATGATAAATATTTGTTGTTGTTGTTGTTGACATATACATATGTTGAGTCGACCGATTGACTGACTAATTCCATCCGCGAAGAATTCCAGTTAATCTAATATTTTATGTTGCAATGAATTTTTTTATAATTTAATGCATTAAAATATCTTTGCACTTTAATATGGAAAACTCTTTTTTTATAACAAAATCTTCACTTTTTCCACTTAAATTATTTTTAAGAAAATATTAATCATTATAGAAAAATTTGTTTTGTATAATTTAATAAAAATTTGTGTATATTGTATTTTTTGTTTTCGTTTGTTTTGCGAGTCTTCCTTCCATCAAGGGTTACTAAATTTTTCTTGTTAGAGATGTAAAAGTTGGGAGTATTAGTTAGCCAGAGCTTAAAAGAATTTTTGGGTACTCGACAAACAAAAGTAGTCAGTCTAAATAGTTTTTTAATATTCTCAGTAATAAAAAAAAATTGTTGATTGCAAAAAAGTTTTTGATATTAATGTTTTTGGAACAGGGAAAAATTTCGAAAGGTTTTCCCTTTTAGGTTTAAGTCTAGTTCAGCTGTACTGCACCGATCTTAAAAATTTTAATAGCCCATAAAGAACTTTTAATTTAAAGAATAATAGTGTAAAAATTTTTGTTCGGAAATTTTTGGTTTGGGAGATATAGTGCTTTAAAGTTCCAAAATACAAATTTTTGCACCGATAGTTGCAATATGTATATCATGTGAAAGTGTAAAATTAAATAAAATATGAAAAATTATTAATTTTTATTTTTTAAATAATTTTTCGCCTGCTGCGCTTTTTACATTTTTATTTATATTTCTGCGGAGCTACCTTTATTTTTATTTCAACATTAAAATTAATGTCACTTCTATTCTTAAGATTAAAAGTTTTTTATGGGTCATAAAAATGATTAAAATCGGTTCAGTTTAGTTAAACTAGACTTTAAAACTGGAAATAAAAAAATCCAAACTTAAGCCTCAATATCTCAGTTATCTTTTAAGATTTTGGCTGACTATTAGTACCAAATGAAAGCTTAAAAGGTTGGCTACTTATTTCTATTTATCTTTGGCTTATGCCATATCGATCAGTTTTTGAGATATGGACATTTTTGTATAAAAACCAAGGTTAAAAGTTAACATTTTTCTTTATATCTCCTTAAAAGTCGATTGAGTCGATACCTATCCTGAAAGATATTTCAGAGCACTTTTACATCATATAATCATATAATGTTATTATCGGTGCAAAAATAAGAGAGATATATCGATTTATATTTTAGAACTTTAAAGCACTATATCTCCCAAACCAAAAGCTTTCGACCCATAAAAACCCTGCTAAACAAAAGCTATGTAAAGCCCCTAACAGGAAAACAAATCGGTGCAGTTCAGTTGAACTAGACGATATATGATACCCTTGACTACTAAAATCAAGGATATCATATACTATTAAGGTCAAGTATGGACCAACAACATAACATGTTTTCCTTAAGCCTTTGAAACATATATATACTCGTATGTGCTATTCTTTTCAAAATTTCGAGATTTTAGTACATTTATGTCATTTCCGGCTGAGTGCCTAATATCGGAGCTAAGGTTAATTGTTAATGGATTGTTCCCAAATTTTGGTTATCGGTTTAAATTTACAAAATTTCTATCTGTGCAACTTGAAGGTAGATTTATATGCGTTTTTGTGCTTTTCTGGGTATGTGTCTTGTGTGGGCGGTATGGTCAAATATGGACCGATTTTTGCAAAATTAGGTACAGTGACTTCGGTTACCATAAGCGCTATTTATGCTGAATATTATTAAAAATACAATTAAATTTTTGGTTGTAAAGAGCCAAAAATCTATTCCGGCATCCCGAAATAGTAATCGGATTTCGGCAAAAAAATAAGGGATCGTCCTTGGACCAAAGTCTGTGCAAAATTTAATTAAAAAATCTTTAAAGTGGATCAGCCCAGCCAGCCTGACGGACATCGTTAAATCAATTCTGAGTCGATCGGTATACTAAAAGGTTAGTCTCAGACCAATAATTTTATGCATTACAAACACCAGCACAAAGCCAATTCACCCTTTCCACCTATGATGGTAAAGGGTACAATTAGGTATTCATGAATCTTTCCAACCTAAAATTTGAATACATAAAGCTGAAAGAATTGAAATTCAATTAAAATACAAGCTTGACCATACTATCTAGTTTAGAAAAAGTTTGTAAATTTGTACGAAATTTAAGGAAAATAAAATGATAGCTGATGAAGAAAATGTTAGTATGTGAACGTAAGTAAATACAGGTTCAAAAGAAATTTGAAAAAAATGATGTGTGTGAAACTGCACTATCTCGTCATTTCCAGAGGGTTAATAGTATTGACTGATAATTAATATAAAATTGAAGCTACTAAAGTTTTCGAGAATTTTTTTGAGAAAGACAAGAAAAAATGTATCAACACCTTAAGTAAGGTTATTTATATCACCATCACTCGGAGATCCTTCCTTAATAGAAAAGAGAGATGTGGATAGCGAAATATCGGGTAAATATTATTTTTATTGATAATATTTTTCATATACGATTTTTCTATAATAGAATTTTATTGTATATAATATATAGTTTGTTGATAAAACTAAAAAAATATTTAAATTTTTCTAGAGAAAATTGTTTGATATAAATATTATTTTATATAAAAAACGTTTCTTTTAAAAAAATGTTATTCAATTTATATGAAAATTATAAATAAAAATATAGGATTTAAAAAAATCAGTTTACAACACTGGTTACTTTTAGAAATAACAATTGAAAAAATTCACAATAGCCACATCTAAATTCTCAGTAGTAGAGAAATACAGTAGGGGCATTCATATGTACTTGCATTATATTCTATTACGTAGTTCAATTGAATTCAAAGCAACGTTACGTTTTGAAGTTTCTACAATTCATTTAAAATTGTATGATATGGAAACACTTGATTTTGTTTAAAAGTACATATTTATTTTTTATTCCTTTTATATACATATACAAACTACCATTATTTCAATATCTTTAATTTCATTGATCCATATTAATTAAATTAAAATACAGAGGAGTAAAAATTATGAACAACATAAGAAAAATATTTTAAATTACTATCAAACTATATACTATGTATTTCGTAATGAAATGTGTTCTTTGTTGTTTTTTTTTTTGTAATTATCCATTAATACACTTCAAAATTGCATAAATTTTGAATTTCGCTAAATTACACATAGTAGAAAATATTAAAATTTACAAATTTATAATTTGTTTGAAAAAAAAAAAAAAAAATATAGAAAAATAATTTGAAAATATTCATATTAAAATATTTTTGTTTTGATATCTTTACAATTGCATACAGTAAAAAAATATTGTAAAGAAAAACCAAAAAGTTTTAAGAATTATCTAAAATAGGACCATATTGTTCATTAGTTTCCAAATAGACCAAGGCGGGATTTTCGCCCAACTCGAGGCGACCGTAGCGTGCGAGCAAAGGCTTATTGTTGACAGGTCTGGGCCATTTACGTTTTGGTTTCGAATGGGTTAACATGTGACTCTTAAGATTGGTTGACTGAGCAAAACATTTGTGACAACCTTCGACCGGACAATGGTAGGGCCGATCACCCGTATGTATTCTCACATGGGTACGCAAATTAAAGTCGAGGGAAAATCTTTTGCCACAACCTTCAAAAGTGCATTCAAAGGGTTTTTCGCCCGTATGCACCAATTGATGGCGTTTCAATTTTGAACTTTCTACAAAGGATTTACCACATTCAGCACAAACATGACCGCGAGGACCGTGGGTGGCAGAGTGTTTACGCATGGCTGAATGATTGCGAAACTCTTTGTTGCAGTTTCTAAAGGTACAGCGAAAAACTGTAACAGTCCCTGAGGTAGCAGCTGCTGTGGTATAGGGTGGCCCAGCAGGTCCAGACGTAGGGGGAGTTGTAGTAGTAGTTGATGTTTGCTGAGATGTTTGAGACGATGTTGTGGAGGATTTTTTCACAGACGTGCTCATAGTTTTTCGTGAAGTTATGCTTTTCAGTTTGACTGTAGAATCTACTAATGAAGACTGCTGCGGACATGATAAAGTATTACTGCTGTTGCTAAAAACTGTGGGTACATTTATAATATTTTCTTGTAACTCATTACCGCCTGTATTTGTGTAGTTCTCGCTCATTTGTATTTGTTCCGGATTTGAATTTGAAGTGACAAACTCATTAGGTTGATTGATCGGTAAAAAGTCTTCCGTTTTGATATCATCCATAATATTCTCATTTGCCGTTTCCACTTCTTCTTCAACAATATCTCCTGTAAAGGGATCGGGTACTATAACATATTCGGCAGGTGATAGACCTTCATGTACATGCACTTTGCTACTCGGGGGTTCATTCATTAAAAGACGATTAACACGTTGTTGCTCTTCCTCCAGGGCCGATGATTTTAATAACAATTCATTTGAGGCCACCGAAGTTACAAGATCCTTTTTCATAGCCATATGGTTATCGAGCTCACTAGTAATATTATCTTCAACTGTATCTTCATCCTCTTCGTCTTCTGAATTGAGAGCGGACCATAAGGTAACATTGAATTCATCTTGTGTTATGCGTATGGGAACTTTTGTTTGTTTCCAACGTTTTGTTGTCTGGGATTTCTTTAATTTTTCATTTAAACGCAATTTTTCCTTTCTTTCTTTGTTATTTTTACAAGTGTAATTGGGATCGTCAGATTTTTCCTGTTTTATGACCATGGGATTACTGTTGTCCAGATGTTCCATTTTAATGTGGCCGGCGGATGACGCCACCAAATGGTTGGAGGTTATATCAAACTGATTTGAATCCATACCATTTAATTGAGCGTTGACATATTCATCAAACACTTCAGTGGCATCGGAAGAATCTGGCAATATTTCCCCGGCGCCCTGGGCCACACATTCCGACGTATAAGCTCCCAAAGAGTCGGTTGATGACGATGAAGAAGGTTGCATGATTATTTGTGGCGGCATCGACTCAGGAACTGCATAATATTGTATATTATCACCGGAAATAAAGAATTCCCCGGGATCCACTACAATATTACCCTCTTCATCGCGTTCATCGATGATTTCCTCTATGAGAAAACTCTCACCCACTGTTCGGCTACCAATCTGCTCCTCCAGCCCCGTGGAATACGGTGGCTGTTGTTCAATGATCGTGGTGCTAGACGGTAAGATATGTGTGAAATACAAAGGTGAAGTTGTAGCACTATGTGAGGAGACTGGCACTGCGGCCGATGCCAAAGACAAATTATTCACAATGGGTGCTGAGCTGCCAGAGCCCAGGGCGAAATTGTGGCCATTCATCATGTTTTAGCTATTTTTCTATCCAACAAAAATATAAAAACAATATATTAACAATTTCTCTACTTTACTTTTAAATTAATATCTTTGTTCTTACAATTTCAATTTGGTTTGTTTTTAGTTTTACACTTTTTTCTTGCTTGCAGACGCGTTGCTGAAACAACGTCTGTCTGTCACTATATTTTTGAGGCTGCGACACAAGCGACCTTTCACTAAAGTTTTTCGTTTATTTAATTAATTACAAAATTAAAACAAATTTCTGGTTTGTTTACATTTTATAAAAATGTAAATATTTTGAAAAAAGCCGGTAAAATATGGCGGAATTGTATTTTCCAAAATGGCTCTTCGATAGATTTTTTAGTATTTTTTTCCTGTATATTAATTCTTCTTCACACTAAATGCCAAAATGTTGTGTTTGTTAATTGGTTGGTTGGTGGGGGTGATGATTGTGATTGAAAATTGGTAATCATTGTGAATGTCTTAAGAGTACGAGAAAGTCACAGTCAGCTGCTGCTGCCAATGAACAATCAATCACAATAGGGAAATGTGAACAAAGAACAAGTTGACTTGACTGGCGTTGTTGTTGTATTATAAGTATTTGCGAAAACAATAATAAAAAACAACAACAACAAAAAGAACATCAACAAATATTGGTAGGTACGATCGCGCTTTTTAATTGAATTCTATTGTAATTTTTATAGATTTCTTTCATTATTTATTGTTATAATTGTTTTAAAAACCTAAAAGGGTAATTTTTGATTAAAAGTAAGTACTCTATTTGTTTTTATTTAACGAACTATTTAATTTTTCTAAACTATAAATATTGAAATGAATTCACTTTTCTTTGTGAGCCGCTACGATGTTTTTCACAAATAGGGGTGGTTTTTCTAAAGGCGGCAAATCAATATTTTATGTACATATTTTGCAAACAACTCTTCCTAGAAAAATTCTCTAATCAATTTTATTTTCATAAAATTTTTAGAATCTTAATTCTTTTTATAGACAAATATATTTAATAATGATTTTTGAAACAAATTTTTTCATAGAAATATTTTTATAAAAAATTTGTTTTTATAAAATGTTTTTTAATATAACAGTTTTGAAAAAATGTATTGAAAACTTTTATATTCATTTTTCTCGTAAAGAATCTTGAAATATGTACATTTTTCAAAGAAAAACTTTTACAATTATTTCTTCGTAAAACTACATCTGATAACATTTTTGGAGGAACTTATTACCGATTTTTTAAATTTTCTCCCTGATGGGCCTTAAAACTACTTTTATTAAATAGATGAAGATTTTGAAGCTTAAAAGTACCTATACATAAATCACTAGATCTCTCATTAATAGAACCATAGTAAAATATTTATATCATTTTATTCATTTTTCCATCAAAGGCGCATCACAATGGGTCCAGGGGGTCCCCGATTTAATGTGTCATTATTTTGAAACCTCTTTTTATATCCACCATCAAAAAGAATGGGGGTACCAATATTGAGATTGGCATTTTGTTTGTAATTTCCTTAATATTGGTTAAAAAATTGAAAGTATATTCTGAATCCTTATGAAATTCTAAGTCGATTGAGCGATGTCGTCTGTATGTCCGTCTGTCTGTTGAAATCACGATAACGCCTAAACGAAAGGAGCTAGTTCACTGAAACTTAGTAAAAATATTCTTCGTCTCTGAGAAAATTTTGATATTGGCAAATGGGCAAAATCGGTTCACATTTGACCATAGCTCCCGTATAACTTTATCTAGGCTAATCGCTTATTTGTTAATAAATGACAAATTATAACAGCTATGATGATAAAATTTGGTATATAGAAGTTTTACTTAAGCCCTAGGCAGCATATCAAACTTCATCAAAATCGGTTCACATTTAGTCATAGCTCCCATATAAAAAACTTAAGGAAACAGCCTAAAGTTTACCTAAAATACACTTAAATGCAAATAAATCTAAAAGTATAACAGATATAACCACTAAATTTGGCACAAGAAAGTTATATGTCAATGTCAGCCAATGTGCAAAATTTTGTCATAATCGGTCACCATTTGACCATAGCTCCCATATAAAAAACTTACGGAAACACAAAAATTCAAAAAGAAAAGGGTATTTATGTCCGTCAGATAAAAGCGTGATAGCTCCTTAACTACAAGAGCTAGAAAGACTAAATTAATCACAAGGAAGTCTTATGTCAATGCCAGCCAGTGTCACAATCGGTCACCATTTGAACAACCATAGCTCCCACATAAAAATCTTATGGAAACACAAAAATACATAAAGAAAAGGGGGTTTATGCCCGTCTGTCCGTCAGATAAAAGCGCGATAGCGCCTTAACGAAAAGAGCATATAACCCCGCCCCGGGAAACACACTACATTTTTATGTATAATATTCAACTTGCAAGTGCATTGATACTAAAAAACTACATAATATTTAAATAATAGCTTAACGACATCTTTTCATCGAATTTTGATACAATTTCAGAATTTCACAGATGCCATACAAAACCAATCCCCCGAAACCCCTTAAATACAGCGATAATACTTTAATGTTGAAAAATCAGATTAAAACAAAATTCTCTAAAATCATAATTTATTTTAAATTCTCTTCATTAGTAAAACTTCCGGTAAATAAATATTTTTTAATTTCTCATCTACATAAAACTCATGCTTGCACTTCATTATTGTTATTGTTGAATTGAAATCCGATTTTTGAAAATTCAAATTTTGTTTATCCGCCAGCATCTTAATATTGTAATATTTACAATCCTCTGCTAAATCATTGTAATTAACATGGGCGGAAAGACGTAAAACAAAATCAACGGGCACCGATAATTGTTTACTGCTGTAGGCATTTGAAAATATTTCATATATTTTTCTGAAAATTAGAAAAAAGTTAAATATCTAACATAAGTTATAAAGATATTAGACTTTAGTTATATTAGACAGTACCTTCTTAAAGTGGGTAACTTTAAAGAGCCAATTGCACACAATATATGGGGAAGTCTTTGAAGGCCAGTTAAAACACGATAATAGTTTCCTTGAATATAACTTAACGATATTTTAAAGACTAGAGAAAATAAGCTATGAGTTCTAAAAAAGACAAATTTTAATTACTTTATTATTTTTCAAAAATACGAGCCATTAGTTCTGTAATACATACCTTATATCTTGGGGCAAGGTTAGTGACCTCTTTAAGGCATCCACTGTGCCTAAATTAAAAACTTGATATAATGCTTCGACAAAAGCACGATTGTCTATATCTATTAGCTTTAAGTCATCTGTGGGAATTTCATCATAACATACTAATGCCCTTTTTAGACATTCTTGTAAATGTTGTTCACATATTTTGGGATCGAAATTATCTACGGCTTCTTCGCATAGCCTATAGCGGCTGTAGCTTAAGAACATAATCATGGGCTGCAATAGTTTAATTGTCTGCTTTTCATTGTAGTTTTGCATAACAATCTCTTGTCGTATTGCCCGTAGACGGTCGAATATAAAATCGTAAACGAAATGGAAAGGTTTTCGCTTGTCCAGGATAATGCTGTAATAACAAAAAAGTTTCTGTTTAATGATAAATACTGCAATATTTGAACCATTTTCGACCTTTTCCCGGAACAGATTTTACAAAAAACCTGTGGGGGAAACCTATCTATATTCAAAATTTGTTTAAGACTAGTATATATATATTCAATCTTTGAATTTCCGGCAAAAACTTTTTATTTGGAAGATAAAGAGCTTAAAAGCTCTAAAATTAAAAAAAATCTTATCTTGAAAAATGAATGATATGAGAGTTATCAACCATTTGTAGTGTAGTAAACCCTTAAAACGATATAAATTATTAGCCAATATCTCGTTAGATAACAAAGATATTAAGACTTGAAGTTGGAGAAATTAGAGTTAGTAACGCCAGTTGTTTTAGACTTGTTCCAAAACTTCATAGACTTTTCTATACACAATACCCCGTTTGCATTTCCTAAATGCACTAAATACTAAAATATACAATACATTTGGTCTACTTACTCCTTTAGCAAATATTCTATGCATCGCTGCAAACATCTTTCGGTTCTCATATCCTTGGCCTTTGGCAATTTTATACCTGCCGCCGATCTAGCAAAACACTTGACCAGTTTACCAGGTACATTTTTTTGACCATCTTTGTATTCGAAGAAATTTAATAGTTTTTCCCGCGATCTCCTAGAAATGAAATGTTTACAAATGTATCTAGTACGTTTTTATAATTATTCACAATACATAAAACAACTTACAACTTGAATTCTGCATCCGGACAAAAGTCTTCGCAAACACCTTGCACAAAATTCGGCATTGTTGTGGTATCGAAAAGTAGCAAAACAAAATACAAAAACAATGTAAGTCACAATAGCTTATAAATTAAAATAAGTCACAATAACATAACTGTTGCAAAAATGTCATTCACTGTAGTTAAAATCACAATAACGCGTAACTATTCAAGATACAGGTTAACCCAACAAACATTTTAAAGCCTGGCATGATTTTGCTTCATAGGAATAAAACTAAAAATAAACAAGTAACAAGAAAAGACAAGCCCGACCATATGATACATACCCTGCACGGCTGTGGCAAGTGTCTTTCTTTATTTTGTTACATAAAAACATTTTGAGGCAACCCGCGACAGCCGGTTCTGCGTAGCGGAATAACCCGAGGTATCTCGGCCAAAGGCTGTCAACTCAGCAATAACATATTTACAAACATTAAACTTTTTTCGTGATTTAAAAGCATGATTTTTTAGTTTGTAGGCTTAGGGGCTTGATAAACAAAGGGGGTGTTTATATGATTTCTTGGACCTTTTAAACTTATTTGTGTGTGTGATTGAAAAAAAGTAAATTTTACAAAAAAAAAAAAAAAAAAAAACAGTAAGTTTGGGCCGATGACGCCAAAAGCCAAAATTTTGTTCTTTAAAAATTTTCTTTGCTTATGTACTCATCATACAGAAAATGATTTTTCGGAAATCATTTCAAAGGTATATCAATTTTGTGCTAATCTGAATATTCAATGTACATATCGACGCTTTATATTCAAAAAGTGCTATCTACATTTTCGACCAAAATGGTTTTTAATAGAAACGTGTTTCTTGGCTTATCTGTCATATAAATTTTAAGAAAGACAAATAATTCTAAAACATTATTTTTTTATAAATTGTGATTGTGCTATTTACACATAATCAAAAAGTAGTGCTATCTACATTAAAAATATTTTCAATTTTGATTATATTTTATTTTTTTCTGTTAAAATAATGCTATCTACTTGCTTTAGTATTTGAAACGATAACATTTTAACTCGTAAAAAGTGCTATCTACTATAAAAGCGCTAATATAAGGAGTCAATAAAAAAACTTAATTTGTGCAAATCTTAGCCCCAATTTGTATGGTATTGTAAAACAAAGTTTATTTACTACTCTTATATTTAATGACAAAAACAGTTTTTTCGCTCTCCTATAAAATTGTGAATTTGTAGATATCACTTATTGAATATAAACCCTCGATATGTAATGTGGTCTCGAATTCATTCGGCACGGAGGTGGTTTGTGTTTTGCAGCGCACCACATTGAGTCCCGATAAGATTTGTATTTGTATTACTGATGCCTGCGAGGATGTATTTAATACATATCGTGAAAGTAATGGGATGTTATATGTTCACCAACCCAAACTACCCGTTCTATAGTTGCCGGTTTAAGTGGCGGCCGGCCCTCCAATCATGATGCTGCTGATGAAAAATGTGGTGACTATCTTAAGTGTGATACACCTTAAAAGAACTGAGGAGACTATGTTATCGCATATTGTTTATACCCAATAATATAGATTATATTCTATTGAATGGCGATATACCGCCTCATAAAGTTTGGAATAAAATGAAACGAAACAGGAGAATTTTGAAACTATCAAGGTAATTATAAGTAAATGACCGAAAAGCTTCGGGGTGTTCCCATTTTTGGGTAATCAAGAAAGTTCTCCAGTCAACAGCTTTTCACCGCCACATGTGAATAAAGTGGAAAATTTTATAAATATCGTGGTTGTATAATGAAGTACATGTGCAATGGAGTCGTTGGTTGCCGCAAAGTGTTTCGCATACTATACGAAGAGGAGCTTCTTATTCTTAACCCTTATCATATCAAATTTATTTAATTTCTAAAAACTATAAATTCCACCGAATTGCAGAGGCTTATCTATGAACTACAAAGTGCCGAATTCTGCAATGGAAAGGTTCATGTTATAGGCCATATACCAAGGCACTTATTTTCTGAAGATATGGTTACGTAATTTTTATATGATTATATGTAACACACTATAAAAGCGCAGTAATGGGGAAATTATATGGTTACATCCATTACAATGAATTTGAGGTTCATAGAACATTCTCGTGCAGGCCATACACCCTGCGACTGTTTGTACAACTTTAATTGTAATCGAGTTGTGCTCTTTGCTTACGAACAATACAACTTCAGGACAATCTCAATATACAATTTTATTTTAAAAGGAGAAGATGTTAGTAAAGATGGCTGTTTGTGCTTTAATTGATGAGGTTTTTTAAAGAGAGTAGATAAACACTTCTCCGCTGTCAGTACGAAAACGAAGAAAAAACTGAACAATATTGTACAGACTTGTTCACAAACGTTTCAATTCTGCTGTACAACATGCAAAAAAATAAAAATTTTTTGATCTTTTGCAGAACCAACCCCAACTTACAACGACCACACGAACTTTACAATCAGTTTACAACAGTGTAAAGATTTACCAACTATCGCAACGTTTGTGGCTTGTAGAATGATTTGAGTTCGGTATTTTGTGGGATTAGCAGGGTACTTTTTCTACTTTTACATTAGTCAGGTTTGGCTTATCAAGTCTTGAATTTGTATGAGAAAAAACTGACAGAATTAAAATTGAGTAAACCTGACCGTACTATGAAGTTTACGAAAATTTTGAAAATTTATATGAAATTTAAGGAAAATAAAATGAAAACTGATGAAGAATATGATCGTGTGTGAACGTAAATGCAGGTTCAAAAGAATTTTTAAGAAAAACTGATCAAGTAAACCTGATTTGTGTGAAACGGGTCTATGTATTATGAGCTGTTGAAATCGTGTCACACGTTAAAAGGAAAAACGTCTAGAATATTCTATCAGACTCGTGTCCATTATTTTCCATCATGAATAAAGTTAGCCACATGTTGAAAGACCGGTCAAAAACTATTTGGAAAGCATTTTCATTTTCAAGACCTTGCCTCTTCTGACTGCCATTTGGTTCGATCGTTGCAGAACAGGGTTTCAGAAATTTATATAGATGTTTGATTTAAGTTTCATAAACATATCGACGCAAGAATCTAAAAACGCTGTAACTGAAAAAAGATAAAATGTTCACCAGAGCCAAAGAACCAGTATGAAAGTAGAAAACAAATTCAAATATGAAAGTGGAAAACAAGTTCAAATTCTTGCGACGATGTACTCAAATTTGTGGAGAAAATCTCAGTTCCAGTATATGAGGCCTGTGAAATGTCCACGAAATACTGGACCGATTCCGATAAAATTGACTCACGAAGTGATTCTGGGTTCATCGGTATACTTTAGGGTGTGCCTCAATATTTCTATGCTTAACATACATCTCTACAAATTTACCAACTCCTATGGTGGTGAAGGGTATAAAAACCTGTGTTTCATTAAAAAAATTTATGATATTTTTATTTGTCTTAGAGTTATAAAAGGATTTGGAATATTTATCTTACAATCGAAATACTTTAATCTACCCGTCATACTTTTCGTTTGTTGGTATAAAAAGTTCTCTCAGATTCATAAGCATGGCAACTCGTTGACACTTGTCTTTGTTTACTAATTGTCAGCTGTTTGTTTTTTTTTTTTTTTACTACATTTACAGATAAATTGTTTGTTTTACTAAAATATTGCAAATAATTTAATTTCGATTACAAAATAATAAACTAAAAGTATAAAAATTCATCAATGTAAAAGTACCAAAGAAATTAATGTACTCGTAAAAGGTAAGCCAAGTCATAATTTTCCAAAGTCTTATGAATCTTATTGAATAAAACTTATATAATAGAAAGTAAGATTTCCCACCAGGATGTTGCTGAAAAACCTTTTACAAAATGGACTACGAACTCCTACACTACAAATATTACTTAAAGCAAACTCAGTGCCAAATTTATTTCCTAACACACGTTGCTTAAGTACAGAATTGGCGGCAGCTTTGAGACCCTTCTACTTTGCCGTTCATCCCGACCTATTCGGTCAACATCCGGAACAGCGATCGGTTAATGAAGATTCCCTTAAGCAGCTAAGTTCGCATATGCAAATGCTGTATGAGCGTAAGTTTCATACTTTACGTGAAAAGAAAGTATTGAAATTCTATATACGAGAGGAAAATGTAGAGGAGCGTAATAAATTTAGATTGATAAAAATTACCTTGGACAATCGTTCACAAGATCCGAAGAAAATTATACAGGAATTATTGGAACTTTGCAATTTATCTACTGACTATATAAAGAGTGTTAAAGCTACACAGATAAAACCTGAAGCGTCTCCAAGTTTTGGTGGTGGAGGTGCGGGATTTAGAGCTGCTCAGGACTATAACTATGGCGCAGAATTTGCAGGATTTGAATCTTCATATTACAAAGTATGTATAATTATAATAACATGCGGGCTGAAAAGTTCCTAGACTTACATAGAAAACATTATCATATCGTACAACAGTAGGTGGGAAGAGTAAATTTAGTATGTTCGTGCTGATATGTTCCCATTAGAACTTTAAAGATATGGTATAGAACGTCAGTTAGTAACCCACTCCTGGTAAAAACAATTACTATGAAAAAGCTAAAATTGGAATAAACGTCCCCTTATGTTGGTAGAGGTAGAGAAAAGTCTTTCAAAGCTTGGCATACGAAATTGGAGAATATGCGCACAACATCGAAGTGCAAGGAATTCTAAAATTTGTTCGGCCTTTGACCTTAACAGGTTGTAAATATAGTCCATAAAGTGCCGATATGTGCAACTCAATGTTGGTCTGAGGCCTACCTTTAGGTTTACGAATAGAAACAGAATCACAGAGTTAATAATGTCCGTCCTTCTGTCTTGCTGGGCGTTCATGTAAGGTTAGGTTAGGTTCTAAAGGTTGTGTCGAAGCGACACCTTCACTCGGAGACCCATGGGGTCCATTGTGATCCTTCAACAATAGGTAGAAATAAAGAAGATTGAGAAAAGAAGATAATAGAAAAATACAGAGGAAGAAGAAAAGTACAATATCTAAGCCAACTGAGTCCAGTAGTAAACCCTACAATAACATGCAGCTTGCACCTTTGCAGATCCTGAAGTTCAACATGGAATCTACTTCCTAGATCTTCCTAGTCTGAGCCTTTGGTTTTGGAGCCTTGAACAGTGACAAAATGATTTCTACCGATTCGAACAAATCCTCATCTGAACATAGTCTGCAGAGTTCCGGAATGCTACCATCCCACCTGTTTAGCCTAGAATTTAAATTTGTAATCAAAGTTTAGGAGGCAATTTTTAAGAATATTTTAAAAAATTACAGAAATTTGCTTTGGACCATCGCTACTGAAATCGACCGAAATCTATCCTTTTTTCGGGTACGTCCCATAGGTCATACATTCTAAAATTAAGATTTTGAGTATATCTTTACACAAATCACTGCACCAAGTTTCGTTCGAATCGGTCCACATTTCACCCTAGCTTCTATATAACCCCTAATGATGGAAATGGCATCTTGACAAAATGTTGGTATGATGACAAAAGAGCTTTCGCATACTTTGAAAAGAGCTTTGACATATCTTGAAAAGGGCTTTCGCATGCTTTAAAAAGACCTTTCGCATACCAAATATTCAATCTAGATTCAAATTTATACAGGCATCCTTTGAAAGTTAGGGCTACTGTGTGTATCTGGCTTTGAACTTTTCAACCCACTTCTTATTATTTCAAATTAACAACAAATATTTCTTTATGCAGGCGAAAGAAGAATTGAAAAAACCTCTTGATACTTGGATTACGGAGAACGCAAATTTGGCGAGGACACGTTTAAAAGATCTAGAAACCCTTAAATCAGATGTCTTCAAATTACAAAAGTCTGTTATACAGAATTTAGGCTTAAAAGATGCTCGCTACGAGTGCGGCTGGAATTTTGAACATTATCGCGGTTGCCTTAAGACACTTGAACGTTTGGCCTCAATGCACCAACAGCACATGGAACATCTCAAAGGACGTGTAGTGGTCTTTGCTCCCTTCACAGGCATCAGCCTGGAAGGTCATGTTATGCTCTTTACCGGTGATGTGCTAAACAGTTGGATTGACTTTATCAGAAACATTCCGACTCACGATGCTTTCCTCAAGAAAATACCCATCTATGAAAATACACTTTCCCGTGTATTAAGAGAAATCCGTATCGGACGACGTAAATTTATGCCCAAACAACAGGCCGTTGAATATGCAGGACATTTAAGAAAAGTCACCACCTCATTGGGCGATTATTTGAGTGTTAAAAAATTCCCCAAATCTTGGCCTGAAACTTTAAGTGACTATGAAATTGTGGTGGAATCGGAGGCGGGGCCTCTAATGGTTAGTCCCACGGGCCAGTTGATAGCACCCGCTACTTGCCCCGGTTTTATGTTGGTAGATTTTATAACCACTCATCTAGAAGTGGCCAGGGAACGTAATAAAAAATATCAAGAGGAAAAGCATATAGAACGTCACTTAACCGAACAATGTATCAAGAAGTTGTGCCTTAAATCTTTGACAAAAGACGATTCAGTAACACCTGAAAAAATGATAAAATCCCTACAGGCTTTAGAAAAGTACAATTCCGAATCCTTTAAGGGTTTGGAATTGCATATAACAAATTTTTATTCGATTTTGACAGATGGTATAGTTTGTATACCCTGGGATTTCGATACCCGGTAGTATTAAGAGTTAAGTTAACAACCAATTGTTCATTGTTTAAAATTATGCTAATTTTTTTCCCAATTGTACCTTTCGATTTTGAAATTGTTAAACAACTTAGGACAAATTTTTAGTTAAATTTTTATTTAATTTAAATGTATTCAATTAAAATACTAAAACTAATTTTTTAAATCTTTTGCAAGTGATTAAAATAATTAAATATAATATATTTTTTCTTACAAGTTTAACTCATGGAATAAAAATTGTTTTAATTTCATGACCGTAATCTAAAGCTTTGAAAACTATTGCTTTTTTAGTTGTTAATGCTATAGTTTTTGAGAAATACGCACATTATATTAATAAATTACCCTTACCCTGTTATTTATATATTTTTATTCAATATCTATCCCATTACAGGGACTTGATGGATTCACAAGTTGTGCTATTATGTCGTATCATCATAATGTTAAAATATTTTAAAACAAATTTTATGTTGCTTTTGAATTTATAACAAAAATTCCGGTATGTGATGAAAATCGATAGTTTTCAAAGTGATCAGTTTTTTGATATATTTTTGGGCTAATTTTCGGTTATTTCCCCTCAAAAGAATGAAAATTTGGTCTTTAATCCTTTTGACTGATATCTTATCTTGCATGTGGTTTGATTTTTTTGTGGAAATGGAGAAAATTATCTCAAAAATATATCTGAAATCGATTGATTTGAAAACGAACGATTTCCATCTCAAACCGGAATAAAAATATTAGCACAGTTCATAATCCGTTGTAACTATGTAGTCTAGCATCGTAGCATTTGCTACTGAAAGAATTATTATTGAAATAATATAAAAAAAACTTAATATGCTATATCCATGCTACAATGCTTAAACTATTAACACCCATATGATACCATGATAGCACACCTTCATGAATCCCCTTAATATTTTTGCAATAATTACAATAACTTTCACTTAAACCACATCACTACAATCTTCCAGCAGCCATAAACACTCATTTTGTCTTAAATTAAAATCCCTCGAAAGTCTGGTATAAGCATATCTTTCCATATTATTCCAATATGTAGGATCACCTCCACACACATAAAACTCCTCTGCTGGATCTTGAATAAGGGCATAATCGCCTTGAAAACGTATTAACCAAGGACTTGCATCGGCATGACTATAAAGATTTTTAGTGATTTGAGCAACATTTCCATGACTTCCCACTTGTGTAGAGTTAAGGGTTTTAGTGTTATTATAAGATTGTAAATGAAAATATCTCTTCCAATACGGGCTACTAAAGGTATACTGATTGTTACCCAAACGTTCTATAACATAGGCGGCTTTTTTACGATTTATCGGATTCACATTTTGAGCTATAAAATTTGTGCACATCAAATAGGTCTGAGGACATTCGAATAGATAAGAATTTGTGGTCACATTACGAAGACATAATTTTTGTGTGGAAAATAAGTTCCTCAAGGATTTGGGTAAAAGCTGGGACCATTCTTGACGCTGTTCCAAGGAAATATTTAAAAAATCTGGTCTTGACACTAGAAGCTCCAAATTTTTATAAATTTTCTGGGGTATAACATCATGGCGGGACTTTAGGTAGTTTATAAAACTTATGTGATTAAAAACAGCCTCCTGGGTTTGAAAATCGAACTCTAAAAGATCCTTAGCCAAAAGCCAGTTGTTCTCCAGAGTATTAAGATTTTCAAATACCTTGGGTATGGTGGCCTGATATAGATTATCAACTCTTTTTAACTCCCCCAATAAACGCCATATGGTAGAATTATGTATAAAATAACTTTTCAATAACTGGACACTTGATATCACCAAATCCATTTCGATTTCATTGTTTAACTTTAATAATCTTGGACTACTAAAGTTTTTTATTACTCTCCCAACATCTTCATACAGCTCTAAGTAGAGAAAAGGGTTCGTTTTATTATTATCCTTTTTCATTTCCTGCCACAGAATTTCATATAAAATTTCATTAACCGTTAAATTATTGGCTGCCACAGCTACTTCCTGTAAAATGTATTTCATTTGCCAATTGGAGCCGAGTATAGACTGAAATAGAAACTTCAAGGATTTTTCGAATTCCTGGCGATGACTTGTATCCTCTAAATGATTTAAGTTAATATTCACTTCCACTTCACTCAAATTTAAAGATTTTAAAACACCATTTATATGATTTGCTATATGAGAAAAGTTGTTCTTAAGATCAACATTATAGCCCATATCCTCTAGGTATGTCGAAACATCTTCTGGTAGGTCTATACTATCCGCCCGAATTTTAGCAGCGATTACAAGAAGAAAAAGTATTTTTAACCACATTTTGATATAACTTCTAACCGAATGGTTATATTTGAAAGACTCCAGCGGTTTTTATTCCAAAAATTGAAAATGTAGAGTTTC
Source organism: Stomorhina lunata (assembly GCA_933228675.1). Classification (NCBI taxonomy): domain Eukaryota; kingdom Metazoa; phylum Arthropoda; class Insecta; order Diptera; family Rhiniidae; genus Stomorhina; species Stomorhina lunata. Next base: position 44,632,348 of record OW121742.1, on the reverse strand, counting down.
GCAACAAAATGGAAAATCGAAACTTCAAAGTAGTTTTCCATAAATCGTTGTAAAACGAAAATTTTTCATAGACTTGTAATTCTTTAGAACTTATTTTAAATATTTAAATAAGTAAAATAAATTTAAATACTGAAAACTTATATTTTGTTCTAGAACTCTACAAATGCATTTTTACAACCTTAATTTCTTGTTTATGGAGGCTTATCTTTGTTTTTGCATAGAATTTTTTATTTACCCAATTTAATCTGTAAAATCTAATAGGAAATTGGTATTGACTCAATATTATTTTATATGCAAATAAAATATTTTTTCAAAAAATTAGAAGTCAATATAGCAACCAATAAAAAACAACGTTTTTCCTAAGAATTTAAATACTTGCAGAAATTCAAGTTCAAAAAGTATTTTAACCTAAATCGAAAAAATCCATTTTGTAAAAATACAAAATTTTTTAAAAATTTCCTATAAAAACATAAAATTTTTTAAAAATTTCCTATAAAAATATAATTTTTGAAAAATTTTCGATAAAAATATAATTTTTTTTTTTTAAATTTTATAAAATTTTTGACAAAATTTCCTAATACAATTTAAAATTTTTAAAAAATTTTTTATATAGATAGGAAATTTTTTAAAATTTCCTGTAAAAATATAACATTTTTGAAAAATTTCCTACAAAAACATACATTTTTTTTTAAATTTCCTGTAAAAATATACAATTTTTGAAAAATTTCCTATAAAAATATACAATTTTTGAAAAATTTCCTATAAAAATATAAAATATTTTTCTAAAATTTCCTATAAAAATATAAATTTTTTTTAAAATTTCCTATTAAAATAGTAAATTTTTGCTAAATTTCTTATAAAAATAGTAAGTTTTTGAAAAATTTCCTATAAAAAAAAGTAAATTTTTGAAAATTTCCTATAAAAAAAAGTAAATTTTTGAAAAATTTCCTATAAAAAAAGTAAATTTTTGAAAATTTCCTGTAAAAAAAGGAAATTTTTAAAAAATTTCCTATAAATAAGGAATTTTTTGAAAAATTTCCTATAAAAAAGGAAATTTTTAAAAAATTTCCTATTAAAAAAAGGAAATTTTTGAAAAATTTCCTGTAAAAAAGGAAATTTTTGAAAAATTTCATATAAAAAAGGAAAATTTTGAAAAATTCCCTATAAAAATAGGAAATTTTTGAAAAATTCCCTATAAAAATAGGAAATTTTTGAAAAATTCCCTATAAAAATAGGAAATTTTTGAAAAATTCCCTATAAAAATAGGAAATTTTTGAAAAATTCCCTATAAAAATGGGAAATTTTTGAAAAATTCCCTATAAAAATAGGAAATTTTTGAAAAATTCCCTATAAAAATAGGAAATTTTTGAAAAATTCCCTATAAAAATAGGAAATTTTTGAAAAATTCCCTATAAAAATAGGAAATTTTTGAAAAATTCCATATAAAAATATTAAATTTTTGAAAAATTCCTTATAAAAATAGGAAATTTTTGAAAAATTTCCTATACAAATAGGAAATTTTTGAAAAATTTCCTATAAAAATAGGAAATTTTTAAAAAATTCCCTATAAAAATAGGAAATTTTTAAAAAATTCCCTATAAAAATAGGAAATTTTTGAAAAATTCCCTATAAAAATAGGAAATTTTTGAAAAATTCCATATAAAAATATTAAATTTTTGAAAAATTCCTTATAAAAATAGGAAATTTTTGAAAAATTTCCTATACAAATAGGAAATTTTTGAAAAATTTCCTATAAAAATAGGAAATTTTTAAAAAATTCCCTATAAAAATAGGAAATTTTTGAAAAATTCACTATAAAAATAGGAAATTTTTGAAAAATTCACTATAAAAATAGTAAATTTTTGAAAAATTTCCTATAAAAATAGTAAATTTTTGAAAAAATTCCTATAAAAATAGTAAATTTTTGAAAAATTTCCTATAAAAATAGTAAATTTTTGAAAAATTTCCTATAAAAATAGTAAATTTTTGAAAAATTTCCTATAAAAATAGTAAATTTTTGAAAAATTTCCTATAAAAATAGTAAATTTTTGAAAATTTTTCTATAAAAATAGTAAATTTTTGAAAAATTTCCTATAAAAATAGTAAATTTTTGAAAAATTTCCTATAAAAATAGTAAATTTTTGAAAAATTTCCTATAAAAATAGTAAATTTTTGAAAAATTTCCTATAAAAATAGTAAATTTTTGAAAAATTTCCTATAAAATTAGGAAATTTTTTAAAAAGTTCCCTATAAAAATAGGAAATTTTTTTAAAATTCCCTATAAAAATAGGAAATTTTTGAAAAATTCCCTATAAAAATAGGAAATTTTTGAAAAATTCCCTATAAAAATAGGAAATTTTTGAAAAATTCCCTATAAAAATAGGAAATTTTTGAAAAATTCCCTATAAAAATAGGAAATTTTTGAAAAATTCCCTATAAAAATAGGAAATTTTTGAAAAATTCCCTATAAAAATAGGAAATTTTTGAAAAATTCCCTATAAAAATAGGAAATTTTTCAAAAATTCCATATAAAAATAGGAAATTTTTGAAAAATTACCTGTAAAAATAGGAAATTTTTGAAAAATTTCCTATAAAAATAGTAAATTTTTTAAAATTTTCCTATAATGATAGGAAATTGCTTGAAAAGTTTTTAATTAATATGAAACCCAAGAGTTTCAAGCAAAACATATTTAACCGGATACTGTAGCAAAGACCAGAACCTTTCGTCTAGATAAGCCACCAAACAATAGATGGCGCATCAGTTGAATTTTTAATATTATTACTCATACGCCCAAGTTTAAAAAAGTCGTATTTTTTCCAGTATTTAAGGAGACATTAGTAAAATATGAATTTCAGATTTAATGAAAAATTATAGAATAACTTTTATTGATTTTTTAAAAAATGTATCTAGAAACACAAACAAATTTTCGGTCAAATAAAAAATCTTCGAATTAAAATTTTTCAAAATATATAATTTTTATTCTAATAATTTGTTGATATATTCTTCTTTTTTTTGTTTTTTTTTTTAACTAAATTATAAACATATAAATAATAATAAACATTTATTAAATAAAAATAGACTTAAGGATTTACTTAGAAATTTTTGTATAATAAATCTTTGATTAGAAAAAAAAGGATTTAAATTATAAAACATAAAAAAAAACAAATGTGTACAAAAAATTTTTATTCAAATTTTGAATTAAAAAAAAAATTAACTTTTTTTAATTTCTTCTTTTAAATAATTTGCCATAAAATTGTAACTTATGGTAAAAAGTGATCTACACAAGATTGTATGTAAATTGTTGTAAATAGAGTAAAAAAAGGTAAAATACAATAGTAATAATAATAACTGACTTATTTTAAAATTAGAAGATTTTTATGGGATTAAATATTTTATTTTAATAACAAAAATTTGAATACAAAGAGAAAAAGTTAAAAAAAAACTTCAAAATATTAAGTTTTTTTATTGTAATTTTTTTTTACAAAATTTTTTTGTGTAAAAGTTTAAAAAAATTTTAGAAAAAAATATTTTATTTAAGTTAAAACACGTTAAACGTTTTTTACTTTAACATTTAATTAATAATGACAATATTTAAGTAATTAAATTTATTTGTTTAAATCTTTTAAATAATAAAAATATTTATATATAAAATAATTGTATAAAAATTTTATTTTTTTCTTTAAATATTATAAAACAAAAGATTTTATTTAAACTTTCAAGGCCTTTTTTAGATACTCATTGATTTTAGTTAAATTTACTACTTCTTTGTAGTTAATTTTACTGTCCCTTTTAGTAAAAACAAATTTTTTCTACTCGTTCGTTTTTCTCTGGTCGTTTTCCTATTGCGGCGTTTGACTTGATCGGCGTTTATCTTTTTCCTTTTCCTTCTCTTTATCGCCTCCTTTGCGACCGAATATTCTAAAGACTCCACTGCGACGATCTTCCTTTGATTTGCTGCTGCTACCCTTAACGCCTGATACGGAGGAAATAGACTGAGCTTCACTTTCACTGGAACTTTCGGCTGAGACGCGTGACAGGTTTATTGAATCGGGCTGTAATGACACTGGACGGTTGGATTCAAAGCGGCTTGTTCCCCAACCTATTTAAGGGATAAAGAAATATTTTAGAATTTTTGATACTTATTCAAATTTCTCCGAAATATTTAAATACATGCAGTTTTCTCTTAAAAGCAAAAAGAAAAGCTAAATATGCTCGAAATTTATAAAGGAAAATTTTAACAAAATTTACTATTTTTATAGGAATTTTTTCAAAAATTTCTTATTTTTATAGGAAATTTTTCAAAAATAAGAAATTTTTTAAAATTTTCCTATAAAATTAAAAAATTTTTGAAAAATTTCCTACAAAAATATGAAATTTTATAAAATTTTCCTATAAAATTAAGAAATTTTTTAAAATTTTCCTATAAAAATAGTAAATTTTTGAAAAATTTCCTATAAAATTTAGGAATTTTTGAAAATTTTTCTATAAAAATAGTAAATTTTTATATGAAAATTTTAAAAATTTCCTATTTTTATAGGAAAATTTTAAAAAATTTCATATTTTTATAGGAAATTTTTCAAAAATCTTCTATTTTTATAGGAAATTTTTCAAAAATTTACTATTTTTATAGGAAATTTTTCAAAAATTTCATATTTTTATAGGAAATTTTTCGAAAATTGCATATTTTTATAGCAAATTTTTCAAAAATTTTGTATTTTTATAGGAAATTTTTCAAAAATTTTGTATTTTTATAGGAAATTTTTCAAAAATTTCATATTTTTATAGGAAATTTTTCAAAGTTTCATATTTTTATATTAAATTTTTCAAAAATTTCATATTTTTATAGGAAATTTTTCAAAAATTTCATATTTTTATAGGAAATTTTTCAAAAATTTCATATTTTTATAGGAAATTTTTCAAAAAATTCATATTTTTATAGGAAATTTTTCAAAAATTTCATATTTTTATAGGAAATTTTTCAAAAATTTCATATTTTTTATAGGAAATTTTTCAAAAATTTCATATTTTTTATAGGAAATTTTTCAAAAATTTCATATTTCTATAGGAAATTTTTCAAAAATTTACTATTTTTATATGAAATTTTTCAAAAATTTACTATTTTTATAGGAAAAAATTTCTTTTCGAGCTTATTTTTGTAAGGAAAGTTTGTTTATATTTAATATTAGTTTTAAATAAAATTACTTTGTAAACTTGTACGCAAATAGGAGCGATTGACTTTAGAAGTTTTCAAAAACGAACCAAATTGTTCTAATATTTACAGATTTTAAAACCAAAATCATAGATAGAAAGCATGCAAAAAGAGAATAGAACCAAATTATAAATATTTAAATTAATCCGCCACCAAAATGAATACAAAAAATGTATGTACATAAATTAAATAAACATAATTAGTAAATAAATAAATGATAAGTAATGATTTTTGACAAAACAATAATTTTGAACTAAAGGAAAAATAGTAAATTTTTGAAAAATTTCCTATAGTCAATTTTCGAAAAATTTCCTATAAAATAGTCAATTTTTGAAAAATTTCCTATAAATAGTAAATTTTCGAAAAATTTCCTATAAATAGTCAATTTTTTAAGACTTTCCTATAAATAGTATATTTTCGAAAAATTTCCTATAAATAGTCAATTTTCGAAAAATTTTCCTATAAATAGTCAATTTTCGAAAAATTTCCTATAAATAGTCAATTTTTGAAAAATTTCCTATAAATAGTCAATTTTTGAAAAATTTCCTATAAATAGTCAATTTTCGAAAAATTTCCTATAAATAGTCAATTTTTGAAAAATTTCCTATAAATAGTAAATTTTTGAAAAATTTCCTATAAATAGTAAATTTTCGAAAAATTTCCTATAAATAGTCAATTTTTTAAGACTTTCCTATAAATAGTATATTTTCGAAAAATTTCCTATAAATAGTCAATTTTCGAAAAATTTTCCTATAAATAGTCAATTTTCGAAAAATTTCCTATAAATAGTCAATTTTTGAAAAATTTCCTATAAATAGTCAATTTTTGAAAAATTTCCTTTAAATAGTCAATTTTCGAAAAATTTCCTATAAATAGTCAATTTTTGAAAAATTTCCTATAAATAGTAAATTTTTGAAAAATTTCCTATAAATAGTCAATTTTCGAAAAATTTCCTATAAATAGTCAATTTTTAAAAAATTTCCTATAAATAGTCAATTTTTGAAAAATTTCCTATAAATATTAAATTTTCGAATAATTTCCTATAAATAGTCAATTTTTGAAAAATTTCCTATAAATAGTCAATTTTCGAAAAATTTTCTATAAAAAGTCAATTTTCGGAAAATTTCCTATAAATAGTGAATTTTTTTAAAATTTCCTATAAATAGTTAATTTTTGAAAAATTTCCTATAAATAGTCAATTTTCAAAAATTTCCTATAAATATTAAATTTTCGAAAAATTTCCTATAAATAGTCAATTTTTGAAAAATTTCCTATAAATAGTCAATTTTTAAAAAAATTTTCTATAAAAAGTCAATTTTCGGAAAATTTCCTATAAATAGTGAATATTTTTAAAATTTCCTATAAATAGTCAATTTTTGAAAAATTTCCTACAAATAGTCAATTTTTGTAAATTTCCAATAAATAGCCAATCTTTGTTAAATTTCCTATAAATAGTCAATTGTCGAAAAATTTCCTATAAACAGTCAATTTTCAAAGAATTTCCTATAAATAGTGAATTTTCGAAAAATTTCCTTAAATAGTCAATTTTCGTTAAATTTCCTTTAAATAGTCAATTTTCAAAAAATTTCATATAAATAGTCGATTTTAAAAAAATTTCCTATAATCTTATAAACCTATAATCTTAATCCTACAATCTTTGTTAAATTTCCTATAAATAGTCAAATGTCGAAAAATTTCCTATAAACAGTCAATTTTCGAAAAATTTCCTATAAATAGTCAATTTTCGAAAAATTTCCTTTAAATAGTCATTTTTAGAAAAATTTCCTATAAATTATCAATTTTCGAAAAATTTCCTTTAAAAATTTAATTTTCGAAAAATTTCCTTAAAAATTAAATTTTCAAAAAATTTCCTTTAAAAAGTCAATTTTCGAAAAATTTCCAATAAATAGTCAATTTTCGAAAAATTTTCTATAAAAAGTCAATTTTCGAAAAAATTTCCTTTAAAAAGTAAATTTCTTTTTTATTTTTTTCAATTTTCGAAAAATTTCCTATAAATAGTCAATTTTCGAAAAATTTCCTTTAAAATTCAATTTTAGAAAAATTTCCTTTAGAATTAAATTTTTTTAAAAAATCCTATAAATAGTCAATTTTCTAAAAATTTCCTATAAATAGTGAATTTTTGAAAATTTCAAGTCAATTTTCGAAAAATTTTCTATAAATAGTCAATTTTTGAAAAATTTCCTTTAAAAAGTGAATTTTCCAAAAATTTCCTTTAAAAATTAAATTTTCGAAAAATTTTCTTTAAAAAGTAAATTTTCGAAAAATTTCCTTTAAAAAGTCAATTTTCGAAAAATTTTCTATAAATAGTCAATTTTCGAAAAATTTCCTATAAATAGTCAATTTTTGAAAAATTTCCTATAAATAGTCAATTTTTGAAAAATTTCCTATAAATAGTCAATTTTTGAAAAATTTCCTATAAATAGTCAATTTTTGAAAAATTTCCTATAAATAGTCAATTTTTGAAAAATTTCCTTTAAATAGTCAATTTTCGAAAAATTTCCTATAAATAGTCAATTTTTGAAAAATTTCCTATAAATAGTAAATTTTTGAAAAATTTCCTATAAATAGTCAATTTTCGAAAAATTTCCTATAAATAGTCAATTTTTAAAAAATTTCCTATAAATAGTCAATTTTTGAAAAATTTCCTATAAATATTAAATTTTCGAATAATTTCCTATAAATAGTCAATTTTTGAAAAATTTCCTATAAATAGTCAATTTTCGAAAAATTTTCTATAAAAAGTCAATTTTCGGAAAATTTCCTATAAATAGTGAATTTTTTTAAAATTTCCTATAAATAGTTAATTTTTGAAAAATTTCCTATAAATAGTCAATTTTCAAAAATTTCCTATAAATATTAAATTTTCGAAAAATTTCCTATAAATAGTCAATTTTTGAAAAATTTCCTATAAATAGTCAATTTTTAAAAAAATTTTCTATAAAAAGTCAATTTTCGGAAAATTTCCTATAAATAGTGAATATTTTTAAAATTTCCTATAAATAGTCAATTTTTGAAAAATTTCCTACAAATAGTCAATTTTTGTAAATTTCCAATAAATAGCCAATCTTTGTTAAATTTCCTATAAATAGTCAATTGTCGAAAAATTTCCTATAAACAGTCAATTTTCAAAGAATTTCCTATAAATAGTGAATTTTCGAAAAATTTCCTTAAATAGTCAATTTTCGTTAAATTTCCTTTAAATAGTCAATTTTCAAAAAATTTCATATAAATAGTCGATTTTAAAAAAATTTCCTATAATCTTATAAACCTATAATCTTAATCCTACAATCTTTGTTAAATTTCCTATAAATAGTCAAATGTCGAAAAATTTCCTATAAACAGTCAATTTTCGAAAAATTTCCTATAAATAGTCAATTTTCGAAAAATTTCCTTTAAATAGTCATTTTTAGAAAAATTTCCTATAAATTATCAATTTTCGAAAAATTTCCTTTAAAAATTTAATTTTCGAAAAATTTCCTTAAAAATTAAATTTTCAAAAAATTTCCTTTAAAAAGTCAATTTTCGAAAAATTTCCAATAAATAGTCAATTTTCGAAAAATTTTCTATAAAAAGTCAATTTTCGAAAAAATTTCCTTTAAAAAGTAAATTTCTTTTTTATTTTTTTCAATTTTCGAAAAATTTCCTATAAATAGTCAATTTTCGAAAAATTTCCTTTAAAATTCAATTTTAGAAAAATTTCCTTTAGAATTAAATTTTTTTAAAAAATCCTATAAATAGTCAATTTTCTAAAAATTTCCTATAAATAGTGAATTTTTGAAAATTTCAAGTCAATTTTCGAAAAATTTTCTATAAATAGTCAATTTTTGAAAAATTTCCTTTAAAAAGTGAATTTTCCAAAAATTTCCTTTAAAAATTAAATTTTCGAAAAATTTTCTTTAAAAAGTAAATTTTCGAAAAATTTCCTTTAAAAAGTCAATTTTCGAAAAATTTTCTATAAATAGTCAATTTTCGAAAAATTTCCTATAAATAGTCAATTTTTGAAAAATTTCCTATAAATAGTCAATTTTTGAAAAATTTCCTATAAATAGTCAATTTTTGAAAAATTTCCTATAAATAGTCAATTTTTGAAAAATTTCCTATAAATAGTCAATTTTTGAAAAATTTCCTATAAATAGTCAATTTTTGAAAAATTTCCTATAAATAGTAAATTTTAGAAAAATTTCCTATAAATAGTCAATTTTTGAAAAATTTCCTATAAATAGTCAATTTTCTTTAAATAGTCAATTTTTGTTAAATTTTCTTTAAATAGTCAATTTTCGAAATATTTCCTATAAAAATTAAATTTTCGAAAAATTTTCTTTAAAAATTAAATTTTAGAAAAATTTTCTTTAAAAAGTCTATTTTCGAAAAATTTCCTTAAAAAAGTATATTTTCGAAAAATTTCCTTTAAAAAGACAATTTTCGAAAAATTTCCTTTAAAAAGAAAATTTTCGAAAATTTCCTTTAAAAAAGTCAATTTTCGAAAATTTCCTTAAAAAAGTAAATTTTCGAAAATTTTCTTTAAAAAAGTCAATTTTTGAAAAATTTCCTTTAAAAAGTAAATTTTCAAAAAATTTCCTTTAAAAAGTAAATTTTCAAAAAATTTCCTTTAAAGATAATAATATTGTTTTGTCAAAAATTCTATGATTTTATAAATGTTAGATATTAATATATAAAAATTAAAGTGATGTTTAATTTGGATTAGATTTGAAACCAATACCCTCATTATTATGATGACTATTGTTATTATTGATGACACTCATGTAACTTGGATTGTTAATGGAATTATTTTCAGTGCTATTCGAATTTGTAGTCAAATGCCACACTGTGCGACTATGTTGCGTCGACGATGAAGATGATGTTAATGATGATGAGTATGATGTTGTTGTTGCTGTGGATGATGATGATGTTGTGGTAGAGATATGATGATGATGATGAGATGTTGTTGCAGCAGTTGCAGTTGTTGTAAGACTGTTGTTATTGTTATTACTAAAACTATTGACTTGTTGTAGATGTTTACCATTGTTGTTGCTATTGCTGTTGCTGCGTGTTATAACAACATTGTTGGTGGGACTATTGCTGCCCATACTGGAGTTGGAACTGGTAGAGATGGTTGTGTGTATGGTACGTTTTGTAGTTGTCACTGGAGGCATTTGTTGGTGTAGACCCATAGCCGTTTCGTTATCAATGAATTTTGAAACCATATCATTGCGTCCTCCTGCTGGACTATTGTTATTTGTGGGCATTTGATTGCCTCCTAAACTAGATCGGGGAGCTGCTATTATTTTGTGTTGTTGTTGTTGCTGCTGTGGCCTCATATAATTTCCTTGGGAATCGGCTGCAGCTGCTGCATTGAAGGCATTAATACGTTGTTGGACCTGAGCCTGATGTTGATGATGATGCTGACCAGCAGCAGCAGCGGCGGCGGCGTTAGCGGCATTAGGATCCGCTACTCTGCCTAATGGTGGCATTGTCGTTGGTAAAGGTGGAGGATTTTCTATACAGTAGGGCGTGGTTGGTGTTATGAAAATGATTGAATTTGTTTTTGTTTTTAGATTTGGGAAATTGAAATGATATACATAATGAATGTTTGATTGTAACGTTTTCGGCTTAAAAATATATTTATAAAAAAATTAAAAGGACGGACAGGGTAATGTCAGGACAAAAAAAAACAAGTTAATGATTAATAAATCCTGGATAACAAAAAATATGACAACACTTTTTTTTGAGGGGGGATGAGAGGACATTGTACATTTTATAGTTTAAAAAAAAAGAACCGATTTTTTTTTGTATAGACCTACCTGATTGTCTAGCCTCACTATTGCGTTTTATAACTACGACATTGTCATCATTGGAACCATTGGGTAGGCGTGGCAAACTGCCACCCATTAGTTCAGAACCATATTCTTTAAAGAAAGATCATTTTTATAAAAAAAATTGTTTTTAAATTGCAAAAGTTCAAAATTTCTTACCCATACTGGTATTACGCATAACAACTAAATTGTCGGTACTCTGACGATTGGGTACTGGTGGTGGGGCTCCTCTGGGTGGTATGGGTGGCTTGTGTTCGAAGGCTAAGGAACCGGTTGGCGATGAGGGAGATGGAGGTTGCTGGAAATATAAAAATTTAAGTTGTAAGTCTTTCTAAACGAAAAATAAATTTTTAAAAAGCTTATAATTAAAAATTTTCTATAAATATTCAATTTTCGAAAATTTTCCTAAAAATTGTCAACTTTCGAAAAATTTCCTATAAATAGTCAATTTTTGACAAATTTCCTATAAATAGTAAATTTCGAAAAAATTCCTATAGTCAATTTTCGAAAAATGTCCTATAAATATAAATTTTTGAAAAGTTTCCTATAAATTTTTTTTTGTAAATTTTTGAAAAATTTCCTATAAAAAAAATTTTTTTTTTAAATTTCTTATAAAAATAGTAAAATTTTTTAAAATTTCTTATAAAAATAGTAAACTTTTGAAAAATTACCTATAAAAATAGTAAATTTTTGAAAAAATTCCTATAAAAATAGTAAATTTTTGAAAAATTTCCTATAAAAATAGTAAATTTTTGAAAAATTACCTATAAAAATATGAAATTTTTGAAAAATTTTCTATATAAAAATAAGAAATTTTTGAAAAATTTCCTATAAATTCAAAGTTTTTTTAAATTTCCTATAAAAATTTTTGAAAAATTTTATAAAATTTCCTATAAAAATAAAAAATTTTAAAATTTCCTATAAAATATGAAATTTTTGAAAAATTTCCTATAAAAATAAGAAATTTTTGAAAAATTTCCTATAAAAATAAGAAATTTTTGAAAAATTTCCTATAAAAATAAGAAATTTTTGCAAAAATTTCTTATAAAACTAAGAAATTTTTGAAAAATTTCCTATAAAAAGAAGAAGTTTTCCAAAAATTTCCTATAAAAATAACAAATTTTTGAAAAATTTCCTATAAAAATAAGAAATTTTTGAAAAATTTCTTATAAAAATAAGAAGTTTTTCAAAAATTTCCTATTAATTTTTTTTTTAATTTCCTATAAAAATAAGAAATTTTTGAAAAATTTTCTATAAAAATAAGAAATTTTTGAATATTTTATTAAAAAAATAAAAAATGTTTGAAAATTTTATTAAAAAAAATAAAAACTGTTTCAAAATTTTATTAAAAAAATAAAAAATTTTTGAAAATTTTATTAAAAAATTATTAAAAAAAATTTAAAAAATTTCCTATAAAAATAGTAAATTTTTGAAAAATTTCCTATAAAAATAGTAATTTTTTGAATAATTTCCTATAAAAATAGTAAATTTTTGAAAAATTTCCTATAAAAGTAGTAAATTTTTGAAAAATTTCTTTTAAAAATAGTAAATTTTTAAAAAATTTCTTTAAAAATAGTTCATTTTTGAAAATTTTCCTATAAAAATAGTTAATTTTTGAAAATTTTCCTATAAAAATAGTTAATTTTTGAAAATTTTCCTAAAACAATAGTTAATTTTTAAAAATTTTCCTATAAAAATAGTAAATTTTTGAAAATTTTCCTATAAAAATAGTAAATTTTTGAAAAGTTTCCTATAAAAATAGTAAATTTTCACAAAAATTCCTATAAAAATGGTCAATTTTTGAAAATGGTAAATTTTCGAAAAAATTCCTTAAATAGTCAATTTTCGAGAAATTTCCTATAAATATCAATTTTCGAAAAATTTCCTATAAATAGTCAATTTTTTTAAAAAATTCCTATAAATAGTCAATTTTTTAAAAATTTTCTTTAAAAAAGTGAATTTAAAAAAATTTCCTATAAATAGTAAATATTCGAAATATTTCCTGTAAATAGTCAATTTTCGAAAAATTTCCTGAGCATATGTGTGTGCCTTAGCTTTCTCTCATTGGACAATCGTCTCTATTAGTTGTTTCCGAATTAGAGTAAAAGTGGTATAATCTCTTTTGTATGGGACTTTTCAAAACGACCATACGTCAAATGAATGTATGGGAGTGCATTATCTTTAGTCTTTGATGCCATGAAAATGTTGCCTAGTAGTCTAAAACGTTATTAGAATTGTAATAACTTAATCACGTCAGTCGCAGAGGGTCAAGTCAATTTTCTTCCTAACCTCAAATTTGCCCACCCTTTTTATGTATATATGTCTTACTCACCTGTTGTTGTTGCATTTGTTTTTGTAAAAAGTTCATTTGTGGCGTAGCTGAGGAGCTAATTGAAATGCTACTACTGGTCATTGAATTCGTACGTGAAGCGGCACGTCTTTGTGAATCTGGCGATGAAGTACGAGAACTTACTGGTGACTCAACACTTGGACCACTCGCTACTTTAATATCTGGGAAGCTGTTCGATTGTTGCTGTAAAATCGGAAAAATCAATTTTAGTAAATAATGGGAAAAGAATATAAGATTTGAATTAAGAGACCGAAACGTTTTATTTTTTTAGTATCGAAATATGGAAGGATGATTGCCTATCCGCGCTTAGATTATGGGCGCTTCTCATACACAAATAAGAAATAATTTTGAAAAAAGTAGAACTTCTCCACTTTAAATGTTATCATCATCAGTGAGATTTTTTGAGACTTTGAGTGATTTCCGGGAGTAAATGGTCAAATATGAGCCGTTAAGTGAAAGATAACTTAGGCAAATACTGCCTATACAATTGCATATATTTTAAAGACGAATTAGGTTACCTTCTTCGGAAAGGGGATCGGTAAAAGGTGGTGAGTATGGGTGATAAAGCTTTGTACTATTTAACATTGTAATTTCACGTCAGCTCTATTTTTAGAACAATAAAGTTGCGCCATCTGTTTGACGCATTTTTTTGGATTTTTTGTTTTACAACCAGTTTTATTTTTTACATCGATGGCGTGTTAATGCTGTAAGGCTTCGCTAGAAACTTTATTAAGCCTACAGAAATATTACAAAATGTTTTGTTTTACAACCAGTTTTTTTTACATCGACGGCGTGTTAGTGCTGTAGGGCTTCGCTAGAAACATTATTAAGCCTACAGAAACATTTCAAAATGTTTAACGGGTCAATAAAGCAGAACAATTGGAATCATTTCAAGATGTTGTTCACAACTTTTGTAGTAACCACAAATCCCCGGATTTCAAGCAGATAATCGACAGTTTGTTGAAAAATTATTGCAAGGTTGAAGCTCGAATGTCTCTCAAAATACATTTCCTCAATTCCCATCACTAATTTTTTCCTGAAAACTTTGGTGATACAAGCGACAAGCAAGGAGACCGACGATACCAAGAATGGGCGAAAATCGAAAAACGATATCAAAGATTTTTGGAACGAGGTCATAATGAGTGACTACTGTTGGACTTTAATGCATGAAACAGATTCCAAACCGTACAAGCGACTCAGTTAGACTGCTCTTTATTTCCAATTTAAAACTTTTTAATGAATAAAATGGATATTAGTTGTCAACAATTTTAAAAAATGTTGTTATTTAATATCAAATCATACCTTGTATACTTGTGTAATTACAGAAATTTATGTTACGGGCACGAACCCAGGCAGAATTTGTTATGTTATACTTAGTAACATACGTGCTAAGAAACTAAGCCACATCACCTTCATAATGTAAATATTTATCTATTTTACTTTTTTGAACTTAAGGGACTTAAAGTGATATTCTATACGTTATATTATTAATTTATATATTATGGTCAAAAAATGCCAATTATTTCAAAGTTTAGGACCTTCTAATATGTTAAAAAATTGATGTTGTCGTGACTGGGGCTCGAACCCAGGCAGAGTTTAATATGTTATGCTCAGAAGTCTACGTGCTAAGCAACTGAGCCACAGCATATTTATAATAATTTTATATATTCTATTTATTTGAACTAAAGGGACTAAGGGGCCTTCATAATGAATTTATCTATTTTACTTAAATATTTGAGCTAAAGGGTCTTAAGTGATTTTCGGGACCTAATATTATATAATTGTATATTATAGTCAAATGTTGCCGAATATTACAAAGTTTACGTCCCCGGTATTAAGGTTTATAATCACAAAGAACTTTTAACATGATACGTATGAGGAATAGGTGTAAAATTTTGAACAAACGCAATCAAATATATTTGCTTTAATTGATTTCCGGGATTGAAGTGCTAGAGAAGTACAAATATGAACCGATTGAATCAAAATTGTTTCTTGAACTTGTTATATAGACTGTATTTTTAATAACATCGGTTACGATATTAACGGTATTGTTGGTTAAATTTACAAATTTAACAAAATATATTGAAATCAAAATTTATTTTTTTTTCTAAAATTTTGAATTTTTGAAGAGGTTGGTATAGGTAGTTTATCATACCCTGAAAACGACCTTTCCAATTTTATTGAAAAATGCATTAATGGATTAAGAACAAAATTACCCTTAAAATATGAGAACGCAAGATTTTTGTGTGATCAACGGTTTTAGAGTTATTCATATTTAAATGTAAAAAAAAAACTAGTGTAAAATGGAAAAAATTTAATTTTTTAAAAACTCGTAAAAATCGAAAACGACATTTAAAATTTTGTTCAAATATATATCAATAGTTCAAGAACAAAATTACCTACAAGACGTGCTAACATAAGATTTTTGTGTGATCAATGTTTTTTGAGATATTCAAATTGCAATGTAAAAAAATTGTATTTTTTGTGCAAAATCGAAAAAAGTTTTATTTTTTAAAAATTTACTTTTTTACTTTTCCAATTTTATTGAAAAATACACCAATGGATTAAGAACAAACTTACCCTTAAGACATAAGAACACAAAATTGATGTGTGATCAGCGGTTTTGAAGTTGTTCGTATTTAAATGTTAAAACAAAACTATTTTTTAGAGCAAAATGGAAAAAAAATAATTTTTAAAAATTCATAAAAAAAAAATTAAAAACGACATTTAAAATTTTATTTAAAAATAGATCAATAAATTAAGAACGAAATTAGCTTTAAGACCGGATAAAACAAGATTCTTGAGTGATCAACGCAGTTGGAACTGTTCAAAATTTTTTTTTTTGTAAAATCGAAAATATTTAATTTTTGAAAAATTAAAAAAACGAAAATGACAAAAACCTAATATCGTTACTCGACGATCGTTAAGCCATAATATTCCTAATAATATAAGCCCTATATTATGAAAAGCTATCAATTAATAGAGATTTTATTAGGAATAACGTCAAAATACACAATTTTACCGAACAATTTTTCATATAAATCTTATTTTGAAAAAAAAAAAAATTAAGTAAATTTTCAAGATACTTTCATAAGACTTGTTAGAATGGCAATCCCTGTTAAAAATAAACAAAATCGTTCAAAATTTTGGGGACCTCTCAAACAATTTTCTTCCCGGAATATAGTTTTACGTTCTACAAAGCCAAAATTTTGCTGTTTTCTCTATGAAATTTATCACAGACATTTTTCTGGGCCAAGAGACCATTGCAATTGAAATTGGTCATAATTGGTGTATTATTTTCGGTACCTTCCATGGGTCTCACTTTCCGGAATTGAGATTTTGGGCACAAATTTAATTTTTCCCGGAAAATTTTAACACTTTTCCCAGTTCCCTAATTACAGGGGAATACATTTTTCGCGAAAAATAAGCTCACGGGAAATATTTATAATTGGGGTCTATATATTTCAATTCCACATACGAGGAAAATCTAATTCAACTTTTTTTCATTGGTTCCAAATACTATAAAAAGTACCCTTTAATGCTACAGTAGAGATGTCAATAAAAGTATTGTATTGTTCTAACAATTTTAGTATCAAAAAGCTTTAAAAAGCAGGGATTTCAATAAAAGTACCAAGATATATACAGTTTTTTGAGTTTTAGTATCAACAATTTTAAAAATGTAGAGATTTCAATAAAAGTACCAAGATCTATACGATTTTTCTACTATAAAAAAGTACCCTTTAATGCTGCAGTAGAGATGTCAATAAAAGTATTTTGTTGTTCTATCAATTTTAGTACCAAAAATGTTAAAAATGCAGATGCTTTTAATAAAAGTACCAAGATATATCTCAATTTTTCCATCAGTTTTTGTACCAAAAATTTTAAAAATGAAGAGATTTCAATAAAAGTACCCAGAGGTGTCAGTTTTAGTACCAAAGATTTTAAAAATTAAGTTTTAGTACCGAAAATTTTAAATGGAGAGATTTCAATAAAAGTACCAAGAGCTATACAATTTTTCTATCAGTTTTAGTACCAAAAAATTTAAAAATGTGAAGATTTGAATAAAAGTACCACGGCATGTACAATTCTTCTATCAGTTTTAGTAACAAAAATTTGAAAAATGGACAAATTTCAATAAAAGTACCAAGAGACACAATTTTTCTAATAGTTTTAGTACCAAAAATTTAAAAATGGAAAAAATTCAATAAAAGTACCAAAATATATACAATTTTTAGTGTTAGTACCATTTTTAAAATTCACAGATAAAAGTAATAAGAGATATAGATTTTTTTTTACCAGTTTTTGTGCCAAAAATTTAAAAAATGCAGAGATTTCAATACAAATACTAAAAGATATAACATTTTTCTATCAATTTTAGTACCAATAATTTAAAAAATGCAGATATTTTAATAAAAGTACCAAGATATATACAATTTTCTATAAATTTTTGTACCAAAAATTTTAAAAATTAAGAGATTTCAATAAAAGTACCAAGAGGTGTACAATTTTAGTATCAAAGATTTTAAAAACTCAGTTTTAGTACCAAAAATTTAAAATGCAGAGATTTCAATAAAAGTGCCAAGAGCTATAAAATTTTTCTATCAGTTTTAGTACCAAAAATTTAAAAATGTAAAGATTTGAATAAAAGTAGCATGGCATGTACAATTTTTCTATCAGTTTTAGTACCAAAAAAAATGAAAAATGCAGAGATTTAAATAAAAGTACCAAGAGATGTCCAATTTTTGCTATCAGTTTTAGTACCAAAAACTTAAAAATGGAAAAAATTCTATTAAAGTACCAAAATACATTAAATTTTTCAGTTTTAGTATCAAAAACTTTTAAAATTTAGAGATTTTAATAAAAGTACCAAGAGATATAGAATTTTTGTACAGGTTTTAGTACCAAAATTTAAAAAAATGCAGAGATTTCAATAAAAATACTAAAAGATATAACATTTTTTTTATCAGTTTTAGTACCAAAAATTTGAAAACTGAAGAGATTTCAATAAAAATACCAAGAGGTGTACAATTTTTCTGTAAGTTTGAATACCAAAAATTTAAAAATGTAAAGATTTGAATAAAAGTACCATGGCATGTACAATTTTTCTACCATTCTTAGTAACAAAAATTTGAAAAATGGAGAGATTTCAATAAAAGTACCAAGAGATGTACAATTTTTCTATCAGTTTTAGTACCAAATATTTTAAAATGTAGAAATATGAATAAAGGTACCATAGCATGTACAATTTCTCTACAAGTTTTAGTAATAAAAATTTAAAAATGGAATAAAAGTCAATAAAAGTACCAAAATACATAAAAATTTTTACAGTTTTAGTACCAAACATTTTTAAAAGTCAGAGATTTTAATAAAAGTACCAAGAGATATAGAATTTTTGTACCAGTTTTAGTACCAAAAATTTAAAAATACAGATTTCAATAAAAGTACCAAGAGTTATACAATTTTTGTATCACTTAAATAATAAATAAAGATACCACTAAGAATTGAAAAATGGAAAAAATTCAATAAAAGTAAGAAAATACATAAAATTTTTCAGTTTTAGTACCATAAGTTTTTAAAAGTCAGAGATTTCAATGAAAGTACCAAAAGATACACAAATTATCTATCAGTTTTAGTACAAAATTTAAATAAAAAATACATAAAATTTTTCAGTTTTAGTACCAACAAAATTTAAAAGTCAGAGATTTCAATGAAAGTACCAAAAGATATAATAATTCTCTATCAGTTTTAGTACAAAATTTCAATAAAAATACCAAAAGATACACAATTTTTTTTTATTAGTTTTAGTACCAAAAATTTAAAAAGTCCAAAAATTTCAATAAAATTACCAAGAGATGTACAATTTTTCGATCACTTTTAGTACCAAAAACTTATAAAATGCAGAGATTTCAATAAAAGTATAAGAGATATACAATTTTTCTATCAGTTTTAATACCCAACATTTTTAAAATGCAAAGGTTTCAATAAAAGTACCAAGAGTTATACAATTTTTCTCATGTTTAGTACCAACAATTTAAGTTTTATAGCCTAAATGTTCGATTTTTTTTAGTATTTAAACAATTTTATTTTTGTATTTATGAATTTCCAATTAAAACCCTTAATTACCTTTTTTATAACATTTCTTACTCCTCGGAAAGATCTATGCAGAACATAGCCGGACAAAGAAACTAAAAATAGTTTCCATAGCATAGCACTCGGGGGATGAACCCTACAAATGCAATATGCATTATGCTGAAACCAGGACATGCTTAGGTTATAGAGGGTGGGAAAATAGATGGAGTAATTTTTGTGGACATTTAACTTTAAATAGTCCAAGTTTAAAATGGAAGGGAATATTTCGGGAGGACAAAAGTTGAATTAAAAAAAAGAAACACTTATTTCAATATTTTTTCTTCTCTATGGTTATTTATCTTTAAAGGTTCTATTCTATGGTTTAAGATATCTTAAATGATGATCATTAGGAATGGTTGTATTCGAAAATATAAATCCATCCCTCCTTTTATTTTTCATGCGCAAGGAAAATAAGCTCTCACTAACAAAAAGTTTTATATTTTGGGATAAAAGAAAATAAAACGTTTTCGGGTCTCTGACTTGAAGACTCCTTACCTTCATGGATTCGTCATAACTTAACAACTGTAGATTTGGTGGTAGACTAGCGTGGAATGAAATTTTACGAACCCAATCGTTCATAATCTCCAATGAGGGACTTTCGAATAGGAATTCTGAACCATCGGGTAATTTTAATCTGAATACATGTTTCTTCTTGGTATAATCTTCGGCACGTTCACATTTCGCTCCCAAGATGTTGACTGGAGCATTGGCGGTTTTCTGTTGCAGGAAATCATTTTCATCCTTGAAGAAGCATAATAGCTGGCCGCATAGCACTGTATGGAATTGTTTCCAGGAACGTACTGGAGCCTTCTTGCCGCCGGATTGCAGACCATGTTTTCTTTCTAACATACCCTGGATCTCTACGGGTGGCAGATCGAAACCTTCTCCCTTTTGATTCTTGCGGAATGATTGAGCACGACGACGTGTTGTAAATGAGGGTGTACGTTTGGGCTGTTTCTGTTGTACCTTCATGGATTCGGCACGCTTAACATTTTGATCGGAACCACGTCTCAAACGATCGCCAAAGATATTGGATGAGGAGCTCTTCTGTAAGCCATATTGATCTTCCTCGTAATTGGAGACAGGTCTCAAAGGAATTTGTGTATTTTGGCTGGGTGAATTGTTGACTGAGCTGGCAGTAACGGTTACCCTGGGTCCCGTGAAGATTGGAGGTTTTTCTTGGTTGGCATTATTTCTATGTTCCATATTCTTCTCGGCGCGTCTTCTTTCATCATTAAGTCTTTGCAGTTCTTTTTGCTTCAACTTCTCTAAACGCTCCTTCTCCAAACGTTCTTTCTCCTGAAGTTTAGCCAATTTCTCGCTTTCGATTTGTTTGCGGAATCTCTGTTCCAATAAGGTAATACGTTTAATGGATTGGAATTTCTCCTCTTGAGCCTTAACGGTCTTTTCGAAATCGGAATGACGTCTTAGTAAATCTTCTACTTGTGGTATAGAATCACCAAGTTTGGTATCCTTAAGCAAAGGCTCTCTGCTGACTATCCAATTTTCCAAAATATCAGCATCCTTCAAGAACATTTGGGTATCCAAATTAAGCTCATAGATTTCCTTACGCTGTTGCAGAGTGTGTTCCAATAGCTCGTGTCTTTGATGTAGAATGAGGATCTTTTCCTCGACTTCATGAGCCAAGAAGTGCTTTTCTCTAATAAGTTTTTCTCCCTTGGTTTTGAATTTGGCAAAAGATTCATCTCTGGCTCCAATTTCAGCATAATGCTCTTTGATACTGGACAAAAGGGACTCGGCTCCAGCCACAGATTGCGCCAATTCAGGAGCTGTAATCTTGGCTAACATTTCATTAATCCAAGCAATAAGATCGCGGTATTCATCAAAGTATGACTGTAATTGTTCAGCTTGTTGTAGTTTTTCCTTGCGTACATTTGATTTCTCAGTTATATCAGCCCAAGCTTCAATGGTTTCATCACGTTTAACTTCAATATGTTCCTTGGCATCGGGATAGATTTCAGCCAAGTTATTGGCTTCGTTCATAACAGAATTGACTTGTTCTCTTATGGCTTCCAAGGCAGTTTCGAATACCAAGTGTTGACGATTCAAAGCGCGTATGCTTTCCAAATCCTGGCCATAATCTTCAGACATCAAATTGGCTTCCTTTTCGTTGATCAGAGAAATAGTTTCATCGGCTACACGATCATAAACATGTACCTGTTTGGCACCGTCCAAGGCATCCTTGCGGGCGGAAACAAGATCTTTAAGTTCATCCCACAATTGCTTGGTTTCATCACGCTTATTCTTAATGGATGATCTATAGGGATTATTGCTCTTAATCAATTCATCACCCTTCTCCAAATGAGCCTTAACTCTGCCTTCATTGGCAGTAAGATTGGAAACAAAAGTTTCGAAGACTAAGATCAGTTGCTCGACATGCTCCACATCTTCACCATAATCTTCTGAAGCAGTAACCGCCATCTGATCATTGATCCATTCATGTAAGTCCTCAGTTTCACGCAAATATTCAAACAACAATTTGCTTTCCTGCAGCCTAATTTCACGATCCTTGGCCAAACATTGTAACTCCTTGAATTGGGTATTTACAGAATCTTGTTTCGACTTAATATTGGCATTATCAAAGTGATTGCGTTCTACCAAACCCGAAGCCAACTTATCGACCTTTTCAATGGAGGGTTTGAATGATTGCAATTCACGTTGTAAAACTTCCAATTTCTTTTGATGCGACTGTACAGATAACTCATCTTTGCCATAGTCCGAGGAAACAACGATAGGTCTCTTTTCTCGAATCCAAGATTCAGCCTCATTAGCTTCCACATAGAACATTTGGGATTCCACGGCATCTAAAAGTCTTAAACGACGAATACTGCACAGTTCACGAAGTTTAACTAATTTACTCTTAATGCGATCACATTTGTATTGGATCTGCTCGGAAGCAAAGTGATTATCGCGGATCATTTGATCACCGCGCTGTAAGAGGGATTGTATCAAAGGCTCCTGGGATAAGAGTTCAGCTTCAAAGGCTTGATGTTTCTTTTGTAGAGTCTGGACGGCAGTTAATGAATTGCCCAAATCTTCAGAGCCAGCAATAGCCTCCTTTTCGGTCAACCACTCCAACTCATCTTCGGCATCTCGAACGAATTGCTGCAAACTATAGGAGTCTTCCAAGTTTTCCCTTCTAATACCCAAAGGTTCATGAAGAGTGTGATAGCGTTTTATGGTAGACATGGCGCGTTCATGAATTTCATCCTTAAGGAAATTATCGGCTTGGAAAAATTTCTCGTCTTGCTGTTTGATTTGCTCAGCCAATTCAGCATGATGTGCTACATCGGCCTCTAGACGTTCATGTTTCTTAATTAGATTGGTGACAGCAGCCAAATCTTTGCCATAATCCTCATTAGACAAATGTGATTCAACATCATCCATCCAGTTGTTGAATTCATCTACACTACGATTGAAGGTCAGAGCTTCATAGGCTTGAATCAATTTGTCGTTCTTTTCTTTTGAGGCCGACTTCAGTTTATGCCAATCAGCTTCCAACATTTCCAATTGTTGAGCAATTTCATCCTTGGCAAAATGATCGTTCTTAATCAAATCTTCACCTTCTTTGATGACATTCTGAACTCGGGAGGCATTGTTTAATAATTCACTATCAAAAGCATTGTGCTTCTGCAATTTACTTTGTAGATTGCTGGGTTCTCGGTAGTTCTCATCCATGGCCACTTGCATTTTTTGAGCCAACCAACGATCGATTTCATAAAGACTTCTCAAGAATTTTTGTAATTGCAGAGATTGTAGCAATTTTTGTTTTCTTTCATGAGCGGAATTGTTTAGTTTTTCCTTTCTTCTGACAACATAAGCCAGCTTTTCTCTGATGACATCGGCGCCATTAGGATCACCTTCAAGTATAGACTTGGCAAACTTTTGTAGGTCTGAAACATTATCTGAATCCAAAAGCTTTTCAAAAGCATCATGTTTCTTCAACAGTCTTTCGACAGCAGTGTATGAATCTCCCAAATCATCATTGTTAAGGAAGGCCTCTTTGTTGGCCAACCATATTTCAACTTGTTCGACATGAGCCTTGAACAACTGCAATTGATGAGCTTCCGTCAAATCCTTGGCTCTTTGACTCCAGGCTTCGTGTAGATTTTGATGTAAATCCTCCAATATCTTAAGATGTTGTTTAGTTCTATTGGATTTGTCGGTGTCTGATAACTGTTCTCCCTGGAGTTTCAAGTCCTTGAAAGCTTTGTCACGACCATCAATTTCAACTTTTCTTTCCTGATGCAATTCCAATTGGGTTTCGCAATCGTTAATGGTCATTGGTGTGGGAGCAGCATTCATTTTCTTAATCATATCATTGACCCATAGTTCTAATTCACGTACATCTGAGACGAATTTGTGCACCAAGTAGGCTTCATTGAGCAGATTACGTCTCTTGACAGCCAAATCCTGCAATTGTTTCCAGGAATGGGAAAGTCCATCTAGTTTTTTAGCAATATCCATAGCTCTTTCTGGATATTTATTCTGCAAGGAACGAGCATTTTGTTCGTGTTCACAAATCTTCTGCTTAACCGCAGACATATCACGTTCCAAGGCATCTTCACGACGCATTAAGGCTTCAACAGCAGCCAAATCACGACCAGTATCTTCGGAACTCATGGCTAAAGACTTCTCAGCAATACGTTCAGCTGTATCTTCTACATCTCTGTTAAAGACATGGATTTCGTTGGCTCCACCCAATAAGGCACGGTAGGCATTCAAAGCTCCTTGTAGATGACGCCATTTACTGTTGAAATCACGTCTACGTTTGTCCACATTTGCGGATTCGGCTGGTACTTCACCTTGATTAATCAATTTATCGGCCAATGTATTGATGTGCTTAACTCTTTGGTCATCCACTCTCATATCGGAGTCAACATCATCCAGTTTACGCATCAAGGCATTGCAATGCTCTAAATCGCGACCAGTATCACTAGCCTGTACCATCATTTCCTTATCTCTTATCCAGGCTTCAATCTTGTCTAATTGATTATTGAATTCCAAAATATCTTGAGCCTCTTCCAAACCACGACCTCTGTTGTCTAACTCATCTAACAGACTCTTCCAAGCCGAAAGTACACGATCAATGGCTTGTTTGATTTCAGGCGAAGATTCATGTTGTTTGGAGAGTAAGATCAAGCCCTTCTCTTGAATTTCCTTTATACGACCCTGATTGGCAGCCACTTCAGCTTGGAAGGCTTGATGTTTCTGCAATTTCTTAATCTTTTCATCCAAATTGGAGACTTCCTTATAGTTGTTAGCATCTGCCTCTAGTTTCTTTTTCTTTTCATTTATCCAAGATTCGGCTTCGGCACAATCTCTTACAAATTGGGCATATAGCAAAGCATCTTCCAGTTTGTAACGTCTAACGGCACAAAGATCTTTAACCTTTTGACGTCTGGCCAATACTCCTTGCAAAATAGTTTGAATATTGGCACTATCATAGTGTCTTTGTTCGATAAGCTTACGACCATGCTCTTGCAACAAAGCCACCTTATCTTCTTGGGTCTGGATGAGTCTTTCGAATTCATCATGTTTCTTGATTTGATTTTGTACATCCTCAACGGTCTGGCCAAAATCGGAACTGGATAAAGCAGCCTGTTGGGAACTGGAAAGATTGTCAATTTGTTTGGCATCACGCAAGAAACAGAAGAGATCGATTTTCTGTTCCAACATTATTTTCTTCTTATTCCAGGCTGTATGCAATTTGGCACGTTCGTCTAACATGGCTGAACATTTCTCTTCAACTTCGGCAGCGGCATAGTGACCGGTCTGGACCATAGAATCGCTTAGTTCATTGAGTAAACGGAATTTATCTTCGCGTGCTTCAATTTCACCATAAATGGCATCGTGTTGGATCTTAAGAGCTGTGGCGCCAGCAGCATCACTGACATGTTCTTCGGCTTGCAGGGCAGCACGCAAGTTAGAGGACCAAGACATAATGTCTCTGACATCTGTGAGGAAGGTTTGTAAATCATAACTGGCAGCCAAACGATCAGCTCTGGCTCCAGAACGTTCTTTCAAATCATTCCAGGCAGCTACAACCTTATCTTGCTGTTGGGCAATGGCAGCAGCATTAGTAGGATATTTGCCTTGAAGACGTACAGAATCTTCCACCAAAACTTGTAATTGGGCTTCCAATGCCACCAAGTCATTCTCAAAACCTTCATGTTTCCTGGTCAAGGCTAAGGCAGAATTCAAATCTCTACCCAATTCGGTCGAGAGAGCAGCATTTTTGTCTTGTATACGGAATAAGGCTTCGGCAACATCACGATGGAAACGATGTATTTCACCGGCAGCATGCAGTTTCTGTTCTCTTAAATTCAATAGTTTTAGAAGATTTTCCCAGGACATGCGCAATTGCTCTTGTCTTTTTTCAACATCGGGCGCATAAGGACTTTCAGTGTCAATTAATTTTTTAGCTAAAACTTCACACTGGACTACACGATCTGCTCCTACTTCAACGCGATGTTTAAGATCATCAAACTTGTTTTGCAACAATTGCAAATGTTCATAGTCTTGGCCGTAATCTTCGGAAGAGGCCACCTGTTCTTGTTCCTTAATCCATTGCTCAACTTCATCGGATTCAATGAAATATTCATGCATATACAAGCTCTCCATTAGGCGTAGCTGGCGTTGGGAGGCCAACTTATGTAGAGATTTGAGCATTTTTTCAATCAATTGCTGTTTGGCGGAGAGGATTTTACTATCCGGATGGTTAGCTGCCACCATGGCAGCGCAATTATGACCCATTTCGGTAACAATACCGGTATAGGTGTCCAATTCCAATTCAATGGTCTTATGTTTAGTCAAAAGTTTAGCTGCCGAATCACGATCGCGTCCATATTCTGTGGATCTGAGGGCATTTTGTTTCTCACCCAACCAGGACTCAATTTCGTTGGCATCATACAAATATTGCTGGGCCTTCAAAGACATTTCCAATTTCTTGCTGCGCTCATTGGTATTGTATTCCAAATCATTCCAGGCATCTTCAAGTTTAGTGCACAAATCTTTGACATTTTCCTTTTCAGGATGATTTTGTTGAACCAAAGCTTGACCGGCTAGCAAAGCCTTATTGATCATGGGTTGATGTCCCTTGATTTCGGCCTCTAATTTCTTGTGCTTCTTGGACAAGGTCTGAGCCTGATGAAGATTTTGTCCCAATTCTTTGGACTTGGCGGCAGGCAAATGATCGTTGATCCATTGGAATTCATTATCCAATTCAAAGACAAACTTGTGATAGTTGAGACTTTCCTCAAGCTCATCGCGTCTTTTTTGCATGGGATCACGTAATAATTTGAAGCGATTTTGTATATCCTTAGATTCACCCTTAATATTGGCAGCATTGAAATGTCCCTCATGGGCCATTTCCTCACCGGAATTGACTAATTCATCAATCTTTTGCTCCCATATGGTAATTTCGGATTCTAAAAGTTGTTGTTTGTTGATAAGATCCTTGCAGCTTCTCAAATCATTACCCACATCCTTGCTCTTCAAGGCAGCATCTAATTCTGCCACCTTCTTCTTGGCATCCTCGATAGCACGGTGATGTTCACGTTGCGAAGCTGCCTGTTCCAATTTACGACCCTTATCTTCAGATAAAATCAAAAGATCCTTCCATTTCTTATTCAAGTCGCTGACACGTTTCTCGACTTCAGGTTTGCGATTATTGGCGGCTACCAATTGCTCGCTATCCTTGTTAATATTGCGCAGTTGACCCTCGTTGGCTCGGAGTTCGCGTTCGAAAGCTTTATGTTTTTGGAGTTTACGTGGCAAGTTGGTAAGATCACGATAGTTTTCATCTCCAGCGATCTTGGTTTTGTCTTTAAGCCAGGCATCTAAGTCATCAGCTTCGGCGGCAAACTTATGGAAGTCCTTGGAGGCTTGCAGAGAGCGTTTACGTTCAAAGGCCTTGTCTTTAGCAGCCTTGCGTTTGGCCAAAACCTGATTCCGGCGATCATTAATGCTAAAATTTGAAGAATTTGAATAAAGTGATCTTACTTTTTCCATAGAATTCTAAGAACTTACTATTTGTCATCATAATGTTTGTTGGCGATCAGTTTATCAGCATTATCCGAGAAACCTTTCAGAATTTTATCCTGTGCCATTAAACTCTTCTCAAAGTCCAAATGACGTTTCAATATAGCTTCCACTTCATCCAAAGAGTTCTGTAATTGAGTAAATAATTAAAATTTAGGTTATGATTAAAGAACGTAAAGATCAACTTACTCCTAGATTATTGTATTCCAAGAAAGCTTCATGACTCTTGGTGGTAGCATCAATTTTATCAGCTTCACGATTAAAAATTTGCAATTCTACACATTGTTGTAACCACTTCTGTTTCTCCAACCAACCCCGATGTATGGCATCTTGCTCGGCCTTGAGGCGATCAATGATCTTGACAGTTTCTTGCATATTGGGCTTACCATCCGACAACTGTTTGCCCAAGTCAATGACTTCAGCAAATTCAGTGTCATGGGCCTTGATGTCGTCTCCCAAATCATTGTGTTGTTTCAACAACTTGTTGGCAGTCTCAACATCTCTGGCCGGTTCATCCGAGTTCAATTGATCCTTAACTGAATCAATCCAGGCCAATAAAGTCTTAGCGCTGTTGTTAAAGATCTGTTGTCCTACAGCACTTTCAATGCGCGCCCTAAGCTCACTGCTCTTATTGTGAACTTGACCCCACATGTCTTGTACTTCTTGCTGACGAGCTGTAACGTTATCCCTTTCGGCGGGATAGGCATTCTTTACCGAATTACCCAAGTAATTGACACGGTTAACCTTCTCCTCAATGGGAGCCAATTCACGTTCCATATTTTGATGACGTCTTTGCAGAGCTTGAACAGTTTTCAAGTCAGGACTTATGAACGCCGAGTCAAGTTGTATCATTTTCTCGCTCATCCATACTTTGGCCTCATCGCAGGTACGGTTAAATAGTTCAACACTTGAGGCGCCTTCCAAGCTCTTTTCCTTTTGTGCCTTGGCATTATTAAGTCTCTGCCAGATTTGGTGAATTTGTTTTTGACGGGCAATGATTTTGTCCAGTTGGGAATGACCCTGACGGCGGAAAGTGTCCACAGCAGAATCGATTTCTTCAATGCGTTTTGAGGCAGCCGAGAGATCTGTTAAGAATTTTTCAAATTTACGTTTGGCATTCTCCACACCTTCACCGCCTTCATCGGACTTAATCATGCGCTCCTTCTCCTTCATCCACTTTTCGAAGTCATCGCACTCACGATAGAAACCAAAGAGATGAATAGAGTCTTCCAAGAGGGCATGACGTTTTTGGGCTGTATCCTGCAATTCATCGTAGGTGGCGTTAATACGCTTTTGTCTCTTTTCCACACTATCGGAGTTCTCATTAATACTGTTAACCGAAGTGCGACGCTTGACCACCGGCTTGGGTGTTACAATGGCGGGTTTGACACGTTTGACGGGTACCACCTGTCTCACCAAGATGGTCTTCTTAACCTTTTGCAAAGCCTTAACTTTCTCTGCTTTGGGTACTATACAGGTAACAGGGCGGGGTTCAATTTCACGAACATAGTTGGCAGGCACAAAACCCTCATGACCATTTTCCTTGCGCACACACCACCAATCGTCATTGGTCTTGGATTTCAAAAGCATGACTTCGCCCTTGTCCATTTTCATACCCTGACCCTCAAAGGGAAACATGGCACGAACATGAGGCAACATTTTGGTTTCAGTTACCTTGCGATGTTCCAACTTCTCCACCCATTCATCTTCCCAAACCTCCTTGGGCACCAGGCGTGTTTCATTAACCCATTCTTCTTGCTGTTGTTGCTCGATTTCAGGCATTTCTGGCTCATTAGCCGACAACTCCAAAGTACAAATACCAGCTTTGATGAGCTTGTCGGCTTGTTGGTTCAGATTTAAAATATCTCCCGAGTAGGCATTCAATTCACCCTGAAGATCACGATGTCTTTGCAGTAAGGCCTGGGCGGAGGGTTCATCATTGCCATAGTCTTTGGAATTGACTAAAGCCATTTTTTCATTAAGCCATGATTCGGCCTCATTGGCATCGGTATAGAATTGATAGGCCTCGGCAGCATCTTCTAGCTGTTTGCGACGCATTTCCACCAATTCCTCAAGGGCCTTCCAGTGATCGTCTAAACTATCGATACGGGATTTAATTTCCGCTGATCTAGGATGTTTATCGCCTATCAGACGTTTACCAGCATCTGACATTTGTTGGGATTTTGGTTTGCGGGATTTGATTTCATCTTCTAGGGCTTTGTGTTTTTGCTGCAAAGACAAAACAGCTCTCAAGTCCTTGGCGGTAATGCCGGTCTTGCAGATGCGCTGTTTATCCACCAGCCAACCTTCCTCATTATCATAGTCTTCCATGAAATGATGGAAATTACGTGCCTCTTCTAAGCAGGCTCTGCGCTTGGCACATAATTCTAAAAGGACTTTGTAGGCTTCTTCTAATTCAGCCAATTTCTTATTAAGAACAGCGGCATCTTTGTGCTCTGAGTTCTTAAAGGGCAAAGCTTGACGGGTGAAGCGTTTAATGGTCTCACCATAGGTATTCACTTGTAATTCCTGCAGAGAATGAGCCTGCAATAGCTCCTCAACCCCTAAAAGGTGAGGACCGACATCTTCAGATCTGAACTGTATTTGCAATTCCTTAATGGATTCGGTGGTACTGGTTATCTCTCTGAGTAAATTCATTAAGGTGCTCATTTGTGACAAATTAAGCCGTTGATTCTCCAAAAGCTCTAACAATTTACGCCATTTTTCCATAACCTCATTTTCACGCTTTTTCACACGTTCCTTGCCGTGATAGTTTTCACGCTCCAACTCATCGGCCATGGCCGTCAAATCGTTAAATCTTTCTACACGTGCCAAGATATCCGCGGAAATAGCTTCATGTTTCTTGAGGGTAGCATCGACTTGTTTCAAATAGCGTGGATCGGAGAGAACTTGTATCATTTCTTTGAGATAGCCCTCACGCAATACTGATTTCTTTTCGAATTTGTAGTTCAATTGTTCTAGTTTTTCCTGACGCAAAAGCTCTTCTCTTAGGGCTACCTCACGATGATGTTCGGCATATTCCAGTTGTTGCCAGGCTTTTTCAATGTCGTTGACCAGTTGTCCATCTTGGGGGTTATAGGGTGGCTGATTGAGAGCTTTAAGCAGGGTGTTGATGGTGAAGTAGAGAGCTTCGATTTCACTGCGTTCTTTGTATCTGGAAGGGAAAAGGGGAGGGAAATTGTTAATCGATTGTTTAAGTGGAAGTTTTTCTCGAAAAATTTCCTATAAGAAGTGAATTTTTGCAAATTTTTTGTTAAAAAGTGAATTTTCGAAAAATTTCCTAAATATATAAAATTTTCGAAAAATTTCGTTTAAATAGTCAATTTTCGAAAAATTTCCTATAAAAAGTCAATTTTCGAAAAATTTCTTATAAATAGTCAATTTTCGAAAAATTTCCTATAAAAAGTCAATCTTCGAAAAATTTCCTATAAAAAGTCAATTTTCGAAAAATTTTCTATAAAAAGTCAATTTTCGAAAAATTTCCCATAAAAAGTCAATTTTCGAAAAATTTCCTATAAAAAGTCAATTTTCGAAAAATTTCCTATAAAAAGTCAATTTTCGAAAAATTTCTTATAAATAGTGAATTTTCGAAAAATTTCCTATAAAAAGTCAATTTTCGAAAAATTTCCTATAAAAAGTCAATTTTCGAAAAATTTCCTATAAAAAGTCAATTTTCGAAAAATTTCCTATAAAAAGTCAATTTTCGAAAAATTTCTTATAAATAGTCAATTTTCGAAAAATTTCCTATAAAAAGTCAATTTTCGAAAAATTTCCTATAAAAAGTCAATTTTCGAAAAATTTCTTATAAATAGTGAATTTTCGAAAAATTTCCTATAAAAAGTCAATTTTCGAAAAATTTCCTATAAAAAGTCAATTTTCGAAAAATTTCCTATAAAAAGTCAATTTTCGAAAAATTTCCTATAAAAAGTCAATTTTCGAAAAATTTCCTATAAAAAGTCAATTTTCGAAAAATTTCCTATAAAAAGTCAATTTTCGAAAAATTTCCTTTAAATAGTCAATTTTCGAAAAATTTCCTATAAATAGTCAATTTTCGAAAAATTTCCTATAAATAGTCAATTTTCGAAAAATTTCCTTTAAATAGTCAATTTTCAAAAAATTTCCTATAAAAAGTCAATTTTCAAAAAATTTCCTGTAAAAAGTCAATTTTCAAAAAATTTCCTATAAAAAGTCAATTTTCGAAAAATTTCCTATAAAAAGTAAATTTTCGAAAAATTTCCTATAAAAAGTCGATTTCGAAAAATTTCCTATAAAATGGTAATTTTCGAAAAATTCCTATAAATATAAAATTTTCGAAAAATTTCCTATAAAAAGTCAATTTTCGAAAAATTTCCTATAAATAGTCAATTTTCGAAAAATTTCCTATAAATAGTCAATTTTCGAAAAATTTCCTTTAAATAGTAAATTTTCGAAAAATTTCCTATAAATAGTCAATTTTCGAAAATTTTTCTATAATAGTCAATTTTCGAAAAATTTCCTATAAATAGTCAATTTTCGAAAAATTTCCTATAAATAGTCAATTTTTGAAAAATTTCCTATAAATAGTAAATTTTAGAAAAATTTCCTATAAATAGTCAATTTTCGAAAAATTTCCTATAAATAGTCAATTTTTGAAAAATTTCTTATAAATAGTCAATTTTCGCAAAATTTCCTTTAATTAGTCAAGTTTCGAAAAATTTACTATAAATAGTAAATTTTCGAAAAATTTACTATAAATAGTAAATTTTCGAAAAATTTACTATAAATAGTAAATTTTCGAAAAATTTCCTATAAATAGTCAATTTTCCAAAAATTTCCTATTAATAGTAAATTTTCGAAAAATTTCCTATAAATAGTAAATTTTCGAAAAATTTCTTATAAATAGTCAATTTTCGCAAAATTTCCTATAATTAGTCAATTTTCGAAAAATGTCAATTTTCGGAAAATCTCCTATAATTAGTCAATTTTCGAAAAATTTCCTATAAATAGTCAATATTCGAAAAATTTCCTAAAAATAGTAAAGTTTCGAAAAATTTCCTTTAAATAGTAAATTTTTGAAAAATTTCTTAAAAAAGTAAATTTTTGAAAAATTTTCTATAAAAAGTATATTTTCGAAAAATTTCCTATAAAAACGCAATTTTCGAAAAATTTCTTATGAATAGTCAATTTTCAAAAAATTTCCTTTAAATGGTAAATTTTCGAAAAATTTCCTATAAATAGTCAATTTTCGAAAAATTTCCTAAAAATAGTAAATTTTCGAAAAATTTCCAATAAATGTAAGTTTCGAAAAATTTCCTTTAAATAGTAAATTTTTGAAAAATTTCTTAAAAAAGTAAATTTTTGAAAAATTTTCTATAAAAAGTATATTTTCGAAAAATTTCCTATAAAATCGCAATTTTCGAAAAATTTCTTATGAATAGTCAATTTTCAAAAAATTTCCTTTAAATGGTAAATTTTCGAAAAATTTGCTATAAATAGTCAATTTTCGAAAAATTTCCTATTAATAGTCAATTTTCGAAAAAATTTCCTTTAAATAGTCAATTTTTTGGTTCTAAAATTATTTACTTACTTTGGCGGCTTCTCTATAGTTCTGTACTCCTTAAATGCCAACAATTCCTTTTGAATGCCCTCCAGCGAATTGGGAAAATCGCGCTGTTGCAATTCCAAAGTTTTTTGTCTGATCCAACTCAAAAGATTCGTAGTCAAACGTTCGTAATAGATTTTCTTACGATCTGCATCCATCAGTTGACCCACAATCTACAAAATTAATTTATTGCTATTAGTTTTCATGTTTAACAAGGTTTTTAATAAAAAGAAATTAAAATAAATTATTGCAATTTATAAGTTAATAATTTATTGTTATTATTAAGTTAATAATGAAAAAGAAAACAAGATAGAGGAGAGTTTACAAAAAAATATTAATGTTTCCATTTGTCTTCGTAAATAGACCGGAACTATTAATGCAAATTATGTTATGATATGAAAGAGTACAAACATAGATTTCTATTATATGAATGACTTGTTAAAAAAATGAACATAAATCATGTTGTTTTAAAGTTACACCATTTAAAAAGATGTTCATTTTGAAATTGATTTAAAAAAAAATTTATTTATACTTAGTATATTGCACTAGATTCACAACTTGATACAAATAATGCTTAATTTTTCAAAAATCCAATTCTTATATTTTAAAATTCATGGACTAAATGAGAATTATGTCAATAAAGCAGCATTTTCTAGCTTTTCGATAAGTTGGGATACTAGTGCAAATTATTCAGTATAAACTACATTTCAAATAAAATTATTCCAATTCGAAACAGTGTCAAATAGCGTGACTTACATTTGCAATACGTTTGCCACTCTTTTGCTCGTTCTTCATACGAGCAAAGGTGTGATAATAAGAGGCCACGTAGGTCAAGATGGATTTCTCATCAGGGCGGGCTGAGTCGATATCTTCAGCATCCAATAAACTGAAAATTTGAAAAGAAAAAATATTAGTTTAAACAGCTTTAATCGCCGCCACTTAACTCACCTTGGTATACCCAATTCCGATGCCGCCATATCGAAGGCATGATTCAAATTATCAATATTCGTATTTTTCGAATTAACAATTGTGCTGTACTCAAACAAATCGGGACGATGCGAATGTATTAGAGCATTGAAACCCAAACCCGAACGCCATGATGAGGTGAAATCTTGTATATTAACGCCGGGATAACCGTGTGTCTTGCGCTGGCACCACAACAGCAAAGCATCTTTGGCAGAACGTTTTTCGGACGATTCATTTTCTTCGTCAACATCAATTTCAATTTCTTGAATTTGAAATCGTAAAATGATTGTCCAGATGAGACCTAAAATTAAGCGGGGATTGCCATCGACAATGTCTTCGGCACCGATAGACTCCAGACGGACCTGGGAAGAGTAAAGGTAAGAACATTTTTAAAATACTATAATTAAGAAGTTTTGAAGTAACAATGTATTACAAGATATAGTAGGACCCAGAGTCATGTTTGTAGTAAAAATACTAAAAAAAAAATTCAATTTTTTGAAAAAGTTCCTATAAAAATAATAAATTTTTGAAAAATTTCCTATAAAAATAGTAAATTTTTGAAAAATTTCCTATAAAAATAGTAAATTTTTGAAAAATTTCCTATAAAAATAGTAAATTTTTGAAAAATTTCCTATAAAAATAGTAAATTTTTGAAAAATTTCCTATAAAAATAGTAAATTTTTGAAAAATTTCCTATAAAAATAGTAAATTTTTGAAAAATTTCCTATAAAAATAGTAAATGTTTGAAAAATTTCCTATAAAAATAGTAAATGTTTGAAAAATTTCCTATAAAAATAGTAAATTTTTGAAAAATTTCCTATAAAAATAGTAAATTTTTGAAAAATTTCCTATAAAAATAGTAAATTTTTGAAAAATTTCCTATAAAAATAGTAAATTTTTGAAAAATTTCCTATAAAAATAGTAAATTTTTGAAAAATTTCCTATAAAAATAGTAAATTTTTGAAAAATTTCCTATAAAAATAGTAAATTTTTGAAAAATTTCCTATAAAAATAGTAAATTTTTGAAAAATTTCCTATAAAAATAGTAAATTTTTGAAAAATTTCCTATAAAAATAGTAAATTTTTGAAAAATTTCCTATAAAAATAGTAAATGTTTGAAAAATTTCCTATAAAAATAGTAAATGTTTGAAAAATTTCCTATAAAAATAGTAAATTTTTGAAAAATTTCCTATAAAAATAGTAAATTTTTGAAAAATTTCCTATAAAAATAGTAAATTTTTGAAAAATTTCCTATAAAAATAGTAAATTTTTGAAAAATTTCCTATAAAAATAGTAAATTTTTGAAAAATTTCCTATAAAAATAGTAAATTTTTGAAAAATTTCCTATAAAAATAGTAAATTTTTGAAAAATTTCCTATAAAAATAGTAAATTTTTGAAAAATTTCCTATAAAAATAGTAAATTTTTGAAAAATTTCCTATAAAAATAGTAAATTTTTGAAAAATTTCCTATAAAAATAGTAAATTTTTGAAAAATTTCCTATAAAAATAGTAAATTTTTGAAAAATTTCCTATAAAAGTAGTAAAATTTTGAAGAATTTTCTAAAAAATAGTAAATTTTTGACAAAATTTCCTATAAAAATAGTCAATTTTTGAAAAAATTCCTATAAAAATAGTAACTTTTTTAAAAATTTCCTATAAAAATTAAATTTTCGAAAAATTTCTGTAAAAGTCAATATTCAAAAAATTTGTTTAAAAAGTCAAAAGTCAAAATTCCTATAAATAGTCAATTTTCGAAAAATTTCCTTTAAAAAGTTAATTTTCGAAACATTGCCTATAAATAGTCAAGTTTCGAAAAATTTCCTATAAAAAGTAAATTATTGCTAAATTTTCATTCAAAAGTAAATTTTCGAAAAATTTCATACAAATATTAAAATTTCTAAATATTTCATATAAATATTCAATTTTTGAAAAATTTCCTATAAAATGTGAATTTTCGAAAAATTTCCTTTAAATATAAATTTTTTTAAAAATTTGTTTTAAATATAACATTTTTAAAAAATTTAATTTATATTTTTCGAAAAATTTCCTTTAAATATTGAGTTTTTGAAAAATTTCCCTTAAGTATTAAATTAAGTTCATTTAAATATTGAATTTTCGAAAAATTTCCTATAAATAGTCAATTTTTTAAAAATTTCCTTTAAGTATTAAATTTTAAAAAAATTTTCTTTAAATATTCAATTTTCGAAAAATTTTATTTATATATTAAATTTTTCAAAAATTTCCTTTAAATATTGAATTTTCGAAAAATTTCCTATAAATAGACAATTTTTGAAAAATTTCCTATAAGTATTAAATTTTCGAAAAATGTCCTTTAAATATTCATTTTTCGAAAAATTTCCTTTATATATTAAATTTTTGAAAAATTTCCTATAAATGGTCAATTTTCGAAAATTTCCTATAAATAGTAAATTTTTGAAAAAAAATTTCCTATTAATAGTTAATTTTTGAAAAATTCATTTAAATTTTAAACAATTTCCTATAAATAGTCAATTTTCTTTAAATATTAAATTTTCGAAAAATTTCCTTTAAATAGTCAATTTTCGAAAATATTTCCTACAAATAGTCATTTTTCGAAAATATTTTCTATAAATTGTAAATTTTTGAAAAATTTCCTATAAAGTGTAAATTTTCGAAAAATTTCCTATAAACAGTGAATTTTCGAAAAAATTCCTATAAATATTCGATTTTCGAAAAATTTGCTATAAATATTCAATTTTCAAAAAATTTCCTATAAATATTCAATTTTCGAAAACTTTCCTATAAAAAGTAAATTTTCGAAGAATTTGAAACAAATATTCAATTTTCGAAAAATTTCCTTTAAATATTAAATTTTTGAAAAGTTTCCTTTAAATATCAAATTTCCGATAAATAGTGAATTTCCTATAAATAGTCAATTTTTGGAAAATTTCCTATAAAAATTTAATCTTAGAAAATTTCCCAATAAATAGCAAATTTTCAAAAAATGTTCCATAAATATCAATTTTTGAAAAATTTCCTTTAAATATTAAATTTTTGAAAAATTTCCTTTAAATATTAAATTTTCGAAAAATTTCCTTTAAATATTAAATTTTCGAAAAATTTTTTTTAAATATTAAATTTTCGAAAAATTCTTATAAATAGTCAATTTTTGAAAAATTTCCTTTTAATAGCCAATTTTCCGAAAATTGTGAATTAAGTAAATATGGGCAATTAATTTACTAATTTTTGATTTTGAGTGTAAAGAAGACTAAACAAAATCTGTTCAACCTGCTGTTAAAATCTAATTAACAATACAACCCAAAGTTTTAACATTAAAACAACTTGTTCGGCTTTTTTTGTTTTAAAAATTAAAACAAATACTCATCTCAACATACAATCATTCCAAATAAAATTCACGTAATTAATTAAAACTCAAAACTAAGTTAAACAAAAGAATGTTTAGTTATAAATATTTTAGTTTTTTCTTTTCCAACTCCACCTTTTCAGCGCCGCTTTTTTCTTGCCTCATGTGAGAGAAGTGAAAAAATAATTGTTATAATAAGAAAAGTACCCGCAATAAATTGCATTTCTTTTTTTTTCTGACAATGTAATGGAAAAATAATGAAAAGTGAAAGTTTATGAATTTGAAAACTCAGTCAGTGCAGCCAGTAGTCGCGTCGCATCGTTTGGAATTTCTATACCTGAGAGCTAGTGCAAATATGTAACTTAAAATGTAAAGAAAAAAACCTGGCTCGAACCAAACATAGACGACGTCATAGCTTATAATGATAGATCATATTTAATGATCACTTGCTTTTTTTTTTTCTATAAATATTTCGTTTCAAATGGGTTCCAGACATGCAACTTTCAATGTATGTAAACTAGTCTAGATAGATTTAGAAATGATTTGAAATTCTAAATAGGAAAATTTGTATCACTAATTTTATGAAAACAAGAAAATTTTGAAAATTTTCTTATTATAAAAAAGTAAAATTGTGAAAATTTTCCTATTGAAAAATAGCAAAATTTTGAAAATTTTCCTATTGAAAAATAGCAAAATTTTGAAAATTTTCCTATTGAAAAATAGCAAAATTTTGAAAATTTTGCTATTGAAAAATTGTAAAATTTTGAAAATTTTTCTATAAAAAAATAATAAAATTTTTAAAAACTTCCTATTAAAAAATACCAAAATTTTAAAAATTTTCCTATTGAAAAATAACAAAATTTTGAAAATTTTCCTATAAAAAAATAATAAAATTTTTAAAAACTTCCTATTGAAAAATAGCAAAATTTTGAAAATTTTCCTATTGAAAAATAGCAAAATTTTGAAAATTTTCCTATTGAAAAATTGTAAAATTTTGAAAATTTTTCTATAAAAAAAATAATAAAATTTTTAAATTTTATTAATTTTAAAAATTTTCCTATTGAAAAATAGCAAAATTTTGAAAATTTTCCTATTGAAAAATAGCAAAATTTTAAAAATTTTCCTATTGAAAAATAGCAAAATTTTGAAAATTTTCCTATTGAAAAATAGCAAAATTTTGAAAAATTTCCTATTGAAAAATAGCAAAATTTTTAAAAATTTCCTATAGAAAAATAATAATTTTCCTTTAAAAAATTTTTTTCAAATTTTCCTATTAGAAAATAGTTAAGTCTTAAAAACTATCCTAATGAAAAATAGTAAAAACTGACTTTTGTATTTAACCCTCAAGCCGCCTTATTTTGTTGCCTGTGGTCTTAATTATAGTTGGCTTCAGATTTTATAACCAGATTTCTTCTTTAAGTTTAAATTTAAATGATAATAATCTTTTTAGGTTTTATGGGAATTTGCCAAATAAAGTTAAAAGTTTTCTTTGCAGTGAAACGTTTATTTTGCCGCTTTTACAAAATTTACTCATTATTTTAGTCACATGAAAAGTAGTCGCATTTGTCATATAGAAAAAGTAATTTAAAAGTCATTGAACTAATGGGTAGCATTTTAATTAGCAATTAACACCTCATAACAATTACAATTACAATGCAAATCGTTTGTGTTTAAGGGGTAAAAGTATCATAAACAAAAATGCATTAAAATTTGCAAAAATATTAAATATTTACATGCTAATTGTTAAATGGACAAACATTAAAATTTTATATGAAGGATAATCAAAAAATTACTTCCAGTTTATAGTTAAAGTAAGTCTTTGGTAATTACAGACCGCTAACGTAATGCATTACTTTGCAATTAAATTTTTTACCTGTAATATAAGGAACAGATAATAATTAGTTATCTTGATCGATTAAACTCTGGAACCTCTTGAATAATTTTTACAATCATATATTCATACCTTATTGAAAGCTCTGTCTGTGCATTCCAAATTGAATTTCATAAAATGTTTGCAAAATCTTATCTTTATGAAGTTATTTTTTTCATAGTTAAGTAAAAATAACTAACATATTTTTCAACAATAAACAAAAAAAAATTTCCATTGTTTGCGAAAATATGTAACCATATGCGTTTATTAACTCTGCGAATACGTTCATGTGTAGAAAATGTAAAAGCTTTAATAAAAATATCTCTATTAAATAAATATTTACCCATAAATATCTTTGCAATGTTTACTACTAAATTTTACTATTAATAAAAAAACACTATAAATTGACAATTTGCAAGAGATTTTTCGACAATTGAATATTTAAAGGAAATTTTTCGAAAATTTAATATTTAAAGAAAATTTCTCGAAAATTTAATATTTAAAGGAAATTTTTCGAAAATTTAATATTTAAAGAAAATTTCTCGAAAATTTAATATTTAAAGGAAATTTTTCGAAAATTTAAAATATTTTTTAAAAAAGTACTAATATAGAAAATTTTTCAAAAATTTACTTTGTTTCGGAAATATTTCGATATATGACTTTTTATTTGAAATTTTTCAATTTACACGAAATTTTTCGAAAATTGACTATTATAAGACATTTTTCGAAAATTTACTTTTTTCGAAAATTGACTATTTATAGGAAATTTTTCGAAAAATGACTTTTTATAGGGAATTTTTCGAAAATTGACTATTTATAAGAAATTTTTCGAAAATTTAATATTTTAAGGAAATTTTTCGAAATTGAGAAATTTTTCGAAAATTTACTATTTATAGAACATTTTTTTTTTTCGAAAATTTAATATTTAAAGAAAATTTTTCGAAAATTAAATATTTAAAAGAAATTTTTCGAAATTGAGAAATTTTTTGATAATTTACTTTTTTTTAGGAAATTTTTTGAAAATTGACTACTTTACAAAATTTTTTCGAAATGTGAATAAAATTTTTCCAAAATTTAATATTTAATGAAAATTTTAGAAAATTGACTCTTTATAGGAAATTTTTCGAAAACTGACTGTTTATAGAATTTTTTTTTTGAAAATTGACTATTTATAGGAAATCTTTCGAAAATTTACTACTTAAAATAAATTTTCGAAATTGGCTATTTAAAGTAAATTTTTTGAAAATTGACTATTTAAAAGAAATTTTTCAAAAATCGACTATTTATAAGAAATTTTTCGAAAATTGACTATTTATATCACATTTTTTTTTCGAAAATTGACCATTTAAAGGAAATTTTTCAAAAATCGACTATTTATAGGAAATTTTTCGAAAATTGACTATTTACAGGAAATTTTTCGAAAATTTACCGTTTATAGGGCATTTTTTTTCGAAAATTGACTATTTACAGGAATTTTTTCGAAAATTTTCTATTTATAGACAATTTTACGAAAATTTAATATTTATAGGAAATTTTACGATAATTTACTATTCAGTAGACATTTTTCCAAAATCGACTATTTATAGGAAATTTTACGAAAATTGAAAATTTACTTTTTAAAGGAAATATCTCGAAAATTGTCTCTTTATAGAAAATTTTCCGAAAATTGACTATTTATAGGAAATTTTTCGAAAATTGACTATCCATTGGAAATTTTTCAAAAATTAATTATTTACCTATAGCACATTTTTCGAAAATTGAATATTTAACAAAAATTTACTTTTGAAGGATATTTTATAGAAAATGATTCAAAAATTGAATATTTATAGGAAATTTTTGGATTTTTTTTCCAAAATTTGTTTTTATAAGTAATTTTTCAAAAATTGACAATTTATAGGAAATTTTTCAAAAATTGACAATTTATAGGATATTCGAAAATTGATTATTTAACGGATTTTTTTAGAAAAATTGACTATTTCTAGGAAATTTTTAGAAAAATTTACTATTTATAGGAAGTTTTACTAAAATTTTCTATTTTAAGGAAATTTTTCAAAAATTGATTTTTTAAAGAAAATTGACTATTTTTACAAAATTTTTCGGAAAGTGAAATTTGTTGAAAATTTTTAATTTTTAGGAAATTTTTCGAAAATAGGAAAATTTTTCGAAAATTGACTATTTAAGGAAATTTCTCAAAAAATGGCTATTTTTAAGAAATTTTTCGAAATTTTAATATTTATGGGAAATTTTTCGGAAATTGAATTTTTGATGGAAATTTTTCGAAAATTGAATATTGAAAGGAAATTTTTGGAAAATTAATAAAAAACATTTTGAAAATTGACTATTTCTATAAAAAAATTTTCGAAAATATTTTGATACAAAATTTACTATTTTTATAGGAAATTTTTCAAAAATTTTCTATTTTTATAGGAAATTTTTCAAAAATTTCTTATTTTCATAGGAAATTTTTCAAAGATTTCCTATTTTTATAGGAAATTTTTTAAAAATTTTTATCGGCAATTTTGCAAAAATTTACTATTTCTATAGGAAATTTTTCAAAAATTTACTATTTTTATAGGAAATTTTTAAAAATTTACTATTTTTATAGGAAATTTTTCAAAAATTTACTATTTTTATAGGAAGTTTTTCAAAAATTTACTACTTTTATAGGAAATTTTTCAAAAATTTGCTATTTTTATAGGAAGTTTTTCAAAAATTTTTTATTTTTATAGGAAATTTTTCAAAAATTTTTTATTTTTATAGGAAATTTTTCAAAAATTTTCTATTTTTATAGGAAATTTTTCAAAATTTACTATTTTTATAGAAATTTTTTGAAAAATTTACTGTTTTTATAGAAATTTTCCAAAAATTTACTATTTTTATAGGAAATTTTTCAAAAATTTACTATTTTTATAGGAAATTTTTCAAAAATTTACTATTTTTATAGGAAATTTTTCAAAAATTTACTATTTTTATAGGAAATTTTTCAAAAATTTACTATTTTTATAGGAAATTTTTCAAAAATTTACTATTTTTATAGGAAATTTTTCAAAAATTTTCTATTTTTATAGGAAATTTTTCAAAAATTTACTATTTTTATAGGAAATTTTTCAAAAATTTTCTATTTTTATAGGAAATTTTTCAAAAATTTACTATTTTTATAGGAAATTTTTCAAAAATTTTTTATTTTTATAGGAAATTTTTCAAAAATTTTCTATTTTTATAGGAAATTTTTCAAAATTTACTATTTTTATAGAAATTTTTTGAAAAATTTACTATTTTTATAGAAATTTTCCAAAAATTTACTATTTTTATAGGAAATTTTTCAAAAATTTACTATTTTTATAGGAAATTTTTCAAAACTTTACTATTTTTATAGGAAATTTTTCAAAAATTTTCTATTTTTATAGGAAATTTTTCAAAAATTGTTTATTTATAGGAAATTTTTTAAAAATTTTCTATTTTTATAGGAAATTTTTCAAAAATTTTCTATTTTTATAGGAAATTTTTCAAAAATTTTCTATTTTTATAGGAAATTTTTCAAAAATTTTCTATTTTTATAGGAAATTTTTCAAAAATTTTCTATTTTTATAGGAAATTTTTCAAAAATTTACCATTTTTATAGGAAATTTTTCAAAAATTTTCTATTTTTATAGGAAATTTTTCAAAAATTTTCTATTTTTATAGGAAATTTTTCAAAAATTTTCTATTTTTATAGGAAATTTTTCAAAAATTTCCTAATTTTTATAGGAAATTTTTCAAAAATTTCCTAATTTTATAGGAAATTTTTCAAAAATTTTCTATTTTTATAGGAAATTTTTCAAAAATTTTCTATTTTTATAGGAAATTTTTCAAAAATTTTCTATTTTTATAGGAAATTTTTCAAAAATTTTCTATTTTTATAGGAAATTTTTTAAAAATTTTCTATTTTTATAGGAAATTTTTCAAAAATTTTCTATTTTTATAGGAAATTTTTCAAAAATTTCCTATTTTTATAGGAAATTTTTCAAAAATTTTCTATTTTTATAGGAAATTTTTCAAAAATTTTCTATTTTTATAGGAAATTTTTCAAAAATTGTCTATTTTTATAGGAAATTTTTCAAAAATTTTCTATTTTTCAGGAATTTACTATTTTTATAGGAAATTTTTCAAAAATTTCCTTTTTTTATAGGAAATTTTTCAAAAATTTCCTTTTTTTATAGGAAATTTTTCAAAAATTTACTATTTTTATAGGAAATTTTTCAAAAATTTGCTATTTTTATAGGAAATTTTTCAAAAATTTCCTATTTTAATAGGAAATTTGTCAAGAATTTACTATTTTTATAGGAAATTTTTCAAAAATTTCATATTTTTCAAAAATTTATTATTTTATAGAAAATTTTTCAAAAATTTCATATTTTTCAAAAATTTATTATTTTTATAGAAAATTTTTCAAAAAATTACTATTTTTATAGGAAATTTTTCAAAAATTTACTATTTTTATAGGAAATTTTTTTAAAAATTTACTATTTTTATAGGAAATTTAAAAAAAAATATTTTTATAAGAGATTTTTCGAAAACATTTTTTCGCGAGTGTAAACAAAGTTTGCATACTTTGCAAAAAATTGTTTTAATTTAAATGTAAATATATAGGTAATGAAAGTGTACACGTAAATATACAGACAATAGATCGAGTGTAAGCAACCGTAATAGTAAAGAAAATTACAAAGAAAACTCAAGCAAAATTCAGAGGAAAAGGAAATCAAAAGCAGCAAAAAAAAAGTAACTGAAAAGTAAACTAAAAACTATGTCACACGCCAACCTAAAGTTTAGAAATGCAAACAAACTAATGTAACATCATTATTATTATTAGCAACAACATCATTATCATCATTAACGCCAGCAACATATGAAATTGTTGGAAAAAAAGGTAATTATTTTCAATGAAAATTTTGTTAAGAGAAGAAAAAGTTTGATTTTTTTCAGAAGCCATTAAAGTGTTGATGAAGTGATTAGAAAAGACAATTCTCCCCCCAATGATGTTTTCATTTCGTTTGTTTTTGATGACTTCAGCTGATTTAGTTTTTAACCATTTAGTTAAATGTAAATTACGAGTATTTTTGTGTAAATAAATCTTTAAATAAAACTACAAGTTTTATTTAAATTTACGATTA
This sequence comes from Stomorhina lunata, assembly GCA_933228675.1. Taxonomy (NCBI): domain Eukaryota; kingdom Metazoa; phylum Arthropoda; class Insecta; order Diptera; family Rhiniidae; genus Stomorhina; species Stomorhina lunata. Next base: position 44,587,829 of record OW121742.1, on the reverse strand, counting down.
TATTTAGCTCACGGACGGACAGACGGACGTTTTGACTGCCTCAACGTTTTTTGAACTCTTGTCAATTAAGGCTTACGTTTCACTTGAAATTAATTCATTTTATCTTTTTTCATTATTTGAAAAATTTTCTATTTTCTAATTTATTTTTAATTCTTTTGCCATTTTCTATGGTTGAGCATTTTCAATTTATTATTATCGTTTTCTTGTTTTCCCGTTACAAAGTCATCACAAGTCCATAACATAAGATGCATATCATCCATCGCTGGAATTACATAGTTTACATACGCGCATGCGTATGGTAGAATGATTTGTGTAATTCAATAGTGATTTGTTGAACTAGAAGTAATTTTTATGTGCCAGGTCTTATTGTGTGATTTGCCTGTTGTTGTTTTTTTTTATAGTGTAAAGAATCTGTACAAGATAAACACGTAGACAAGTGACCGTAAAATAAGTAAAGGCAGAAATGGGAGAGCTTTTAGGCCACATTTCAAAGTATCAAATAATAAGAATTAATTAAAATACTATAAAATTATACAATATTAAAAAAAAATATTGTCAAACATGTAAAACATTACATTCCATATTTTTTACGCCATGTAAACAATGTAAAAAATTAAAAATTGAATACAAATACCATTTTTAATTAGTTTAAACTTTGTGAATCATGTAAAAAAAGGATTTTCTTTAATTGTTTACATAATGTAAAATATGTAGAAAATTAAAAAACGCGTAAAAATCATTTAATATTTTTTTTTTAAGAAATAACAAATTTTGCAATTGTTTACACCATGTAAAATGTGTTAACAATGTCAAAAGTAATGAAACATTTGAAAAAAAGGATTTAATTTTTGTAAAAATATTATTCAAGGTGTAAAACATGACTTTCTACAATTTTTTACATCATGTAAACAATGTAAAATATTAAAAATTTAATACAAATACCTTCTAAATTAGTTAAAACATTGTAAATCGTGTAAAATTAGCTTTTCAGCAATTGTTTACGTTATGTAAAATATGTAAAAAATTGAAAAACATGTTAAAACTTAGCATTTTGCAATTTTAAATTATTTCTAAAGAAGAAATAAAAGCATATACAATTGTTTGCACCATGTAAATTTATAAAAGCGATTTAATATGCGTAAAAAAACTGTTTTAGGTGTAAATCATGACTTTCTACAATTGTTTACATGGTGTAAAGAATGTTAAGAATTTAAAAGTAATTACAAATACTATTCTAAGTAAATTTTAACCTTGTTAAAAGTGTAAAATAAGATTTTCTTCAATTGTTTACATTATGTAAAATATGTAAAAAATTTATGAAAACATGTAGAATATACAATTGTTTACACCATGTAAAAATTTCAAAAAACTTAAAACTTATGAAAAATTTATAAAAGGGATTTAATATGCGTAAAAATACTGTTTTGGGTGTGAATCATGACTTTCTACAATTGTTTACATGATGTAAAGAATGTAAAGAATTTAAAAGTAAATACAAATACTATTCCAAATAGTTTTAACTTTGTTTATAGTGTAAAATAAGATATTTTTCAATTGTTTACATTATGTAAAATATGTAAAAAATTTAAAAAACATGTAGAAACTTTGTATTTTGAAATTTTATATCTTTTACGAACAGAAATAAAAATTATACAATTGTTTACACCATGTAAAATATACTTATAATGTCGAAAGTTATAAAATGCTTATAAATAGGATTTAACATATTTAAAAATATTGTTAGTCATGTTTTACACGACTTTACACAATTTTTTACATCATGTAAACAATGTAAAAAATTAAAAAGTAAACACAAATAATATTCTACATTAATTCTAACTTTACTAATCACGTAAAATATGATTTGTTGAATTGTTTACGTTGTGTAAAGTATGTAAACAATTCAAAAATCGCGTAAAAAAATTATAATTTTTAAATGGATAAACCATTTTAAAAGATGAACTTATAATTTACACAATTTTATACACCATATAAAGATTTACACAATTCTTTACTGCATGTAAGATATGCAAAGAATATAAAATGTTGGAAATATGAGGGAATATGATTTAATATTTGTAAAAATATTGTTTAAGGTGTGCAACAATAATCTTTACAATTGTTTACATCACGTAATACAATTTTTTACAACATGTAAATATGCAGACAGTGTTAAAAGTTAAAACATTTGGGAATATAATGCAATATTTGTAAAAATATTGTTTAATGAGTGAAACGTGACATTCTACAATATTTTACATCATGTAAACAATATAAAAAATTAAAAAGTAAGCACAAATAATATTTAACATTTAATCTAAATTTGTTAATTAGGTAAAATATGATTTGTTAAATTGTTTACGTTGTGTAAAGTATGTACACAATTCATAAATCGCGAAAAAGTGTAAAGTTTTGCGATTTTATTCCACTTGAATGGTTAATATATGATTTACACAATTTTTTACACCATGTAAAATATGTAAAAAATGTTGGCAATGGAAATATGATTTAATATTTGTAAACTTTGTTCAAGGTAAAGAACATTTTACAATTTACAATTGTTTACATAATATAATACAACTTTTTACACCATGTAAATATGTAATAGTGCAATACAATTTTATTAGTGTAAAAAATACAAATATTTTAAAAAATTATTTAATATTTGTACAAAAAATTGTTCAAGGTGTAAAACATGACTTCCTTCAATTCTTTACATCATGTAAAGAATGTAAAAAATAAATTATTTATACTATTCTATACTTAATCTGATTTTGTAAGTCATGTAAAATATGATTTGTTTAATTGCTTACGTTGTGTAAAGTATGTAAACAATTAAAAATTCGTGTAAAAAATCAACATTTTTAAATTTTATCCATTTTAAAAGATAAAAACATGATTTACACAATTTTTTACATCATGTAAAATATGTAAAGCATGTAAAAAGTTATAAAATATTTATAAAAATGATTCAATATTTGTAAAAAAATTTGTTTAAGGTGAATGTTTAATACAATTCTTTACATCGTGTAAGAAAGTGTAAAAAGTTAGACATATTTGTAAAAACGATTCAATATTTGCAAAAAATTGTTCAAGGTGTAAAACGTGACTTAATACAATTTTTTACATCGTGTAAAGAACGTAAAAAAATAAAAAGTTAAGTTATAATAATATTCTACATTAATTCTAACTTCGTTAGTCATGTAAAATAAGATTTGTTAAATTGTTTACATTATGTAAAAAATGTAAACAATTAAAAAATCATGTAAAACTTAAAAATTTTGTGATCTTATCAAATTTGAATGATAAAATTATGATTAGCACAATTATTTACGTAATGTAAAATATGTAAACAATGTAGAATTGCTTACATTATGAAAAAAATGTAAACATTAAAAAAGTCATGTAAGAATTTAAAATTATGTAACTTAATTATGTAACTTAAGATTTTACATGCTTTTCCAACTTTTTACATAACGTAAACATTATTTACATCATGTAAAATGTGTAAACAAAAGAAAAACTCTGTAAATAATTCCATAATATGCTTTTTCTATAACTAAAAGTGTAAAAAATTATAATAAATAATTGTTTACATCATGTAAATATTTCAAACATTAACAAATGTCCCCAAATTAGCCCAACTCTGCTAAAAAAAAAAATGATAAAACTAATGAAAAACTAGAGACACCTGTCCTCTGTTAAAGTGTAATTGTAGTTTTTCTTTTTTGCTATAAAATAAAAAGATAGAATTGTAGTTTTGCAATTCTTTACGCTTACCTTGGTATGCAAGAATGCCAGACTCTTGTTAACATTTTCTATTTTATGTACACGCATACGTCCATTATTAGGTTTTCCCAGCTTTTCACCTGATATAATTTCAAGTAATTTCAGCAATTTGACACCATCCGCTAAATCTGTGAAAAGGTCTTCGACCTCCATTTTGGCCTAAAGTTAAAAAGAGGGGGGCGAAAAAAACAGAGTAAATAAGAAAAGGAAATCATAGAAATTTTGTTTTAGAATAAAACTTGAAATTTGAGTAAACTTTTCTATTGTTTTAAAAATTTTGCATTTCCGTTACAATTTGTTTAATTACACTAGTCAACAGAAAAAAATTTAAATCAAGTTGATATAATTTTTTTAAGTGCAAGGGTCCCTTAAGTAGAAAAACATCAGAAATTTTGATGTTCATAAATCTTTTACAAAATTATTAAAGGCTTTTAGAAGGAATTTTGTATTGAAAATTTGAATTTTAAGCTTGTCATAGCTTTATTCTTCGTTTATGAATTAAGGGTTAAATTTTTTTCATCTACTTAAAATTTTTTTTTTCTAAAATTTGAATTTTTATAGAGTTTGTTTTAGTTAAATTAACTTATATCTTGAAAACTACTTTTCTAATTTTATTCAAAAAACATCAATAAATTAAGAACAAAATTGCCCTTCAGATGAGCTATTATAAATTTTTGTGTGATCAAAGGTTTTAGAGTTATATACATTAAAATTTAAAAAAAAAATTTTTGTTTGTGCAAAATCAAAAAAATATTTTTTTTTAAATTCATAAAAAATCGAAAATGAAAAAAACTTACTATTGTTGCTCATCAATCTTGAAACTAAGAATATTTCAAATAATATAAGCCTTATATTAGGAAAATCGATGGATTATTAGTGATTTTATTGAGAATAACATGAAAGTACCCATTTTTTTTTTCAAAATTTTTCATATAAACCCTTTTTTCTTACAAAATAAAATAAAGTCCACAATTTTCAAGATACTTTCATGAGACTTGTTATGAGTTATTTTTGGGCTACAAGGATAAAGCCTGTTAAAAATAAACAAAATCGTTCAAAATTTTGGGGAACCTCCCAAACAAATTTTTTCCCGGAATAAAGTTTTAGGTTCCTTCCTAATGGCCTCAAATTTGCTTTTATCTTGGGCAAGTACATTTTTTTTGTCAATAGGACCATTAATATTAAAATTGGCCAAAATCGTTCGGTTATTTCGGGTACCTCCCATAGGTCTTATTTCCAGAATTGAGATTAAAATTGGGAGAAATATTTCTTATATAAACAAAAATCACTGTACAAAATTTTATTGAAATCGTTCCATATTTGACCATAGCTCCCATACAAGACCTTCTGGTAAAAAGCCTTTTACAAGCGTCGAAATTCACAAAAACTCTTCTAAATGGAAAGATAATGACAATTTTATGTTTTTTGGTTGCATACAAAATTCTTATATAAAGTACAATCAAATTGCCTAGTTTGAAGAAAATCGGTCCACATTTGACCCTAGCTCTCATATAAAACATATAAAACATAATGACGGAAAGGGTTTAAATACAAAATTGGGTGTTTTCCTTTTATTCTCAATAAAATCACAATTTTTTTCACTGACTTTCAGCAAAAAAGGCTTATTTTATTAAGAAGATTTGTAGTTTTAAGTTCTTGTAATAAAAATAGTAGATTTTTGCCATCTTCAATTTTTGGTGAATTTTTGAAAATTTTTAAAATTAAAATTTTTTATAACAAAAATAATATTTTTTATTTTCAAGTGCAAATAACTCTGAATTCTTTTATAAGACAAAGAAATTGTTTTAAAGTGACTTAAAGATAATTTTATTGGGATTATATTCTGTGACTTTCAACAAAATCGAACAACCGTTTTTAAAGATATGACAAAATCAATGGAGCAGGCCTTTCAAAAATAACAAATTAATCTTTTTGTTTATATCAATCAATTGACAATATATCAACCAATTAAAAATAGGACCATTGCTATTGAAATTGCTAAAATCGTTTCTTTATTTCGGTTAAATCCCATAGTTTTTTTTTCCGAAATTAAGATTTTTGCCACAAATTTCTATATATTTTTATGAAATTTATATTTCTTTTATAAACAATAATCACTTTTTAAAATTTTGATAAAATCGTTCTATTTTTGACCTTAGCTCCCAATCGAAATGCTAAATATCGATTAAATTGATCCACATTTGACTTAAGCTCTCATATAACCCCCAATGACTTAAATGTCTTTAATACAAAATTGGGTATGTTTAATTTATTGTTAATAAAATCACCATTTCTTAATGGATTTTTTAGGAATTAAAGCTTATTTTCCTTAGAATATGTAAGCTTTAAGGTCATTGTAAAAAAAATTTTAGATTTTTTCCATCTTCGATTTTTTATGAATTTTTTTTAAAATAAAAAATTTGTATAAAAAAAGTGATATTTTTTATTTTCAATTGCCATTAACTCTGAATCCGTTGGTTAGATAAGAGATATTTTTAAGTGACTTCAAGATAATTATATTGGGATTATATTCTGTGACTTTCAAAAAAATCGAATAACCCGTTCCAAAGATATGATAAAATTTATAGATCAGGGCCTTTTTAAAAATGGCAAATAATTTTTTTTTTTTTTAATCAAACAATTTAAAGAAAATTTGAAATTTCCATCCTTTTTATAAACAGACCTTGATGAATGAAAAAAGTGTAGAATTGATCAAATGTAGCCCAAAAATTTAAATTTTGTTGACTAGTGTTATCTGTTTTGCAACTTTTTTACATAAATTTTCTTACCTTTACAAGAAATGAATTCATCCATTTTGTAAACGTTTTCTTTTGTATGTGTAAACGTTCTTCCTGTAAAGTTTTGATTCTTTCATTTTCGAATTTCATAATGCCATCGCGTTGTGTCATGTTGGCTGAATTTCGGCTGGTTTGGGTCTGTAATGAGTAACCGCCCGGTTCATATTGTGATGCTGAAATTGGAAAAAAGAAGAAAATCATATTAAAATTTTAACAATACATTTTTAAAACTATAAAAAAGTGATTGCAAAAAATTAAGGAAAGCTAGTGCAATACATTTAGTACAAAATCTTTACAAAAATTTAAAAAAAAAATTTAATTTTTTGGAAATTTTGATAAGAACAACCCTTTTTAAATCAAAACATTTCGAATTTAATTCCAAAACTCCCCAACATTTAAATTTCTTTCCATTATCTATTTTCACCTATTTTTCAAACCCCATTTCTTATTAATACAAAAAATATTTGCTTTTAGTTTTTTTGTTTTTATCAAAATAAACTAACAATTTTGTATGAAATAATTTTACCCTAGTGAGGTAATATTCTATTTGTATTTCATAAAAACCGAAGTTCAAAGATAAAAAATTGTTTTTATTTGACATAAATTCGTATAAACATTGCGCATTCTTTTCTTTTCTGTTGTATAATTTCAACCAAATCAACTGTTAATTTAACAAGTACAAGTACATACTCATAGAAATTTAGAACTTTATCACTCAAGGTCTAAACAAAATTTTAAAAGACTCTCGCTCTTTCTTATCACTCCAACAACAAATTAAGCAATTTTTAATTTTCTAAGGTTCTTTTCTATGCACTGATTACATTATGGTACTTTTTCAAAGCTTTGGAGTTATAGCAAAAAAATAAAAGTATTTTGGTACTTCAAATTGGAAACAAGTAAAATAAATGTTATAGGAAATTTTTCAAAATTTTCCTATTTTTATAGGAAATTTTTCAAAATTTTCCTATTTTTATAGGAAATTTTTCAAAATTTTCCTATTTTTATAGGAAATTTTTCAAAATTTTCCTATTTTTATAGGAAATTTTTCAAAATTTTCCTATTTTTATAGGAAATTTTTCAAAATTTTCCTATTTTTATAGGAAATTTTTCAAAATTTTCCTATTTTTATAGGAAATTTTTCAAAATTTTCCTATTTTTATAGGAAATTTTTCAAAATTTTCCTATTTTTATAGGAAATTTTTCAAAATTTTCCTATTTTTATAGGAAATTTTTCAAAATTTTCCTATTTTTATAGGAAATTTTTCAAAATTTTCCCATTTTTATAGGAAATTTTTCAAAATTTTCCTATTTTTATAGGAAATTTTTCAAAATTTTCCTATTTTTATAGGAAATTTTTAAAAATTTTCCTATTTTTATAGGAAATTTTTCAAAATTTTTTCAAAATTTTCCTCTTTTTATAGGAAATTTTTCAAAATTTTCCTATTTTTATAGGAAATTTTTCAAAATTTTCCTATTTTTATAGGAAATTTTTCAAAAATTTCCTATTTTTATAGGAAATTTTTAAAAATGTTCCTATTTTTATAGGAAATTTTTCAAAATTTTCCTATTTTTATAGGAAATTTTTCAAAATTTTTTCAAAATTTTCCTATTTTTATAAGAAATTTTTCAAAATTTTCCTATTTTTATAGGAAATTTTTCAAAATTTTCTTATTTTTATAGGAAAATTTTCAAAATTTTCCTATTTTTATAGGAAAATTTTCAAAATTTTCCTATTTTTATAGGAAAATTTTAAAAATGTTCCTATTTTTATAGGAAAATTTTAAAAATTTTCCTATTTTTATAGGAAATTTTTCAAAATTTTCCTATTTTTATAGGAAATTTTTCAAAATTTTCCTATTTTTATAGGAAATTTTTCAAAATTTTCCTATTTTTATAGGAAATTTTTCAAAATTTTCCTATTTTTATAGGAAATTTTTCAAAATTTTTCTCTTTATATAGGAAACTTTTCAAAATTTTCCTATTTTTATAGGAAATTTTTAAAAATTTTCCTATTTTTATAGGAAATTTTTCAAAATTTTCCTATTTTTATAGGAAATTTTTAAAAATTTTCCTATTTTTATAGGAAATTTTTAAAAATTTTTTCAAAATTTTCCTCTTTTTATAGGAAATTTTTCAAAATTTTCCTATTTTTATAGGAAATTTTTCAAAATTTTTCTCTTTATATAGGAAACTTTTCAAAATTTTCCTATTTTTATAGGAAATTTTTCAAAATTTTCCTATTTTTATAGGAAATGTTTTTAAATTTTCCTCTTTTTATAGGATATTTTTCAAAAATTCTTTGTTTTTATAGGAAATTTTTAAATTTTTTTTATTTTTATAGGAAATTTTCAAAAATTTCTCATTTTTAATGGAAATTTATCAAAAATTTTCTTATTTCTTTAGGAAATTTTTCAAAAATTTTTTATTTTTATAGGAAAATTTTTCAAAATTTTCCTATTTTTAGAGGAAATTTTTCAAAATTTTCCTATTTTTATAGGAAATTTTTCAAAATTTTCCTATTTTTATAGGAAATTTTTCAAAATTTTCCTATTTTTATATGAAATTTTTTAAAATTTTCCTATTTTTATAGGAAATTTTTTAACATGTTCCTATTCTTATAGGATTTTTTTTTTTAATTTTCCTCTTTTTATAGGAAATTTTTCAAAATTTTCCTCTTTATATAGGAAACTTTTCAAAATTTTCCTATTTTTATAGGAAATTTTTCAAAATTTTCCTATTTTTATAGGAAATGTTTTTAAATTTTCCTCTTTTTATAGGATATTTTTCAAAAATTCTTTGTTCTTATAGGAAATTTTTCAATTTTTTTTATTTTTATAGGAAATTTTCAAAAATTTCTCATTTTTAATGGAAATTTATCAAAAAGTTTCTTATTTCTTTAGGAAATTTTTCAAAATTTTTTTATTTTTATAGGAAATTTTTCAAAAATTTCTTATTTTTATAGGAAATTTTTCAATAATTTCTTATTTTTATAAGAAATTTTTCAAAAATTTCTTACTTTTATAAAAATTTTTTAAAAATTTCTTATTTTTATAAAAAATCGAACCTGAGGTATGTGTTTTTAATTTTATAACAGTACCATTTAACAATTCCTTTTATATACATTTAATACATCAATAAAAAGGAAAACAATTGCAGATTATTATACTGTTAATTTTTTACAAATATTCAAAAAACTCTTTAATATTTCTGGGAAAATGTACCAAAACACCAAAAAGTGTATTTTTTACAAAATTATTTTTGATCTTTGACGTCTAATATCTGAAAAACTGTTCTAGGTACATAAATGATTTTTTGCAGTAATGAAATTTATTATAATGTTTACGAAAAACAATTTAAATAATTTAAAAAAAATTAAACTCAACTGTCTTTTTTTTTTGCAATTAAATTTATAATGTATGGAAATTTGCCATTTTTTATAAAATCCTATTTTCTGGATTCATTTGCAGATTTGCGCAATATTTAATTTTTTAAATATAAAGAGAACATATGGGGCTTTATAACTGCATTTCAGAAAGTTGTAAAATCGGCTTGACTTTTTTGTTATATGTTCGAAAACTCAAAAATTTCCATAAAAATTTTAGCAATTTCGGTCAATACTTAGCTAGAGTGAATGTTGTACTGACTTAAAATTTGAAATAAAATAATTCTGGAAGCCCATTTTCTATAAATATATAATAAAATATAAACATTTAATAAAAAACTTTTTGGTAGTATGCATCGACAAATAATGAATCTTAAAGCTTTCGGTTTGAAGTGAAATGATTTTTTATATAAAACTTTTGTCGACAAAATATTTCGGAAAGAAAACTTTCAATATCAAAAGCTTTTGATATTTTAAGCTTGCTACTAAAAACATTACACATCCAAAGCTTTCCAATTAACCTTCTATTATCTACGAGTAAAGTATTCTTATATAAAACTTTCGATGTCAAAAGTTTTCTTATAATAAACTTTCGATATCGAAAGATTCTTTATATAAAACATTTGTCGTTAAAATATTTCAAATAGAAAACTTTTTATATAAAACTTTCCTAAAGAAAAATTTCAATATCAAAAGCTTTCCTATAAATAGATAACTTTAAGTATCTAAAGCTTTCTAAAAAAAACTGGCTATATTAAAAATTCCAAAACAAAACCTTCGATATCGAAAGGATTCCTATTTATAACAAACTTTCAATATCGAAAGATAGAAAAAACTTTTCTATAGAAAACTTTCAATGTCAAAAGCTTTTTGATAGGTAACTTTTGATATAAAATGCTTTTAACTGAAAACACTCCATATCCAATTCTTTCCAGGCTTTCTGTAATTAACTTTCGATATTGAAGGATTTTCTATAAAAAACTTTTCATTTCCTTCAAAAAATCTTTAAATGTCAAAAGAATTCATAAAGAAAACATTCGATTTCAAACTTTTAATAAGCTTTCCTATAGAAAACTTTAGTGATCAAAAGATTTCCTATAGAAAACATTCGCATTCGAAAGATTTAAAGTAGAAAACTTTCGCTATTGAAAGCTTTAGAATAGAAAACTTTCGCTTACGAAAGATTTCCTATAGAAAACATTTCTACATGAAACTTTGAATATCGAAAGATTTCATATAAAAATATCAAAAAATATCAAAAGCTTTCCTATAGAAAAAAAAGCTTTCGTATCGAAAGATTTCCTATAGAAAACGTTCGCTATTAAACGATTCCCAATAGAAAACATTAGCTATAAAAGTTTTCCTATAGAAAATATTCGCTATCAAAAGCTTAACAATACAAAACTTTCGGTATCGAAATATTCGCTATCGAAAGATTTTCTATAGAAAACATTTGGTATTGAAAAAGTTTCTGTAGAAAACATTCTCTGTCGAAAAATTTTCTATAGAAAACATTCGCCGAAAGAATAAAACATCCGCTATCGAAAGCTTTCCTATTGAAAACTTTCGCTAACGAAAGCTTTCCTATAGAAAACTTTCGCTTACGAAAGCTTTCCTATAGAAAACTTTTGCTAACGAAAGCTTTTCTATAGAAAACTTTCGCTAGCGAAAGCTTTCCTATAGAAAACTTTCGCTAACGAATGCTTTCCTATAGAAAACTTTCGCTAACGAAAGCTTTCCTTCAGAAAACATTCGCTTTGAAAAGCTTTTCTTAGAAAAATTACGCAAATTAAAGCTTTTCTATAGAAAACTTTCGATAACGAAAGCTTTACTATAGAAAACATTCGCTAACGAAAGCTTTCCTATAGAAAACTTTCGCTAACGAAAGCTTTCCTATAGAAAACTTTTGCTAACGAAAGCTTTCCTATAGAAAACTTTCGCTAACGAAAGCTTTCCTATAGAAAACTTTCGCTAATGAAAGCTTTCCTACAGAAAACTTTCGCTAACGAAAGCTTTCCTATAGAAAACTTTCGCTAACGAAAGCTTTCCTTCAGAAAACATTCGCTTTGAAAAGCTTTTCTTAATATAATTTGTTTTCATCGCTACTGAAAAAAGTTACATTTAAGCTCGAAAAAGAGACTACAAAAAGCTATAACTCAATTTAGTTTTTTTTTATATTTAAAAACAAAAGAAAAGTTTTGAAAATTAAATATAAAAAAAGTAAAATTTTGACAATCTTTTAAACCTTCTCTTGTATAGTTTCAAATATGCGAGGTCTTTCTCCAAGTGTCCACCACTACTTAAGACCTTAGTTTAGTACATTCCGAAATCTCTATATTATGGTCCCATAGTCTAGTATTACGTCTCTTGATTTACATCTAGCATTATTATTATATAAAATACGTTTAGAAAATTTTTGTTGAAAAATTTCATATTTTCAATACTAAATAGAAAAATATCTTCACACTTAACTGAAAAAATTGCGTATGTTCCAGATTCTCTTAGGTCTTTAGAATGTAAAACCTTTTACTTGTTATGCTTTAAGTTGCGCCAAACAGAATCTTAGTAACTTTACAACAAAACATTTTTGTATTTTTGAAATAAATCATTTTCTGAAAAAGTTCCATTTTCAAATTTCAATAAAATTATATGTTTTCAAACTACTGAAAGCATTTTATAGTTTCCAGATTCTCTAAACTTTTGGGAATTCTAAAAGATAAAAATTTTTTGCTTTAAGTTGCATTTTTAAAAATTGTAGCAATTTTAAGAAAAATCAATAAAAAAGCATCTTATGAATTTTTTTTGTAAAATATGTAAAATTTTCAATTTAAAATATAAATCATAGAAAAATAGTATCTACTACTGCAAATATTTTATCATTTTTAGAATCTTTGAAGTCTTAAGAATGCAAAAAAGTTATTTTCGTTTGCTTTTACTTGCTTAAGACAAAATCGTAGGAACTTTTAAGGTTAACATTTTTGTATTATTTTTTCAAAAACTTTTTGTTTGAGTAAAAATATTTCATTTTCGAACCTCAATAGTATAATAACTTCTTAAACTATTAAAAATATTCTTTAATTTTCAGCTTTGGTGAAAATAGTTAAAACAAACCATATAGGATAGTTATGCCATATGTTGCCCAAATCGAAATACCTAACTTTTGTTCATCCAGAAATCATGGACTTGTAATGCCAATCTTTGAAAAATTTCATACCAATTTCTCAAGTTTATTGAAGGTTAATCACCTGCTATTTTTAACACATCGAGTCCAAATGATTATTTTCCTTTTTTCATAGTTTAGATTAAGACATTGTAAAGTGTAAAATCAATAGACATTCCTAAAGATAAGATAATTTTTCTGATTTGGAATATTGGGTTTCAATGTGAAAAATAAAAAAGTACATTCATACTTTTGTTTTTTTTTTACAATGAATTAGATTTTCAAAAATATAATACGTGAGGATTTTAACATGGAAAAAGGTTGTCATCAAACAAATATTTTGGTATTTAACAACAATTCTTAGAGAATAAGCTAAGAAATGCCAAAGTTTGGAAAAAGAAATATTTTGTATTGAAAAATTTAAAAATTAAGGACAGTTTTAAGTACTACATAGAAAATTTGCATTGAGGTACTAGAAAAATTGCACTGAGGTGAGTTTTTAAATTCACCACTTGTTCAAAGTAGTGTCACGATGACACCGAAATAGATGATACTAAAAGAGTTAGATCGGTTTAGTTGATATCAATTTTGGAAAACTGATAAGGTCAGTTCCAAACTGTCAATTTTCTCATTAATATGAAAAAAATTTGACTTGACGACAAGTGTTAACATTATATAGATCAAGGTCAAATGACATAAAATTTAAGTTTTGATAGTTTTTCTGGTAAATTTAAAATGTCACAGTAATTTCCGTTTTTTCTTCGAGCTAAAAATTTAAATATTTTTAAACAAATTGTTAACATTTTGTTAAAGATTGTGGTTTTAAATTTTCAACAGAAGCGTAACCATATACTTCACATTTTGTATTAATAGAATTTTATTTGCGGTAAAACACTTTTAACCGACTAAAATTTATACAAAACAAATACTACAAAAAAAAAAAAAAAGCTGATAACTTTAATTAGAATATTTGTGTTGAAAATAAATATTTATTAAACATTTTGCCGGAATAATTAGAAAATAACTTTTTTTTATAGGTTCTTATTTATATTAATATTAAGGCGGTAACAAAATTTAAAGTTACTTGAAACGGAAGGGAAAAATTACCTAAATACAAGCAAGTGTAAGAATTTTGATAAAATATGTTCCATTTTCAAACCCAAATTTAATGAGAACTCCAAGACTTGCCGAAAGTATTCTATGTATTCCAAATTGTATAAAGACTCTACAATACAAATAAATTAAAATTGTATGCGTTTCATTGCGCCAGTTAAAGTTATAGCAATTATCAAGAAAAACAATAAAAAATAGGTTAAGAAAGTTTTTTAGAATTTTTTTTTTTTATGAAAAATTCCATATTTTCAATTTTAAATAGAAAAATATCTACACATTTTCCTGAAAACATTTTATAAGTTTCAGATTCTCTTAGATCTTTAGAATGCAAAACCATTAACTTGATTTGCTTTTACTTGCGCCAAACAGAATCTTAGTAATTTTACAACAAAACAATTTTTTAGCTTAAAAAAATATTTTCTGAAAAAGTTCTATTTTCAAATATCAATAAAATTATAAACACTCTAACTTTGGCTAATATTCTCAAATTTGCTGATTCTTTAAAATTTAAGGAATTCCAAATGATAAAAATTGTTTGCTTTAAGTTGCATTTTTGAAAATTGTAGCAATTTTAAGAAAATACAATTAAAAACATTTTATAAAAATTTTTTATGAAATATTAAAACTTTTCAATTCAGAATAGAAAAACTAGAAAAATAGTATCTATTACTGCAATTATATTATTATTTTTGGAATCCTCCAAATCTTAGGAATGCAAAACAATAAATTTCATTTGCTTTTACTTGCGCAATCCAAAATCGTTGAAACTTTTGGGGATAAACAATTTATCCGTTTTTTTTTTTTCAAAATTTTTTTTCGAGAAAAAAAATCCATTTTCAAACCTCAATAGAATGACAACCCCTAAAACTACTGAAAGTATTCTTTAATTTTTAGATTTGGTGAAGACTTTGAAACATAAAAGAGTTAAAAATGTCTGCTTTTGGTTGCAACTTTCCAAATTTTACCAATTTTTTATAAACAATAAAAATTGTTTAATAAAATGCGAGGACAGGTAAATTGGTTCAGGTTTTTTGGTTCAAACTGAGTTTTTTATGAAAAAAGTTTTATTTATTTTTCAACAGTCTTCTTTAGGCTCTATCCACTTAGTCCAACCTTTCTCCTTATGAATTGTAAAAGTCTTCCAAATAGACTTTTTTGTAAGATAATTTCATCTTTACAGTCAAATTTCTTTCATCCGAGCCATTTCTTTTAGTTTGAAAACAAAAATATAATCACTTGGGGCTTAATCTAGATAATATAACGCTTAAGGGGTTCAATCGTATCCCAATTCATGGATTTTTCAAGTTTTAAATATACTTTGTAAAAAATTAACAATTTTCAATACCTTAAAGAAAAATAACTGCGACTACTGACAGGAATATTCCTTTACTTCTAGTTTCTTTAGAATGTAAGATATTTAACACTATTTGCTTTTACTTGCGTAAATCAAAGTTATGACAATTTTAGAGAAAATCAATTTTACAGTTTTTGAAGAATTTTTTTTTTCAATTTTCAAATTTTTGTAAAAAATTAAGCATTTTTAATTCATTATATAAAAATACTTTCGAATACTATCGAAACATTTTGTTTACTTTCAGTTTTCGTAAAGTCTTTAAGAAATAAAACATTTAGCACAATTTGCGTTTACTTGCGCAAATCAAAGTTATATCAATTTTAAAGATAAACAATTTTACAGTTTTTTTAGAATTTTTTTTTTAAATTTTAAGGTTTTTGTAAAAAATTAAGCATTTTTAATTCTTAATAGAAAAATAACTCCGAATACTATCGAAATATTTTCTTTATTTCTAGTTTCTGTAAAGTCTTTAGAGGATAAAATATTTATCAAATTTTGCTTTTGCTTGCGCAAATCAAAGTTATGTCAATTTTAACAGAAAAACAATTTTTTAGTTATTTTAGAAAGCTTTTTGAATTTTCAAATCTAAATAGAATGCGAACTGCTTAAGCTTCTGAAAATATTCTTTAAATATCAGATTCTCTAAAGTCTCCGGAATGAAATTTGTTTAAAATTACTTGCGTATTTTTGCCCTTTTCAAAATACTAAAAACTATAAACAATAAAAAATTTAAAATTTTTTTCTTTTTGTCAAACATTTTACATGTTACATAATTCCAAATTTGAATATTTCTTTAACGGAAATACTACTTGATATTCTTTCATTTTAATTAATTATTCCAATTCTCAGACAATGTTTACCTTAAACTACATACATATATGGAACGACGTTCCGATGTACTTAAATTTTTTTATATCAGATTTCTTGTTTCAAAAAATTAAACTTTAAAATTGAAATGAAATTAATATCACAAACATTGGCACGTTAAAACTTGCGTAATGCATTAAATACATACTCGTACATACAAACGGAATGATAAGAGCAAGTAAAAAATTATATTTACACTTCAATGTAGAAAATTTAATTCATAAATTTAAATATTGTCACATGAACGTATTACACTGTTGCCCAAAGAAATTATAATGAAGAGATAATATAAAAAAAAGTACGAATTTCTTTGGACTTTATATCTTTTTTTACCCGAACCTTGGAAATAGAGTGATTTTGAAGTTATCTGAAGCTGGTTGAGGCTCTGAATATAATTTTTAATTCAGACTTATTATGAGAGCCGTGTCAACAAAGCCAATTTTGTACTTGATTAAAGAAAATGCCTCAATAATCTTCTACAAAAAAGGATAGAGCAAGTGCGGGCAATGTGGTATAGATACATGTGCTGTGCTCCCAAGGATCCATTTAAGAAATATATTAAGCCCACAGTTTCAGAGATATTTGAGAAAATATTTTAAAATCCATTAAAAGGGACTCTTTTTATGGGTCTTTTCAAAATGACCATACGGCAATTTAAAAAATTTAAAATTTCCCATAAAAATAGTAAATTTTTGAAAAATTTCCTATAAAAATATGAAATTTTTGAGAAATTTCCTATAAAAATAGAAAATTTTTGAAAAATTCTTCAAAAATTTCCTATAAAAATAGTAAATTTTTGAAAAATTTCCTATAAAAATAGTAAATTTTTGAAAAATTTCCAATAAAAATAGTAAATTTTTAAAAAATTTCCTATAAAAAAAGTAAGTTTTTGAAAAATTTCCTATTTGAAAAATTTTCCATAAAAATAGTAAATTTTTGAAAAGTTTCCTATAAAAATAGTAAATTTTTCAAAAATTACCTATAAAAATAGTAAATTTTTGAAAAATTTCCTATAAAAATAGTAAATTTTTGAAAAATTTCCTATAAAAATAGTAAAATTTTTGAAAAATTTCCTATAAAAATAGTAAAATTTTTGAAAAATTTCCTATAAAAATAGTAAATTTTTTGAAAAATTTCCTATAAAAATAGTAAATTTTTGAAAAATTTCCTATAAAAATAGTAAATTTTTGAAAAATTTCCTATAAAAATAGTAAATTTTTGAAAAATTTCCTATAAAAATAGTAAATTTTTGAAAAATTTCCTATAAAAATAGTAAATTTTTGAAAAATTTCCTATAAAAATAGTAAATTTTTGGAAAATTTCCTATAAAAATAGTAAATTTTTGAAAAATTTCCTATAAAAATAGTAAATTTTTGAAAAATTTCCTATAAAAATAGTAAATTTTTGAAAAATTTCCTATAAAAATAGTAAATTTTTGGAAAATTTCCTATAAAAATAGTAAATTTTTGAAAAATTTCCTATAAAAATAGTAAATTTTTGAAAAATTTCCTATAAAAATAGTAAATTTTTGAAAAATTTTTTTTAAAAAGTCAATTTTCGAAAAGTTTCCTATAAATAACAGTTTTCGAAAAATTTCTTATTATTAGTCAATTTATAAAAAATTTCCAATAAATATTAAATTTTTGAAAAAATTCCTATAAATAGTCTATTTTCGAAAAATTTCCTTTAAAAAGTAAATTTTCGAAAAATTTCCTATAAATAGTAAATATTCGAAATATTTCCTATAAATAGTAAATTTTCGAAAAATTTCCTGAGCACATGTGTGTGCCTTAGCTTTCTCTCATTGGATAATCGTCTCCACTAGTTGTTCCCGAATTAAAGTAAAAGCGGTATACTATATTTTTTATGGGACTTTTCAAAAAGACCATACGGCAATCAATGTATGGAAGTACAACATTTTTATATTATAGAGTCTTTGATGGAACCACTGATATCCCATTTTCATCTAAAATCTTTTGTAATGAGTCTCTTTAGCTTTCATTCCTAAAAATTGGAGTTTTAAGGAACTTATCCCCTTGCAAGTAAATTTAAATACAACTTAAAAAACTAGAAATTTTATAACTTTTTCATAACTTATTTTAATTCTACAAGATCATAAGCAATAAAATAAATTTCATAAGCAAAAAAAGCGTGAGTGTTTAAAGCAAAAGTGCATGATCGGATAGATCGTTCATAAAAATACTTAATGCGTGATCGCAAGTGATCAAAGCTATTCATGGAGTGTGCGTGATCATGAGTCCAAAATCTCTCACAAGCCTCTCTCAAGCTCATAGCAACTATAAGAGAGCAAAGCTGACTGGCTGCCGCAATGACAGTATATAAAATTTTACCTCTCCAGGACTGTTGACGCTTGACTGGCTGTCGACCCAAGTAATTTTGAGAGCCCACTTTCAAGTGATTTTGTGAACCCGCTGACAGATGATTTTGTGAGGCGACTGTCAAGTGGTTCTGGGAACCTACCGACAAGTAATTTTGAGAACCCGCCGACAAGTAATTTTGCGAAGCGGCTGACAAGTAGTTTTGGGAATCCCCGGTCAAGGGATTTGGGGAACCCAATCGATATCTGGAGGCATGTTCTAAATAAATAATAATTGAGTTAAAGAATTATAACTTTATCTAAATTCTTGAATACAGGAATAAGGCAAGGGTTTCAAAATTTTTGGAATTTTGGACTTTTGGAAGGATAAAAAGGGTTAAAACTTTGGTACACTAGGAGTTGTTGTTTGCTCATTTAGTCATCTTTTGAACTAATGCCCAAAAGGAAACAATTAAGTATAACAATTAAATATAAAATAAGAGATAAAATAGGTATGTCTCAATCTTTAAGGTCCAAATTTGTAAGACATATCCAGATCGAAAACTGTTTTATCTTTAATAGTTTCCGAGATATTCTACTTTAATATAAGAGATAAAAAGGGTATGCCTTTAAGCATCCGATATAATAACTCAACATATAATACGATTTGAAATCATTATAAAAATATATCGCTTTACGTTTTTTGTTAAAGTCGGAACTAAAAACTCTCTTATTTAAAAATTTGTCTTCAGTAAAATTTTGATCAAAATTTGTCTTTAGTAAAATTTTGATCAAAATTTTTGTTTAGTAAAATTTTGATCAAAATTTTTGTTTAGTAAAATTTTGATCAAAATTTTTGTTTAGTAAAATTTTGATCAAAATTTTTGTTTAGTAAAATTTTGATCAACATTTTTTTATTAGTAAAATTTTGATCAAAATGTTTCTTTAGTAAAATTTTGATCAAAATTTTTGTTTAGTAAAATTTTGATCAAAAATTTACTAAAGAAAAATTTTGATCAAAATTTTACTAAAGAAAAATTTTGATCAAAATTTTACTAAAGAAAAATTTTGATCAAAATTTTACTAAAGAAAAATTTTGATCAAAATTTTACTAAAGATCAAAATTTTACTAAAGATCAAAATTTTTTCTTTAGTAAAATTTTGATCAAAATTTTACTAAAGAAAAATTTTGATCAAAATTTTACTAAAGAAAAAATTTTGATCTTTAGTAAAATTTTGATCAAAATTTTACTAAAGAAAAAATTTTGACCTTTAGTAAAATTTTGATCAAAATTTTTCTTTAGTAAAATTTTGATCAAAATTTTTCTTTAGTAAAATTTTGATCAAAATTTTTCTTTAGTAAAATTTTGATCAAAATTTTTCTTTAGTAAAATTTTGATCAAAATTTTTCTTTAGTAAAATTTTGATCAAAATTTTTCTTTAGTAAAATTTTGATCAAAATTTTTCTTTAGTAAAATTTTGATCAAAATTTTTCTTTAGTAAAATTTTGATCAAAATTTTTCTTTAGTAAAATTTTGATCAAAATTTTTCTTTAGTAAAATTTTGATCAAAATTTTTCTTTAGTAAATTTTTTATCAAAATTTTTCTTTAGTAAAATTTTGATCAAAATTTTTCTTTAGTAAAATTTTGATCAAAATTTGTCTTTAGTAAAATTTTGATCAAAATTTGTCTTTAGTAAAATTTTGATCAAAATTTGTCTTTAGTAAAATTTTGATCAAAATTTGTCTTTAGTAAAATTTTGATCAAAATTTTTCTTTAGTAAAATTTTGATCAAAATTTGTCTTTAGTAAAATTTTGATCAAAATTTGTCTTTAGTAAAATTTTGATCAAAATTTTTGTTTAGTAAAATTTTGATCAAAATTTTTGTTTAGTAAAATTTTGATCAAAATTTTTGTTTAGTAAAATTTTGATCAAAATTTTTGTTTAGTAAAATTTTGATCAAAATTTTTGTTTAGTAAAATTTTGATCAAAATTTTTGTTTAGTAAAATTTTGATCAAAATTTTTTTATTAGTAAAATTTTGATCAAAATGTTTCTTTAGTAAAATTTTGATCAAAATTTTTCTTTAGTAAAATTTTGATCAAAATTTTTCTTTAGTAAAATTTTGATCAAAATTTTTCTTTAGTAAAATTTTGATCAAAATTTTTCTTTAGTAAAATTTTGATCAAAATTTTTCTTTAGTAAAATTTTGATCAAAATTTTTCTTTAGTAAAATTTTGATCAAAATTTTTCTTTAGTAAAATTTTGATCAAAATTTTTCTTTAGTAAAATTTTGATCAAAATTTTTCTTTAGTAAAATTTTGATCAAAATTTTTCTTTAGTAAAATTTTGATCAAAATTTTTCTTTAGTAAAATTTTGATCAAAATTTTTCTTTAGTAAAATTTTGATCAAAATTTTGATCAAAATTTGTCTTTAGTAAAATTTTGATCAAAATTTTGATCAAAATTTGTCTTTAGTAAAATTTTGATCAAAATTTTTGTTTAGTAAAATTTTGATCAAAATTTTTGTTTAGTAAAATTTTGATCAAAATTTTTGTTTAGTAAAATTTTGATCAAAATTTTTGTTTATTAAAATTTTGATCAAAATTTTTTTATTAGTAAAATTTTGATCAAAATGTTTCTTTAGTAAAATTTTGATCAAAATTTTTCTTTAGTAAAATTTTGGTCAAAATTTTTCTTTAGTAAAATTTTGATCAAAATTTTTCTTTAGTAAAATTTTGATCAAAATTTTTCTTTAGTAAAATTTTGATCAAAATTTTTCTTTAGTAAAATTTTGATCAAAATTTTTCTTTAGTAAAATTTTGATCAAAATTTTTCTTTAGTAAAATTTTGATCAAAATTTTTCTTTAGTAAAATTTTGATCAAAATTTTTCTTTAGTAAAATTTTGATCAAAATTTTTCTTTAGTAAAATTTTGATCAAAATTTTTCTTTAGTAAAATTTTGATCAAAATTTTTCTTTAGTAAAATTTTGATCAAAATTTTTCTTTAGTAAAATTTTGATCAAAATTTTTCTTTAGTAAAATTTTGATCAAAATTTTTCTTTAGTAAAATTTTGATCAAAATTTTTCTTTAGTAAAATTTTGATCAAAATTTTTCTTTAGTAAAATTTTGATCAAAATTTTTCTTTAGTAAAATTTTGATCAAAATTTTTCTTTAGTAAAATTTTGATCAAAATTTTTCTTTAGTAAAATTTTGATCAAAATTTTTCTTTAGTAAAATTTTGATCAAAATTTTTCTTTAGTAAAATATTGATCAAAATTTTTCTTTAGTAAAATTTTGATCAAAATTTTTCTTTAGTAAAATTTTGATCAAAATTTTTCTTTAGTAAAATTTTGATCAAAATTTTTCTTTAGTAAAATTTTGATCAAAATTTTTCTTTAGTAAAATTTTGATCAAAATTTTTCTTTAGTAAAATTTTGATCAAAATTTTTCTTTAGTAAAATTTTGATCAAAATTTTTCTTTAGTAAAATTTTGATCAAAATTTTTCTTTAGTAAAATTTTGATCAAAATTTTTCTTTAGTAAAATTTTGATCAAAATTTTTCTTTAGTAAAATTTTGATCAAAATTTTTCTTTAGTAAAATTTTGATCAAAATTTTTCTTTAGTAAAATTTTGATCAAAATTTTTCTTTAGTAAAATTTTGATCAAAATTTTTCTTTAGTAAAATTTTGATCAAAATTTTTCTTTAGTAAAATTTTAAACAAAATTTTTCTTTAGTAAAATTTTGATCAAAATTTTTCTTTAGTAAAATTTTGATCAAAATTTTTCTTTAGTAAAATTTTGATCAAAATTTTTCTTTAGTAAAATTTTGATCAAAATTTTTCTTTAGTAAAATTTTGATCAAAATTTTTCTTTAGTAAAATTTTGATCAAAATTTTTCTTTAGTAAAATTTTGATCAAAATTTTTCTTTAGTAAAATTTTGATCAAAATTTTTCTTTAGTAAAATTTTGATCAAAATTTTTCTTTAGTAAAATTTTGATCAAAATTTTTCTTTAGTAAAATTTTGTTCAAAATTTTGTCTTTAGTAAAATTTTGATCAAAGTTTTTCTTTAGTAAAATTTTGATCAAAATTTTTCTTTAGTAAAATTTTGATCAAAATTTTGATCAAAATTTTTCTTTAGTAAAATTTTGATCAAAATTTTTCTTTAGTAAAATTTTGATCAAAATTTTTCGTTAGTAAAATTTTGATCAAAATTTTTCGTTAGTAAAATTTTGATCAAAATTTTTCGTTAGTAAAATTTTGATCGAAATTTGTTTTTAGTAAAATTTTGATCAAAATTTGTCTTTAGTAAAATTTTGTTCAAAATTTGTCTTTAGCAAAATTTTGTTCCAAATTTTTCTTTAGTAAAATGTTGTTCAATAAAAAGTAAAATTTTGATCAAATTTATTATAGGGAAATATAAAGGCCGGGTTCATCTGAATGATTTTTTTTTAAGAAATTTTCTTATTTGATACAAAATTTTGCGAAAAGTTCAGAGTTGAACTTATGGTGTCCTAATATGATCTGGAGCGATCTGCGGGATTTGAAGTTAGGAGTCAAAAAATATTTCATTTACATAATTCTTCATGGTGACTAATTTCAAATTTCACCACTTTCAAAATTCTTCGAACCTACCCAATGATTGACGCTCATAGGATATATAGCGCTGATACTCGCGTCTACTAAAATTTGAACGCATTTTTTTTTTTTTTGATCCAACTAAATCAGTAAAGACATTGATAAATTAGGTTAATTTCTATCTTATTTCAGTTCCAAGTTTCACTTTTATTTCGACTAAGTATCTTTTTACTTTCATTTGCTTGGGAGCTCTAATTAAAAAAACTCGCACAATTTTCTTTAAATTTTTTTTTTCTTATTCTTTTCGTTCTTAACTGCCCGTTTACCGATTAGCCACTGACGATCTTTTAGATTTTTTTACAAAAATAATTAACGATTAAAGCTTTTTTTGCGATACTTTTTTGTTTAGGTATTAGTGTGTAGGGAGGGGGAATTCTGTTGTGGTAGTACCCCACCACCACAAATTTATTTAATTCACACTTATACATAAAGACATATACTCATACAATACAATTACATTTATGCAATAAAATAGAAATATTTGAAAAATTATGAAATTAATTTAAGGTAAGTCATTTGTGGATATCCCAGCTCTGGTCTATAATATTGTGTTAGAGAGGGTATAAGGGGGTAGAAAGGGTAAAGTAGCTATTGACGTACTTAAAGATTTTTAGATGAAGTACTTTTGAAATCAAAGTTTTTCAACATAGTCAAAGCTTTGACCTAAAATTTAGCATCAAAAATTTATAATTTTCCACAAATAAGAAAAATTCATAAAATTTGTTTTCCTTTAAATTTATTATAATTTTTAATGGCTCAATTTAATGCACCAAAGATTATTTTTTTTATATTCTGTATACCCTAGACACCCTCAAATTTGTGAAATGTTTTCAGTATTTTTAGAAATTATCATTCTATTTAGGTTAGAAAATGTAATATTTAAAAAATTTTACATTTTTCACAGAAAAATCTTGAAATATCTTTTTCTCTAAAATAACTAAAATTTCTAATAGCGCAATAAAAGGCATGATAATTTGATTATTCCATATTTTAGATACCTCAGAAAATCTAAAATTTGAAAAAATGTTTTAGTGTTTTTAGGAGTTATTTTTGTAGTTAGGTTAGAAAATGGCTTATCTCAAAAATTTGACATTTTTTATAAAAAATTTTAAAAATTTGTTTTTCTCTAAAATTATTATAATTTTGAATGGCACAATAAAATGCACCAAAATTGATTATTTACATTTATATTCCAGACTTTGGAAAATTTGAAATTTGTAGAAAGTTTTCAATGTTTTTAGAAACTATTATTCATTTAAGTTAGCAAATGTATAATTTTCAAAAATTTCCTATTTTTATCGGAAATTTTTCAAAAATTTCTTATTTTTACAGAAAATTTTTCAAAAATTTGTTATTTTTATAGGAAATTTTACAAAAAATTTCTTATTTTTATAGGAAATTTTTCAAAAATTTATTATTTTTATAGAAAAATTTTCAAAAATTTATTATTTTTATTAGAAAAATTTCTTATTTTTATAGGAAATTTTTCAAAAATTTCTTATTATTATAGGAAATTTTTAAAAATGTTTTATTTTTATTGGAAAATTTTCAAAAATTTCTTATTTTTATAGGAAATTTTTCAAAAATGTCTTATTTTTATAGGAAATTTTTCAAAAATTTCTTATTTTTATAAGAAATTTTTCAAAACTTTCTAATTTTTATAGGAAAATTTTCAAAAATTTCTTATTTTTATAGGAAATTTTTCAAAAATTTCTTATTTTTATAAGAAAATTTTTCAAAAATTTCTTATTTTTATAGGAAATTTTTCAAAAATTTCTTATTTTTAAAGGAATTTTTTCTAAAACTTCTTATTTTTATAGGAAATTTCTCATAAATTTTTTATTTTTATAGGAAATTTTTCAAAAAATTCTTATTTTTTTAAGGAAATTTTTCAAAAATTTCTTATTTTTATAGAAAAATTTTCAAAAATTTCTTATTTTTAAAGGATTTTTTTTTAATTTCTTATTTTTATAGGAAATTTCTCATAATTTTTTTATTTTTATAGGAAAATTTTCAAAAAATTCTTATTTTTTTAAGGAAATTTTTCAATAATTTCTTATTTTTATAGAAAAATTTTCAAAAATTTCTTACTTTTATGGGAAATTTTTCAAAAATTTCTTATTTTATAGGACATTTTTCAAAAATTTCTTATTTTTATAGAAAATTTTTCATAATTTTTTTATTTTTATAGGAAAATTTTCAAAAAATTCTTATTTTTTTAAGGAAATTTTTCAAAAATTTCTTATTTTTATAAAAAAATTTTCAAAAATTTCTTATTTTTTATAGGAAGTTTCTCAAAAATTTCTTATTTTGAAAGGAAATTATTCAAAATTTTCTTATTTTTGCAGGAAATCTTTCAAAAATTTCTTATTTTTATAGGAAATTTTTCAAGAATTTATTATTTTTATGGTAAAATGTTCAAAAATTTCTTATTTTTATAGGAAATTCTTTAAAAATTTCATATTTTTGTAGGAAATTTTTTAAAAATTTTATATTTTTGTAGGAAATTTTCTAAAAATTTCTTATTTTTAAAGGAAATTTTTCAAAAATTTTTGAAAAAAGTACTTTTTTCTTCCCCTTAATAAATTTAATTCCCCCGTTCCTTGCTGTTTATATAGCCCTTATCTCCCATAAGTGAAGTAGCCTTAACTTATCTGAAAACCTTAATTAAGATATTGTTTTTTTCCTTCTACTTTAATATTCAATTTGTTTTTAATTTCTGTTGTTTTTTTTTTTGCTTTAAATTATAAAATTTTTTATTTGCACTTTTAAAAAGTACCTACTACTAAATGTTAAGTAAATATTTTTTCTAAATTCTCTCTCTCTCACTCTCTCTTCCTCTCTTTTATTAAGAGATTTTAGCTTTTTTTTATTAAAATACTTTTTATCGCATCCATCATGGTTATTGATAATTTCAGAGACATTTGCTCTATAAAAAAAGGTAATGAAAATGGAAATTAATAATAAAAGCAAAATATTTTATCATTTAAGGTATGAGTAGAGTTAAATGTTATCTTATCTATAGAAAAAAATGTTTGTCAACTCATTTGTTTATTAACTTAAGGCCTTAAGTGTAGAGACACTGTGACAGTTTATTAAAAAAATATGAATTTTTCATGAAATTTCTTGTGAAATCTAACATATTCAATTCCATATAGAAAAATAAATGCAGGTGTATCTGAGAATATTCGATAGGATCCAGATTCTTTAAGGTCTTACGAATGTGAAACAATTACATTTCTTTGCTTTTGTTTGCGCAAATTACAATTTTGAACAACTTATACGAAAAGCAAATTTAGCAGATTTTTTAAGACAATTTTTTTACTTTCAAACTTAAATTAAACAAAAACGTCAAATACTTTTGAAAATATTTTATATATTCTAGATACCCTGATGTCATAGGAATAGAAAAGTTTTAAAATTTTCTGCCATTTTTTGCATTACTCAAAAAAATAAAAATTTTAGAGGAAAAGGTTTTTAAATTAAATTCTTAAAAAATTCCAATTCCAAATAGAAAAATAACTTTTTTTTCAAATTTCTAAGCAACTTAATTTTATTCTGATTTATAAAACAAAAATTTCTGTTGACAATGATTCAAGGTTATGGTCTAACCTATATTTGGGTTTGGTATGACTATGGCCAATTTTCATGTCATGCTTAAAATAACAAACACACCTGCCCCAAACTTATTTATTCAATTACTACGTCAATGTGGGAGAGCAACAATTAAGTAATTTTATTCAAAAGTAAACAATTACTTAATTTATACAAAGTAATAAATAGAAATAGCGGCTACCAGGAATACTTTAGTATTTAGGAAAAAAGGAAATTTAGAGAAAGAAACACAATATCAAAGACTTTTGAAATTGTCCACAGGGACTTTAAAAATTTTGAAATTTTTTTAAGAAATTTTTCAAAAATTTCTTATTTTTTTAAAGAAATTTTTCAAAAATTTCTTATTTTTTTAAAGAAATTTTTCAAAAATTTCTTATTTTTTTTACGAAATTGTACAAAAATTTCTTATTTTTAAGAAGTTTTTCAAAAACTTCTTATTTTTTAAGAAATTTTTCAAAAATTTTTTATTTTTATAAGAAATTTTTCAAAAATTTCTTATTTTTATAAGAAATTTTTCAAAAATTTCTTATTTTTATAAGAAATTTTTCAAAAATTTCTTATTTTTATAAGAAATTTTTCAAAAATTTCTTATTTTTATAAGAAATTTTTCAAAAATTTCTTATTTTTATAAGAAATTTTTCAAAAATTTCTTATTTTTATAAGAAATTTTTCAAAAATTTCTTATTTTTATGAGAAATTTTTCAAAAATTTCTTATTGTTATAAGAAATTTTTCAAAAATTTCTTATTTTTATAAGAAATTTTTCAAAAAATTCTTATTTTTTTAAGAAATTTTTCAAAAACTTCTTATTTTTTAAGAAATTTTTCAAAAATTTCTTATTTTTATAAGAAATTTTTCAAAAATGTCTTATTTTTATAGACAATTTTTCAAAAATTTCTTATTTTTATAGAAAATATTTTCTATTTTTATAGAAAATTTTTCAAAAATTTCCTATTTTTATAGGAAATTTTTCAAAAATTTCCTATTTTTATAGGAAATTTTTCAAAAATTTCCTATTTTTATAGGAAATTTTTCAAAAATTTCCTATTTTTAGAGGAAATTTTTCAAAAATTTCCTATTTTTATAGGAAATTTTTCAAAAATTTCCTATTTTTATAGGAAATTTTTCAAAAATTTCCTATTTTTATAGGAAATGTTTCAAAAATTTCCTTTTTGTATAGGAAATTTTTCAAAATTTTCCAATTTTAATAGGAAATTTTTCAAAAATTTCATATTTTTATAGGATATTTTTGAAAAACTTCTTATTTTTATATTTCTTATTTTTATTGGAGATTTTTCAAAAATTTCCTTGTTTTATAGGAATTTTTTCAAAAATTTCTTATTTTTATAAAAATTTTTTAAAAAATTTCTTATTTTATTAAGAAATTTTTTCTTATTTTATTAAGAAATTTTTCAAAAAAAATTTTAAGAAAAAATTTCTTATTTTTTTAAGTAATTTCTCAAAATTTTCTTATTTTTATTTTCTTCAAAATTTTCTTATTTTTATAGGAAATTTTTAAAAAATTTCTTATGTTTTTTAAAAATATTTTTCAAATTTTTTTTTATTTTTTTAAGAAATTTTTCAAAAATTTATATTTTTTTTAGAAATATTTCAAAAATTTCTTAGTTTTATTGAAAATTTTTCAAAAATTTTTTATTTTTATAGAAAATTTCTCAAATAATATTTTTGAAAAATTTCTTATTTTTATAGGAGATTTTTCAACAATTTCCTATTTTTATAGGATTTTTTTTTAAATTTCCCATTTTTATAGGAATTTTTTTCAAAAATTTCCTATTTTTATAGGAATTTTTTTAAAAAATTTCCTATTTTTATAGGAATTTTTCCAAAAATTTCCTATTTTTATAGGAATTTTTTCAAAAAATTGTTATTTTTTTAAGAAAATTTTCAAAAATTTCTTATTTCTATAGGAAATTTCTCAAAAATTTCTTATTTCTATAGGAAATTTTTCAAAAAGTTCTTATTTTGATAGAAAATTTTTCAAAAATTTCTTATATTTTTAAGAAATTTTTAAAAATTTTCTTATTTTTAAAGGTAATTTTTCAAAAATTTCTTGTAATGTCTCAAAATTTCTTCAAAAAACCAATTAAAATTTTTGTAAAATTGTTGTGCCTATTTTAATTACTTTGAAGAATTGAGGGCCCCCAGCATGGCAAAATTTCTTCTGTAATTTTTTAATGGGCAATGAAATTTTTTTACAACTTACTCATCATCTCACGGGCAAAATCTTTAAAACAAAACCGTTATTTTTACCAAAACAAAAAAAAAACAAAAAAAGAAACTCGAGAAAATTTTCCTGTTTAAACTAAAAATAGTTTTTCTTTTATTTTTCATGGCTTCTTGGAACAACTCCATATGTATAGGTACATACATATAAATGCAGTTAGTCGTCCCCGTTAGTCAGTCAGGCCCTCATGAATCAAAAATCAAACCTAAAAATAACTTAAAAACACACGTAAATAAATAGTACGAAGACGAGTGAGTATCAAGTTCTTGATCACTCATGTTGATCTCATGCTAATAGGAAATCCAACATCAGGCAGCCATAAAGGAGACGACAAAGACTCCAAGAATGGTAGAAAAAAAAAAAACAGAAAAGACAAGACACCTCCTAAAGGTCGCTGCACTTGCGCTATTTAAATTGCGTATCTAAAAATGGGCGATTATCACAGCAACTGCG
The DNA here is from genome assembly GCA_933228675.1 of Stomorhina lunata. Taxonomy (NCBI): domain Eukaryota; kingdom Metazoa; phylum Arthropoda; class Insecta; order Diptera; family Rhiniidae; genus Stomorhina; species Stomorhina lunata. The sequence goes on along the minus strand of OW121742.1, from coordinate 44,558,097 downwards.
ATCACTCACTTTCTAGTATCATTTTGTTTATTTTTACAACATACAACCATACATAGCACGTTGTATCACTCGTAACTCGTATCCAACAAAATTTTAACACATGTCGGGTTTTACGAGATTTTGTTTATTTTTATAAACAATTTTGTTCCTTTTATCTCTTAGATGGTGTCGGGAATTGCACATTTTAAACAGATGTAAAAAGATTTTTAAAAATAAAATTGTCTTTCATGTTTTGGGATAATTTCAAGTACAAAATTTGTTAGAATATTTTGTACTTGAAATTTAAAAATTTCTAATGCCTCATTAACACATGGGGAAAAGGACTGGAGTACTGTACTTTCATTTAGATTTTACAAAATATTTTTATGTGTCTTTACCCAAAAAGGATGTTTAGAATTTAAATTTAAAAAGGAAGTTTATGTTTTATGAAGAGCCTTGACAGCTGTAAACAAAAAATTTTCACAAATTTCCTATAAAAATAAGAAATTTTCGAAAAATTTCCTATGAAAGTAAGAATTTTTTGAAAAATTTCTTAAAAAAATAAGAAATTTTTGAAAACTTTCTTAAAAAAATAAGAAATTTTTGAAAAATTTCTTAAAAAAATAAGAAATTTTTGAAAATTTTCTTAAAAAAATAAGAAATTTTTCAAAAATTTCTTAAAAAAAATAAGAAATTTTTGCAAATTTTCTTAAGAAAATAGAAATTTTTGAAAAATTTCTTAAAAAAAATTAGACATTTTTGAAAATTTTCTTAAACAAATAAGAAATTTTTGAAAAAATTCTTAAAAAAATAAGAAATTTTTGAAAAAATTCTTAAAAAAATAAGAAATTTTTGAAAAATTTCTTAAAAAATAAGAAATTTTTGAAAAATTTCTTTAAAAAAATAAGAAATTTTTGAAAAATTTCTTAAAAAAATAAGAAATTTTTGAAAAATTTCTTAAAAAAATAAGAAAATTTTGAAAAATTTCTTAAAAAATAAGAAATTTTTGAAAAAATTCTTAAAAAATAAGAAATTTTTGAAAAAATTCTTAAAAAATAAGAAATTTTTGAAAAATTTCTTAAAAAAATAAGAAATTTTTGAAAAATTTCTTAAAAAAATAAGAAATTTTTGAAAAATTTCTTAAAAAAATAAGAAATTTTTGAAAAATTTCTTAAAAAAATAAGAAATTTTTGAAAAATTTCTTTAAAAAATAAGAAATTTTTGAAAAATTTCTTTAAAAAATAAGAAATTTTTGAAAAATTTCTTATAAAAATAAGAAATTTTTGAAAAATTTCTTATAAAAATAAGAAATTTTTCAAAAATTTCTTATAAAAATAAGAAATTTTTGAAAAATTTCCTATAAAAATAAGAAATTTTTAAATAATTTCCTATAAAAATAAGAAACTTTTGAAAAATTTTCTATAAAATATAAAATTTTGAAAAATAAGAAATTTTTAAAGAATTTCCTATAAAAATAAAAAAAACTTTTGAAAAATTTCCTATAAAAATAAGAATTTTTTGAAAAATTTCCTAAAAAAAAATAAGAAATTTTTGAAATATTTTCTATAGATAGTCAATTTTCGAAAAATTTCCTCTTAGTAGTCAATTTTCAAAAAAAAATTCCTATAAATAGTCAATTTTCGAAAAATTTCCTAAAAATAGTCAATTTTCGAAAAATTTCCTAAAAATAGTCAATTTTCGAAAAATATCCTAAAAATAGTCAATTTTCGAAAAATTTCCTAAAAATAGTCAATTTTCGAAAAATTGCCTCAAAATAGTCAATTTTCGAAAAATTTCCTAAAAATAGTCATTTTCGAAAAATTTCCTATAATTAGTCAATTTTCGAAAAATTTTCTATAAAAAGTCAATTTTCGACAAATTCCTATAATTAGTCAATTTTCGAAGAATTTCCTATTAAAAGTCAATTTTCGACAAATTTCCTATAATTAGTCAATTTTCGAAGAATTTCCTATTAAAAGTCAATTTTCGAAAAATTTCTTTTAAAAAGTCAATTTTCGAAAAATTTCCTTTAAAAAGTCAATTTTCGAAAAATTTCCTATAATTGGTCAATTTTCGAAGAATTTCCTATAAAAAGTCAATTTTCAAAAAATTTCCTATAAATAGTAAATTTTTGAAAAATTTCCTAAAAATAGTCAATTTTCGAGAAATTTCCTAAAAATAGTCAATTTTCGAAAAATTTCCTATAAAAAGTCAATTTTCGACAAATTTCCTATAATTAGTCAATTTTCGGAAAATTTCCTATAAAAATTCAATTTTCGAAAAATTTCGTATAAATAGTTAATTTTCGAAATATTTCCTATAAATAGTCAATTTTCGAAATATTTCCTATAAATAGTCAATTTTCGAAAAGTTTCCTATTGATAGTCAATTTTCAGAAAATTTCGTATAATATTAAATTTTTAAAACATTTTCTAAAAATAGTCGATTTTCAATATTTTTGGTTTCTGGTGCTTATTAAACAAATAACAATAAATTTCTTATCAATTCAATAACAAAAGAAAATAAATAATAATAATGATAACCAATTTTTTCGCAAACCCCTTAAAATATGCTTTAATTTTTTACGGAATATATTAAACTAAAGGGGTCTTTTCAAATTGTGTCCATTGAGGGTTAATCCAAACAATTATTCATAATTTACATATTAAATTAGTGAAAAATAAGAAATTAAATTTATAAGCAGAAGCATTAAAGAATGAAATCTTAACAGTTTGTTAATTTTTTTAAATACTTACAAAATTTTATATTATCAATATTTACCTGAAAATAAAAAAAAAATGAAAAAATTAGAACAAATTTGATGAAAATTTTTATATTTTTATTGGAAATTTTACAAAAATTTTTTATTTTTAAGGGAAATTTTTCAAAAATTTTTATTTTTAAGGGAAATTTTTCAAAAATTTCTTATTTTTAAGGGAAATTTTTCAAAAATTTCTTATTTTTATAAGAAATTTTTCAAAAATTTCTTATTTTTATAGGAAATTTTTCAAAAATTTCTTATTTTTATAGAAAATTTTTCAGAAATTTTTTATTTTTATAGAAAATTTTTCAAAAACTTATTTTTATAGGAAAATTTTCAAAAATTTCTTATTTTTATAGGAAATTTTTTAAAAATCTATATTTTTATAAGAAATTTTTTCGAAAATTTCTTGTTTTTCCAGGAAATTTTTCAAAAATTTATTATTTTATAGAAAAATTTTCAAAAATTTCTTATTTTTATATGAAATTTTTCAAAAATTTCTTATTTTTAAAGGAAAATTTTTAAAAATTTCTTAATTTTATGGGAAATTTTTCAAAAATTTCTTTTTTGTATAGGAAAGTTTTCAAAAATTTTAAAAATGAATCATGTATTAAATTACTTTAATTGGCTTTTAAATTATAGATATCATCTTTAGCTTATCTTTAAATCTTTAAGACTATAAATTTATTATTTTGAATTCATAATTTATGTATTTTAAATGCATAGTCCATTAAATTCCTCAGACATTTATATTGATTTTATGCCTAAAAGAACTTGTTTTTTGTACAGACGATTCCTCCTATTGATTTTGTATTTCAACAAATTTTTCAGCCAAATTTGAAATGTAAATCTAAACCACTTTTTACAAGATCATAATTAATGTTGAGATTAAATTCTGGTTTTAACAAAATTCTTTCGATGGGTGCTACTGATTAACCACAGAAATATTTTATGGGAATTTGAATAGAAATTCGAAATTTATAACCATTAAGTTAAATGTTAATGAAAGTTAATCTGCATATTAAGACTAAATCTATGATGATCTTAGAATAAAAAGCACAATGATCTTTTGTTTTATGGATCTTAAAAGAAACTTTTTGTCGAATTTTAATTCACAAGTTCACAAATGTAGGTCTCGATCGAAAATCGTTTTTTTTTTACATATATTTCGAAAATTGACTATTTATAGGAAATTTCTCAAAAATTTACTATTTATAGGAAATTTTTCGAAAATGGACTATTTATAGGAAATTTTTCGAAAATTTACTATTTAAAGGAAATTTTTCGAAAATTGACTATTTAAAGGAAATTTTTCGAAAATGGACTATTTATAGGAAATTTTTCGAAAATTTACTATTTAAAGGAAATTTTTCGAAAATTGACTATTTAAAGGAAATTTTTAGAAAATTGACTATTTAAAGGAAATTTTTAGAAATTTTAATATTTATGGGAAATTTTTGGAAAATTGACAATGTTTAGGAAATTTTTCGAAATTTATTATTTTTAAAAAAAATTTTCGAAAATTTACTTTTTGCGGGAAATTTTTCGAAAA